>OY787667.1:8531923-9007514 GCA_963678985.1 Spisula subtruncata
TACATACCTATATTAGATGATGCACGGTACATTAAGCATACATACCTATATTAGACGATACACGGTATATTAAGCATTCATACCTATATTAGACGATACACGGTATATTCAGCATACATACCTATATTAGAAGATACACGGTACATTAAGCATACATACCTATATTAGACGATGCACGGTACATTAAGCATACATACCTATATTAGACGATGCACGGTACATTAAGCATACATACCTATATTAGACGATACACGGTACATTCAGCATACATACCTATATTAGACGATGCACGGTACAATAAGCATACATACCTATATTAGACGATAGACAGTATATTAAGAATACATACCTATATTAGACGATAAACAGTATATTAAGCATACATACCTATATTAGATGATAAACAGTACATTAAGCATACATACCTTTATTAGACGATAAACAGTACATTAAGCATACATACCTATATTAGATGATACACGGTACATTAAGAATACATACCTATATTAGACGATACAAGGTACATTAAGCATACATACCTATATTAGACGATGCACGGTACATTAAGAATACATACCTATATTAGACGATACACGGTACATTAAGAATACATACCTATATTAGACGATACACGGTACATTAAGCATACATACCTATATTAGACGATGCACGGTACATTAAGCATACATACCTATATTAGACGATGCACCGTACATTAAGCATACATACCTATTTTAGACGATACACTGTACATTAAGCATACATACCTATATTAGACGATACACGGTACATTAAGCATACATACCTATTTTAGATGATACACTGTACATTAAGCATACATACCTATATTAGACGATACACTGTACATTAAGCATACATACCTATATTAGAAGATGCACGGTACATTAAGCATACATACCTATATTAGACGATGCACAGTACATTAAGCATACATACCTATATTAGAAGATACACGGTATATTAAGCATACATACCTATATTAGACGATGCACAGTACATTAAGCATACATACCTATATTAGATGATGCACGGTATATTAAGCATACATACCTATATTAGACGATGCATGGTACATTAAGCATACATACCTATATTAGACAATACACGGTACATTAAGCATACATACCTATATTAGACGATACACGGTATATTAAGCATACATACCTATATTAGACGATGCACGGTACATTAAGCATACATACCTATATAAGACGATACACGGTATATTAAGCATACATACCTATATTAGACGATACACGGTATATTCAGCATACATACCTATATTAGAAGATACACGGTACATTAAGCATACATACCTATATTAGACGATGCACGGTACATTAAGCATACATACCTATATTAGACGATGCACGGTACATTAAGCATACATACCTATATTAGACGATACACGGTACATTCAGCATACATACCTATATTAGACGATGCACGATACAATAAGCATACATACCTATATTAGACGATAGACAGTATATTAAGAATACATACCTATATTAGACGATAAACAGTATATTAAGCATACATTCCTATATTAGACGATAAACAGTATATTAAGCATACATACCTATATTAGACGATACACAGTATATTAAGCATACATACCTATATTAGACGATACACGGTACATTAAGCATACATACCTATATTAGACGATGCACCGTACATTAAGCATACATACCTATTTTAGACGATACACTGTACATTAAGCATACATACCTATATTAGACGATACACTGTACATTAAGCATACATACCTATTTTAGATGATACACTGTACATTAAGCATACATACCTATATTAGACGATACACTGTACATTAAGCATACATACCTATATTAGAAGATGCACGGTACATTAAGCATACATACCTATATTAGACGATGCACAGTACATTAAGCATACATACCTATATTAGAAGATACACGGTATATTAAGCATACATACCTATATTAGACGATGCACAGTACATTAAGCATACATACCTATATTAGATGATGCACGGTACATTAAGCATACATACCTATATTAGACGATACACGGTATATTCAGCATACATACCTATATTAGACGATGCACGGTACATTAAGCATACATACCTATATTAGACGATACACGGTATATTAAGCATACATACCTATATTAGACGATGCATGGTACATTAAGCATACATACCTATATTAGACAATACACGGTACATTAAGCATACATACCTATATTAGACGATGCATGGTACATAAAGCATACATACCTATATTAGACGATACACGGTATATTCAGCATACATACCTATATTAGACGATGCACGGTACATTAAGCATACATACCTATATTAGACGATACACGGTATATTAAGCATACATACCTATATTAGACGATACACGGTACATTAAGCATACATACCTATATTAGACGATGCACGGTACATTAAGCATACATACCTATATTAGACGATACACGGTACATTCAGCATACATACCTATATTAGACGATGCACGGTACAATAAGCATACATACCTATATTAGACGATAGACAGTATATTAAGAATACATACCTATATTAGACGATAAACAGTATATTAAGCATACATACCTATATTAGACGATAAACAGTACATTAAGCATACATACCTATATTAGACGATAAACAGTATATTAAGCATACATACCTATATTAGACGATACACAGTATATTAAGCATACATACCTATATTAGACGATACACGGTACATTAAGCATACATACCTATATTAACGGTATATAAAGCATACATAACTATATTAGACAATACACAGTATATTAAGCATACATACCTATATTAGACGATACACGGTACATTAAGCATACATACCTATAATAGACGATACACGGTACATTAAGCATACATACCTATATTAGACGATACACGGTATATTAAGCATACATACCTATATTAGACGATACACGGTATATTAAGCATACATACCTATATTAGACGATACACGGTACATTAAGCATACATACCTATATTAGACGATACACGGTACATTAAGCGTACATACCTATATTAGACGATTATGGTATATTAAGCGTACATACCTATATTAGACGATACACGGTATATTAAGCATACATACCTATATTAGACGATACACGGTACATTAAGCATACATACCTATATTAGACGATACACGGTACATTAAGCATACATACCTATAATAGACGATACACGGTACATTAAGCGTACATACCTATATTAGACGATTATGGTATATTAAGCGTACATACCTATATTAGACGATACACGGTACATTAAGCATACATACCTATATTAAGCATACATACCTATATTAGACGATGCACGGTACATTAAGCATACATACCTATATTAGACGATACACAGTATATTAAGCATACATACCTATATTAGATGATACACGGTATATTAAGCGTACATACCTATATTAGACGATACATGGTATATTAAGCATACATACCTATATTAGACGATACACGGTATATTAAGCATACATACCTATATTAGACGATACATGGTACATTAAGCATACAAACCTATAATAGACGATACACGGTACATTAAGCGTACATACCTATATTAGACGATTATGGTATATTAAGCGTACATACCTATATTAGACGATACACGGTACATTAAGCATACATAACTATATTAAGCATACATACCTATATTAGACGATGCACGGTACATTAAGCATACATACCTATATTAGACGATACACAGTATATTAAGCATACATACCTATATTAGATGATACACGGTATATTAAGCGTACATACCTATATTAGACAATACACGGTACATTAAGCATACATACCTATATTAGACAATACACGGTATATTAAGCATACATACCTATAATAGACGATACACGGTACATTAAGCATACATACCTATATTAGACGATACACGGTACATTAAGCATACATACCTATAATAGACGATACACGGTACATTAAGCGTACATACCTATATTAGATGATTATGGTATATTAAGCGTACATACCTATATTAGACGATACACGGTACATTAAGCATACATACCTATATTAAGCTTACATACCTATATTAGACGATGCACGGTACATTAAGCATACATACCTATATTAGACGATACACAGTATATAAAGCATACATACCTATATTAGACGATACACGGTATATTAAGCGTACATACCTATATTAGACGATACACAGTATATTAAGCATACATACCTATATTAGATGATACACGGTATATTAAGCATACATACCTATATTAGACGATACACAGTATATTAAGCATACATACCTATATTAGACGATACACGGTGCATTAAGCATACATACCTTTATTTAGCATACATACCTATATTAGACGATACACGGTACATTAAGCATACATACCTACATTAGACGATGCACAGTATATTAAGCATACATACCTATATTAGACGATACACGGTACATTAAGCATACATACCTATATAAGACGATACACGGTACATTAAGAATACATACCTATATTAGATGATGCACTGTACATTAAGCATACATACCTATATTAGACGATACACGGTACATTAAGCAGACATACCTATATTAGACGATGCACGGTATATTAAGCATACCTACCTATATTAGAAGACACACAGTATATTAAGCATACATACCTATATTAGACGCTACACAGTATATTAAGCATACATACCTATATTAGACGCTACACGGTATATTCAGCATACATACCTATATTAGACGATGCACGGTATATTAAGCATACATACCTTTATTAGACAATACACGGTATATTAAGCATACATACCTATATTAGACGCATACATACCTATATAAGAAGATACACGGTATATTAAGCATACATACCTATATAAAACGATACACGGTACATTAAGCATACATACCTATATTAGACGATACACGGTACATTAAGCATACATACATATATTAGATGATGCACGGTACATTAAGAATACATACCTATATTAGACGATAGACGGTATATTAAGCATACATACCTTTATTAGACAATACACGGTATATTAAGCATACATACCTATATTAGACGCATACATACCTATATTAGAAGATACACGGTACATTAAGCATACATACCTATATTAGACGATGCACGGTACATTAAGCATACATACCTATATTAGACGATGCACGGTACATTAAGCATACATACCTATATTAGACGATGCACGGTACATTAAGCATACATACCTATATTAGACGATACACGGTACATTAAGAATACATACCTATATTAGACGATGCACGGTACATTAAGCATACATACCTATATAAGACGATGCACTGTACATTAAGCATACATACCTATATTAGACGATGCACGGTACATTAAGCATACATACCTATGTTAGACGATACACTGTACATTAAGCATACATACCTATATTAGACGATACACGGTACATTAAGAATACATACCTATATTAGACGATACACGGTACATTAAGCATACATACCTATATTAGACGATGCACGGTACATTAAGCATACATACCTATATTAGACGATACACGGTACATTAAGAATACATACCTATATTAGACGATGCACGGTACATTAAGCATACATACCTATATTAGAAGATACACAGTACATTAAGCATACATACCTATATTAGACGATACACGGTACATTAAGAATACATACCTATATTAGATGATACACGGTACATTAAGCATACATACCTATATTAGACGATACACGGTACATTAAGCATACATACCTATAATAGACGATACACGGTACATTAAGCGTACATACCTATATTAGACGATTATGGTATATTAAGCGTACATACCTATATTAGACGATACACGGTACATTAAGCATACATACCTATATTAAGCATACATACCTATATTAGACGATGCACGGTACATTAAGCATACATACCTATATTAGATGATACACAGTATATTAAGCATACATACCTATATTAGATGATACACGGTATATTAAGCGTACATACCTATATTAGACGATACACGGTATATTAAGCATACATACCTATATTAAGCATACATACCTATATGAGACGATGCACGGTACATTAAGCATACATACCTATATTAGACGATACACAGTATATTAAGCATACATACCTATATTAGATGATACACGGTATATTAAGCGTACATACCTATATTAGACGATACACGGTACATTAAGCATACATACCTATATTAGACAATACACGGTATATTAAGCATACATACCTATAATAGACGATACACGGTACATTAAGCATACATACCTATATTAGACGATACACGGTACATTAAGCATACATACCTATAATAGACGATACACGGTACATTAAGCGTACATACCTATATTAGACGATTATGGTATATTAAGCGTACATACCTATATTAGACGATACACGGTACATTAAGAATACATACCTATATTAGATGATGCACGGTACATTAAGCATACATACCTATATTAGACGATGCATGGTACATAAAGCATACATACCTATATTAGACGATACACGGTATATTCAGCATACATACCTATATTAGACGATGCACGGTACATTAAGCATACATACCTATATTAGACGATACACGGTATATTAAGCATACATACCTATATTAGACGATACACGGTACATTAAGCATACATACCTATATTAGACGATGCACGGTACATTAAGCATACATACCTATATTAGACGATACACGGTACATTCAGCATACATACCTATATTAGACGATGCACGGTACAATAAGCATACATACCTATATTAGACGATAGACAGTATATTAAGAATACATACCTATATTAGACGATAAACAGTATATTAAGCATACATACCTATATAAGACGATAAACAGTACATTAAGCATACATACCTATATTAGACGATAAACAGTATATTAAGCATACATACCTATATTAGACGATACACAGTATATTAAGCATACATACCTATATTAGACGATACACGGTACATTAAGCATACATACCTATATTAACGGTATATAAAGCATACATAACTATATTAGACAATACACAGTATATTAAGCATACATACCTATATTAGACGATACACGGTACATTAAGCATACATACCTATAATAGACGATACACGGTACATTAAGCATACATACCTATATTAGACGATACACGGTATATTAAGCATACATACCTATATTAGACGATACACGGTATATTAAGCATACATACCTATATTAGACGATACACGGTACATTAAGCATACATACCTATATTAGACGATACACGGTACATTAAGCGTACATACCTATATTAGACGATTATGGTATATTAAGCGTACATACCTATATTAGACGATACACGGTATATTAAGCATACATACCTATATTAGACGATACACGGTACATTAAGCATACATACCTATATTAGACGATACACGGTACATTAAGCATACATACCTATAATAGACGATACACGGTACATTAAGCGTACATACCTATATTAGACGATTATGGTATATTAAGCGTACATACCTATATTAGACGATACACGGTACATTAAGCATACATACCTATATTAAGCATACATACCTATATTAGACGATGCACGGTACATTAAGCATACATACCTATATTAGACGATACACAGTATATTAAGCATACATACCTATATTAGATGATACACGGTATATTAAGCGTACATACCTATATTAGACAATACACGGTACATTAAGCATACATACCTATATTAGACAATACACGGTATATTAAGCATACATACCTATAATAGACGATACACGGTACATTAAGCATACATACCTATATTAGACGATACACGGTACATTAAGCATACATACCTATAATAGACGATACACGGTACATTAAGCGTACATACCTATATTAGATGATTATGGTATATTAAGCGTACATACCTATATTAGACGATACACGGTACATTAAGCATACATACCTATATTAAGCTTACATACCTATATTAGACGATGCACGGTACATTAAGCATACATACCTATATTAGACGATACACAGTATATAAAGCATACATACCTATATTAGACGATACACGGTATATTAAGCGTACATACCTATATTAGACGATACACAGTATATTAAGCATACATACCTATATTAGATGATACACGGTATATTAAGCATACATACCTATATTAGACGATACACAGTATATTAAGCATACATACCTATATTAGACGATACACGGTGCATTAAGCATACATACCTTTATTTAGCATACATACCTATATTAGACGATACACGGTACATTAAGCATACATACCTACATTAGACGATGCACAGTATATTAAGCATACATACCTATATTAGACGATACACGGTACATTAAGCATACATACCTATATAAGACGATACACGGTACATTAAGAATACATACCTATATTAGATGATGCACTGTACATTAAGCATACATACCTATATTAGACGATACACGGTACATTAAGCAGACATACCTATATTAGACGATGCACGGTATATTAAGCATACCTACCTATATTAGAAGACACACAGTATATTAAGCATACATACCTATATTAGACGCTACACAGTATATTAAGCATACATACCTATATTAGACGCTACACGGTATATTCAGCATACATACCTATATTAGACGATGCACGGTATATTAAGCATACATACCTTTATTAGACAATACACGGTATATTAAGCATACATACCTATATTAGACGCATACATACCTATATAAGAAGATACACGGTATATTAAGCATACATACCTATATAAAACGATACACGGTACATTAAGCATACATACCTATATTAGACGATACACGGTACATTAAGCATACATACATATATAAGATGATGCACGGTACATTAAGAATACATACCTATATTAGACGATAGACGGTATATTAAGCATACATACCTTTATTAGACAATACACGGTATATTAAGCATACATACCTATATTAGACGCATACATACCTATATTAGAAGATACACGGTACATTAAGCATACATACCTATATTAGACGATGCACGGTACATTAAGCATACATACCTATATTAGACGATGCACGGTACATTAAGCATACATACCTATATTAGACGATGCACGGTACATTAAGCATACATACCTATATTAGACGATACACGGTACATTAAGAATACATACCTATATTAGACGATGCACGGTACATTAAGCATACATACCTATATAAGACGATGCACTGTACATTAAGCATACATACCTATATTAGACGATGCACGGTACATTAAGCATACATACCTATGTTAGACGATACACTGTACATTAAGCATACATACCTATATTAGACGATACACGGTACATTAAGAATACATACCTATATTAGACGATACACGGTACATTAAGCATACATACCTATATTAGACGATGCACGGTACATTAAGCATACATACCTATATTAGACGATACACGGTACATTAAGAATACATACCTATATTAGACGATGCACGGTACATTAAGCATACATACCTATATTAGAAGATACACAGTACATTAAGCATACATACCTATATTAGACGATACACGGTACATAAAGAATACATACCTATATTAGATGATACACGGTACATTAAGCATACATACCTATATTAGACGATACACGGTACATTAAGCATACATACCTATAATAGACGATACACGGTACATTAAGCGTACATACCTATATTAGACGATTATGGTATATTAAGCGTACATACCTATATTAGACGATACACGGTACATTAAGCATACATACCTATATTAAGCATACATACCTATATTAGACGATGCACGGTACATTAAGCATACATACCTATATTAGATGATACACAGTATATTAAGCATACATACCTATATTAGATGATACACGGTATATTAAGCGTACATACCTATATTAGACGATACACGGTATATTAAGCATACATACCTATATTAAGCATACATACCTATATGAGACGATGCACGGTACATTAAGCATACATACCTATATTAGACGATACACAGTATATTAAGCATACATACCTATATTAGATGATACACGGTATATTAAGCGTACATACCTATATTAGACGATACACGGTACATTAAGCATACATACCTATATTAGACAATACACGGTATATTAAGCATACATACCTATAATAGACGATACACGGTACATTAAGCATACATACCTATATAAGACGATACACGGTACATTAAGCATACATACCTATAATAGACGATACACGGTACATTAAGCGTACATACCTATATTAGACGATTATGGTATATTAAGCGTACATACCTATATTAGACGATACACGGTACATTAAGAATACATACCTATATTAGATGATGCACGGTACATTAAGCATACATACCTATATTAGACGATGCATGGTACATAAAGCATACATACCTATATTAGACGATACACGGTATATTCAGCATACATACCTATATTAGACGATGCACGGTACATTAAGCATACATACCTATATTAGACGATACACGGTACATTAAGAATACATACCTATATTAGATGATGCACGGTACATTAAGCATACATACCTATATTAGACGATAGACAGTATATTAAGAATACATACCTATATTAGACGATAAACAGTATATTAAGCATACATACCTATATTAGACGATAAACAGTACATTAAGCATACATACCTATATTAGACGATAAACAGTATATTAAGCATACATACCTATATTAGACGATACACAGTATATTAAGCATACATACCTATATTAGACGATACACGGTACATTAAGCATACATACCTATATTAACGGTATATAAAGCATACATAACTATATTAGACAATACACAGTATATTAAGCATACATACCTATATTAGACGATACACGGTACATTAAGCATACATACCTATAATAGACGATACACGGTACATTAAGCATACATACCTATATTAGACGATACACGGTATATTAAGCATACATACCTATATTAGACGATACACGGTATATTAAGCATACATACCTATATTAGACGATACACGGTACATTAAGCATACATACCTATATTAGACGATACACGGTACATTAAGCGTACATACCTATATTAGACGATTATGGTATATTAAGCGTACATACCTATATTAGACGATACACGGTATATTAAGCATACATACCTATATTAGACGATACACGGTACATTAAGCATACATACCTATATTAGACGATACACGGTACATTAAGCATACATACCTATAATAGACGATACACGGTACATTAAGCGTACATACCTATATTAGACGATTATGGTATATTAAGCGTACATACCTATATTAGACGATACACGGTACATTAAGCATACATACCTATATTAAGCATACATACCTATATTAGACGATGCACGGTACATTAAGCATACATACCTATATTAGACGATACACAGTATATTAAGCATACATACCTATATTAGATGATACACGGTATATTAAGCGTACATACCTATATTAGACGATACACGGTATATTAAGCATACATACCTATATTAGACGATACACGGTATATTAAGCATACATACCTATATTAGACGATACACGGTACATTAAGCATACAAACCTATAATAGACGATACACGGTACATTAAGCGTACATACCTATATTAGACGATTATGGTATATTAAGCGTACATACCTATATTAGACGATACACGGTACATTAAGCATACATAACTATATTAAGCATACATACCTATATTAGACGATGCACGGTACATTAAGCATACATACCTATATTAGACGATACACAGTATATTAAGCATACATACCTATATTAGATGATACACGGTATATTAAGCGTACATACCTATATTAGACAATACACGGTACATTAAGCATACATACCTATATTAGACAATACACGGTATATTAAGCATACATACCTATAATAGACGATACACGGTACATTAAGCATACATACCTATATTAGACGATACACGGTACATTAAGCATACATACCTATAATAGACGATACACGGTACATTAAGCGTACATACCTATATTAGACGATTATGGTATATTAAGCGTACATACCTATATTAGACGATACACGGTACATTAAGCATACATACCTATATTAAGCTTACATACCTATATTAGACGATGCACGGTACATTAAGCATACATACCTATATTAGACGATACACAGTATATAAAGCATACATACCTATATTAGACGATACACGGTATATTAAGCGTACATACCTATATTAGACGATACACAGTATATTAAGCATACATACCTATATTAGATGATACACGGTATATTAAGCATACATACCTATATTAGACGATACACGGTATATTAAGCATACATACCTATATTAGACGATACACGGTGCATTAAGCATACATACCTTTATTTAGCATACATACCTATATTAGACGATACACGGTACATTAAGCATACATACCTACATTAGACGATGCACAGTATATTAAGCATACATACCTATATTAGACGATACACGGTACATTAAGCATACATACCTATATTAGACGATACACGGTACATTAAGAATACATACCTATATTAGATGATGCACGGTACATTAAGCATACATACCTATATTAGACGATACACGGTACATTAAGCAGACATACCTATATTAGACGATGCACGGTATATTAAGCATACCTACCTATATTAGAAGACACACAGTATATTAAGCATACATACCTATATTAGACGCTACACAGTATATTAAGCATACATACCTATATTAGACGCTACACGGTATATTCAGCATACATACCTATATTAGACGATGCACGGTATATTAAGCATACATACCTTTATTAGACAATACACGGTATATTAAGCATACATACCTATATTAGACGCATACATACCTATATAAGAAGATACACGGTATATTAAGCATACATACCTATATAAAACGATACACGGTACATTAAGCATACATACCTATATTAGACGATACACGGTACATTAAGCATACATACCTATATTAGATGATGCACGGTACATTAAGAATACATACCTATATTAGACGATAGACGGTATATTAAGCATACATACCTTTATTAGACAATACACGGTATATTAAGCATACATACCTATATTAGACGCATACATACCTATATTAGAAGATACACGGTACATTAAGCATACATACCTATATTAGACGATGCACGGTACATTAAGCATACATACCTATATTAGACGATGCACGGTACATTAAGCATACATACCTATATTAGACGATGCACGGTACATTAAGCATACATACCTATATTAGACGATACACGGTACATTAAGAATACATACCTATATTAGACGATGCACGGTACATTAAGCATACATACCTATATAAGACGATGCACTGTACATTAAGCATACATACCTATATTAGACGATGCACGGTACATTAAGCATACATACCTATGTTAGAAGATACACTGTACATTAAGCATACATACCTATATTAGACGATACACGGTACATTAAGAATACATACCTATATTAGACGATACACGGTACATTAAGCATACATACCTATATTAGACGATGCACGGTACATTAAGCATACATACCTATATTAGACGATACACGGTACATTAAGAATACATACCTATATTAGACGATGCACGGTACATTAAGCATACATACCTATATTAGAAGATACACAGTACATTAAGCATACATACCTATATTAGACGATACATGGTACATTAAGAATACATACCTATATTAGATGATACACGGTACATTAAGCATACATACCTATATTAGACGATACACGGTACATTAAGCATACATACCTATAATAGACGATACACGGTACATTAAGCGTACATACCTATATTAGACGATTATGGTATATTAAGCGTACATACCTATATTAGACGATACACGGTACATTAAGCATACATACCTATATTAAGCATACATACCTATATTAGACGATGCACGGTACATTAAGCATACATACCTATATTAGATGATACACAGTATATTAAGCATACATACCTATATTAGATGATACACGGTATATTAAGCGTACATACCTATATTAGACGATACACGGTATATTAAGCATACATACCTATATTAAGCATACATACCTATATTAGACGATGCACGGTACATTAAGCATACATACCTATATTAGACGATACACAGTATATTAAGCATACATACCTATATTAGATGATACACGGTATATTAAGCGTACATACCTATATTAGACGATACACGGTACATTAAGCATACATACCTATATTAGACAATACACGGTATATTAAGCATACATACCTATAATAGACGATACACGGTACATTAAGCATACATACCTATATTAGACGATACACGGTACATTAAGCATACATACCTATAATAGACGATACACGGTACATTAAGCGTACATACCTATATTAGACGATTATGGTATATTAAGCGTACATACCTATATTAGACGATACACGGTACATTAAGCATACATACCTATATTAAGCTTACATACCTATATTAGACGATGCACGGTACATTAAGCATACATACCTATATTAGACGATACACAGTATATAAAGCATACATACCTATATTAGACGATACACGGTATATTAAGCGTACATACCTATATTAGACGATACACAGTATATTAAGCATACATACCTATATTAGATGATACACGGTATATTAAGCATACATACCTATATTAGACGATACACGGTATATTAAGCATACATACCTATATTAGACGATACACGGTGCATTAAGCATACATACCTTTATTTAGCATACATACCTATATTAGACGATACACGGTACATTAAGCATACATACCTACATTAGACGATGCACAGTATATTAAGCATACATACCTATATTAGACGATACACGGTACATTAAGCATACATACCTATATTAGACGATACACGGTACATTAAGAATACATACCTATATTAGATGATGCACGGTACATTAAGCATACATACCTATATTAGACGATACACGGTACATTAAGCAGACATACCTATATTAGACGATGCACGGTATATTAAGCATACCTACCTATATTAGAAGACACACAGTATATTAAGCATACATACCTATATTAGACGCTACACAGTATATTAAGCATACATACCTATATTAGACGCTACACGGTATATTCAGCATACATACCTATATTAGACGATGCACGGTATATTAAGCATACATACCTTTATTAGACAATACACGGTATATTAAGCATACATACCTATATTAGACGCATACATACCTATATAAGAAGATACACGGTACATTAAGCATACATACCTATATAAGACGATACACGGTACATTAAGCATACATACCTATATTAGACGATACACGGTACATTAAGCATACATACCTATATTAGATGATGCACGGTACATTAAGAATACATACCTATATTAGACGATAGACGGTATATTAAGCATACATACCTTTATTAGACAATACACGGTATATTAAGCATACATACCTATATTAGACGCATACATACCTATATTAGAAGATACACGGTACATTAAGCATACATACCTATATTAGACGATGCACGGTACATTAAGCATACATACCTATATTAGACGATGCACGGTACATTAAGCATACATACCTATATTAGACGATGCACGGTACATTAAGCATACATACCTATATTAGACGATACACGGTACATTAAGAATACATACCTATATTAGACGATGCACGGTACATTAAGCATACATACCTATATAAGACGATGCACTGTACATTAAGCATACATACCTATATTAGACGATGCACGGTACATTAAGCATACATACCTATGTTAGACGATACACTGTACATTAAGCATACATACCTATATTAGACGATACACGGTACATTAAGAATACATACCTATATTAGACGATACACGGTACATTAAGCATACATACCTATATTAGACGATGCACGGTACATTAAGCATACATACCTGTATTAGACGATACACGGTACATTAAGAATACATACCTATATTAGACGATGCACGGTACATTAAGCATACATACCTATATTAGAAGATACACAGTACATTAAGCATACATACCTATATTAGATGATGCACGGTACATTAAGAATACATACCTATATTAGATGATGCACGGTACATTAAGAATACATACCTATATTAGACGATACACGGTACATTAAGAATACATACCTATATTAGACGATGCACGGTATATTAAGCATACATACCTATATTAGACGATGCACGGTACATTAAGCATACATACCTATATTAGACGATGCACGGTACATTAAGAATACATACCTATATTAGACAATACACGGTACATTAAGCATACATACCTATATTAGACGATACACGGTACATTAAGCATACATACCTATATTAGACGATACACGGTACATTAAGCATACATACCTATATTAGACGATGCACGGTACATTAAGCATACATACCTATATTAGACGATACACAGTACATTAAGCATACATACCTATATTAGACGATGCACAGTACATTAAGCATACATACCTATATTAGACGATGCACAGTACATTAAGCATACATACCTATATTAGAAGATACACGGTACATTAAGCATACATACCTATATTAGACAATACACGGTACATTAAGCATACATACCTATATTAGAAGATACACGGTACATTAAGCATACATACCTATATTAGACGATGCACGGTACATTAAGCATACATACCTATATTAGACGATACACGGTACATTAAGAATACATACCTATATTAGACGATACACGGTACATTAAGCATACATACCTATATTAGACGATAGACGGTACATTAAGCATACATACCTATATTAGACGATAGACGATACATTAAGCATACATACCTATATTAGACGATACACTGTACATTAAGCATACATACCTATATTAGACGATACACGATCTAGGTCATTCTTCGTATTTAAACCATTCAGGAACAATCGTACAATATTACTCATAAATCCATTCCCACCAACCTGTATGTCGATTGTATTTGTTCCTATAAAACAGTATTGTGATTGTCCATCTGTATTTACTTGGAACTTGTTATTAATCAAGAAATTAAATGAAGATGTAGCTGTGCTTTGTGGCATAATAAAATATAAAGCGTGTTTGGATGCGTAGTATGAGTGCTTAGTTCTCGTGATTTTATTTTTGCATCCAAACAAGTGCCTTTATTTTATAACAACACAGCTTAATAAATTCATTAAATAAGTTTTAACATGGCCAGTTTTCCTCAATTTATAGCACAAGTCAACAAGATAGGTTGACCTTGAAGTACAGGTCATTCACCTGTTAAACATTGGTCTAGGTATCAGCACAGCTTACATCCTGACCATATTTCATGAAGATTGGATCAAAACGGTGACTTCTGGAGTGAACATAAGGCTTTTTGTAAGATTAAACTAGTGACCTTATTTTTTCACTCAACATGACCCAGTTTCCAACTTGGCCTAGATTTATGTAGAACAATATTTTCATCAAGATTCATGAAGATTGGATCAAACAGTGACTTCTGTAGTGAACACAAGATTAATCTAAGATTTGACCTCATGACCTATTTTTTACCCAACATGTCCAAGTTTCGAACTTGGCCTAAATTTATGAATAACAATATTTTTTATCAAGTATCATGAAGATTGGACCAAAATGTGACCTCTGTAGTGAACATAAGGTTTTTCTAAGATTTGACCCTCTGACCTAGTTAATTTTTGACCCCATATGACCTAATTTTGAAGATGAACTAGATTTCATGTAGGATGTCATTGTGACTAAGATTCATGAAGATTTGATCAAAACTGTGACCTCTGGAGCAAACACAAGGGTTTTCTATGATTTGACCTAATGACCTAGATTATGACCCCACATGACCCAGTTTCGAACTTGGCCTAGATTTTATGTAGAACAACATTCTGACTAAGATTCATGAATATTTGATGAAAATTGTGACCTCTGGAGTGAACACAAGGTTTTTATAGATTTGTTGAAGAAATTGTTGACGACTACGACGGACAACTCGGTATGACAAAAGCTCACCTTGAGCACTTTGTGCTCAGGCAAGCTAAAAAATCAGTGAAATTGAGCATAAAAAATTATGTGATTACAAGTAATTAATAACTGCAAGCAATTACGAAGTCCAGTAACAGGACAGGATGAAGCCAAGACCCTTAAAATTATTTTCAATGTGTCCGTTGCCATGACTACCAACTTTTTTTCGAATAAAAAATAGATGTGCAAAATCTCCTTATTTGCACCTACCGACAGAGTAATTTTGAAGTATTTGCACTATATCAATATTCTTAGAAACCACAACTTTTTGTCTGAATCATTATTTCAAACAAATTATATCCTAATTGACCCCTATCCACATACCAAGTTTCATAAACCTACTTGAGTAAATGTTTGAGTTATTGCAGGATCCAGATGTATTGATGGACAGGGTCAGACTGATGGAAGAAAGGACAAACCTATGGTCCCCTCCATTCGGGGACTTAAATGGTTATTAAACAAAGACTGTTGTGCATACGAGACTGATATAACAGATCTAGTATGCTGTAATGATTGTAGGTATATGGTCACTTCCAACAGCCTTACTGCTGAGTAAAATCTTTAGTAATAGGATTGAGTGTCGCCTACAGTGCTAGAGGTCCTGGGTTCGATCCTTGGTATGGCCAGGATTTTTTTCACTCCCTAATTAACTTTAATGGTGTCAGAAGTGTTTGACAGACTCATGCCAGGCAGGTGCAGCAAACAGGAACTCAGGTGAGCGCCAATAAGTAAAAGGGGGAGGAGTGTAGTGATTGTAGGAATATGGCAGCCTTGCTGTTGAGGTAACTTTATAGTGATGAGGTTAAGTGTCCGCCTTCAATGCTAGAGGTCCTTGGTAGGTCTAGGTTTTTTGTCGCTACCTAATTTACTTTAATGCCAACATGGACTGAATGCTGCTGGTCCTTTGTAACAACTTATAATGATCAAACCTACCTGTTTGTCTGTAGTCTACCCTACTATTTTGTCTTATAACATTCATAGCACGATACATTATATTGGCCACTAGAAACACCATCCCAGATAGAGTAGCTCGAATAAGTAGCAACACAGTACCCTTCCCCTACAAACAGAAAGTATATACATATTTTAACTTATCCACTAATTTTAGTGCAATTGGTGAAATTAGTCCTTGGATTTCTACTGAGTAATACAGTGACCAATTTTAATATCTAGCCTGAATCTGAAATGTAGCCGGGTGTATAGGATTCAATTACTTACAGGGGAGAAACTTGTGTAAGCAGCCGGCTAGCTCAGTCGGTACAGCATTTGCCATGAAAGCAAAGGGTCCCCGTTTCGAGCCCCGGTCTGGTTGCACATTTTTCTTCCCTTGTTACAGAAAGACTTTGGGTTGTTTTGTTATCGTTTTCTTCGAATATTGGTCAATAAACAAGGTATGGTTTATTATTAATTTTGACATGTCTTAGAACGCCCATAGCTGGAAACATCGTACATCACTTACAGCTAACTTCAACAATTGATGGTATAGACTGACCGTAATAACACAAAGTACTCTCAAGTATGTAACATATACTTATTTGCCTGGTAACGGCAGTTGCTACGGTAACTTGGGAACTGTTGCCTCGAAAGCCTGGTAGCAGCTTTCCCTCACTTTTTAAGCCTAGAAGCCACTTAAACCAAAGTAACCGCTTCCTCAACCAGGCATGAGACAAATAATAACACCTTTTTACCTAAGCCTGGTAACCGCTTATGACACTCTTAGAGGCTAGAACAGCTCAAACCAAAGCCTTGTAACGGCTTAGCTAACCGTCTAAGTGCACAAGCATGTGAAAACTTAACACTGAGAACGTGAAAAGTTGTTCATATTAAGGAATGCCTCATACTCGGTCAATAACCATTACACATCAAATCTATGCCCTCTGCCTTCAAGAATGTGATAGACATTTAACTTGTTAATTAAGACCGACTTCATCAAATTTGGCATTTAATGTGTCAAATGTGTTAATGTTGCCAGATGAAGTTTTGTTTGTACAAACATGTTTGTCTGTGGTGTTGATGAAATTGCATGGACTTTCATGTATGTTCTATTAACAGTTAGTGATATTTCTGGCACAAAATGAACTGTCAACATTCAAGGAAAATGCCAAGCCAAGCCACAAAATGAACTGTCAACATTAAAGGAAAATGCCAAGCCAAGCATAGTCTTTTTTTAGCTCTATTTCTACTGAAATATGACAGGCATACATACATCAGACGGAAGGTGGAAAAATTCACTGACTATTTGAACTGATACAAGCCAGCTACTTTTTGTCATTTTCTTCTTTGTGACTTAAGTGAGACATCAAATCAACCGCCTACTTTTGAAGCATACCTGGCTACATGAAAATAATTCTACTCCCCCCCTGTATAATTATGTGCCTCTAACCGGATTTGAACCTGAGTTTCCAGGTAAGATGGCAAGCACACTAACCACTGAGCTAGTTGACAGAGATTGTTTGAATTTAGCACACTAACCATTGAGCTAGTTGACAGAGATTGTTTGAATAAAATATCTACAAACCAGACATTGTGTTTGTTTCTTTAGACAATACAGTATGTATTTTTAAACTGGCAGAAGTCTTTGCAACATATCAGTTGAGAATAAACAGTATAAAAACTAAATATGAACAAATTGATACTCAAAACAACATTTTTAATAATTCCCAATTTAGCGATTTGTCCCGCTAAATTTTCCCAAATTTATAGGCTCAGGCAGTTCAATTTTTTTTTAAATCACTGGTCATGCTTACATAGTTCTTTCAGCATAGACTCATTGGTTCTTGAACATACCCAGTGTATAGCAACAAAGGTTTTGGTTAGTCTGATGATTTCATTTAAGTTGGGTAGGAACCACTGAAAAGTGTTCGTGAAATCTCCAGTGCATCTCTGAGATATGAAACAGGAACGTACAGATTTGTGGAGGGAATTATGATACTAATTTTATACACATAGACATGCACATACTGAGGTGAGAAACTTACAAGTTTGCCTTTTTCGGACTTCATTAGTTTTAAACTGGTTGGAAAGATGACGTGATCCGCTTCAATCTTCTTTAATGGTAACAACACGGTTTTCCTCTACAAATTAAATAACAAGAACAATTTATAAGTTTCCAAGTAGTAGTCATATGCTTAAGTTAGAAGAGTAAATTTATGTATCTTCATAGACACTACACGTATATATTTAATTCATTTGTATAATTAGTACGCCAAAACATATGTTTCTTTTTGGTTGTCAAAGACGTCACATGATGTTGATGAAGTCACTTCCGGTTTGTTTTGTTATTTCATATCTTTACCTGAAGAAGACAGTTTATTCTGTTGACACATTGTGAAACAAAACAACTGTCACTGTTAAATTTATAATCAAGTAGTAGTCAGAAACTTTGCTCCTGCAAACAAGAGTCAGAAACTTTGCTCCTGCAAACAATAGTCCAGCAGAATGATCTCAAGCATGACTCCAAAATAGCCCCCATATACTTTGTATCTGGGGGTAAAACAATTTTTTTTGGTTTCATTTGAATGCTTCATAAGCTAAATATGATTGACCATCAAGGATTTTGAACTTAAGAAGCATACAGATTCATTTAATTCAACAAAACAGCGTTCAAACCATGCTCATGCCCAGGTGAAAGGCCATAATAACTAGCTTAATGTCAATCAGGGGCCATAACTCTGTTGACACAACGGATTATATAACATGGCTTTGATAATGTTAGGTATTTATGATGGTAAAGACGTAAATGCTAAGTTAAGTAAGAAAACAATGTTTCAATGTCTCAATGACAGACTTAAAGGTTTGGTTGATAGGGATGGGGCAAAGATATTTTTTGTCATGGAGAGTCAGGACAATATTGCTATAAGGCTCCCTCATCATTAGATATGTGACCAGAGGTAGGGCAGTGGCGGCGACTGTGGGGCCTTTCGTGAGAGTAGGGGAATGTACCTATACAACAGTTCAGTTTATCATAACTATTCAATTCAAATAATTATAACTTTTTGTAACCAGATGACTTATTATTAGCTGACACCAATTTAATAGCGCGTAGGTGTTTTACTTTTCATTTCCATTTTAAGACTGACTCAGTAACTATAATTTTAAAAGTACAGAAAATTATATTAACATATTTGATTGGTCCAGACATTATTAACCAATCAAAAGCCTACATTAAATATATTGAAACCTTAAATTGCGATAAAGATCATCAAAGATGACATAGGTAATAAACACATATAATTTGACTATGGCTGTTTCTAGGAACAATATACCTGGACAGCATAGATTTTATCAGTAGACATTATGTTGCCATATTGTAAATTATGTACAATAAATGCTTCAACCACAGACCTTAACTTATAAGAATATTTCATATAGCTTTAGGATATAAAAACATTTTGATGTACCTAAATACTTAAAGTCTTGTTAATTAATTTATAAAAGTAGAATAATAATCTATGCTTTGCTAAAATATAGGGTTAAAGCTTGACAGTCAAAAACTGATTCTTATACCCTGTTACAGATACCCCAACAAACCTACCCTAAGGTATCTTCTTGCATCTATCTTTCTGAAGTAAGCTGTTATGTATATATTGTCAAACTGTAGATCGGAGTTGTACTTTTTGTAATACTTGTATGCACTGAAACAAAATACATTGTAATAATCAAAGCACTGAACGAACAGGATGTGTTCCCGTGGTCAGACAATTATATTTGCAGTCACAAAGGCTGTGGCACGCACCCTGAGCCTGAGAGTAGGCATTATTGCAATGCTTGAAAATTATTACTATTTTAAATATCTACATGTTCATGGTATTCAATCTGAACAAACATATTTGAGGCATTTGAGGTAGTTGCTGTGCTAAAAACAGTTAGCAAAATATGCACATAAAACACTTTATGCGTCCAACAAACGACTACCAAAATACAATTAATTTGAACAGCCTTTCTCAGTTAAACTTGCATAGCGCTTCATGCATTCCGCGATATGTTATGCATTCCCACCATACTTGTAAACAATGCTGACCAGAATGTAACCTTTATCATGGACAAAATCCAGTCATTCCAATAAAAAAGCTGCTCAACCTCTGTAGAGCAACACCCTTTGAGAGCTGTAAATATTGGCCCTAGTACAGAGGTTGTTGCTCTACAGAGGGTATATTTATAGTTAATATGAGCTAAGGCAAATTTTAGAAGGTGTTCTCATACAGGTTGTTGCTCTACAAGGGTTAAATTTATAGTAAATATCAGCTAAGGCAAATTTTTGAAGGTGATCTTACTGCATACAGTTTGCATGGAAAAAAGAGTGGCCACAAGTTAAACAAGTCATTAGGAATTGCAAGCAATACAGAAGTCCCCTACCTGATTTTCAGGTTGTCAATGTTTCGGTTGCCATGGTAACCACAATTTTTGTCCGAATAAGAAAATAATTAGACGTGCATAATCTCCTCATGGTTCCCTGTCCACATACTAAGTTTCATAAACCTAGCTTGAAAATCTATGAGTTAGATTTTCAAGTATTTTCACAATTTATTTTTAATTTTTCCAAAATTATGGTATGAATCACTTCCAGACTAATTACACCAGTGTGGCCATACCATGTGTTATGTGACATTCATTTGGGGTAAGACTGACAGTCAAATTCCTTCGACTCGGAGCAAAAAAGTCCTGAAAGTATCTTATTTTCAACTAGATTTTGACGAAATATAGCCGATGCTAAGGGGAAAATTGTCCTCTACTCCCAGTCAATGCATGGTCAATTATATCCTAATCATATTCTCAATTTGGCCTGCGATCTTAGCTGATAAAATTTGACTTGCAGTCTTAGCCCATACATCGATTTTTAAAAAATACAGTTATTTGACCATTTCTGCTCAATATCTGCATCCAACATGTATTAAAATTAGTGACTGTGCTTCCTAAAAATATCAGGCACTGATAATGCCGGATATAAGGAATATTTGAGAAATTGTGAATTGGCTTGCGGTCTAAGCACTTGATTTTGGACGCAATTTGGCATTTGACTCGAATGTTTGAAAAAAGTCAGCGTTTGTTTGGAAATGTTTTAATAACCAGGGATGGAGAACAATTTTCCCCTTAGCATCGGCTATATTTTGTCAAAATCGAGTGGAAAATAAGATACTTACAGGACTTTTTGGCTCCGAGTCGACGGAATTTGACTGTCAGTCTTACCCCAAATTGACGTCATATACCACATGGTATGGCCGAACTGTACACAAGTCATGATAATTATAAATCAGACATTCCTATTACAAATTTAGAAACATTACAGGTGAGCAGCTAACACATAAATTAACAGGACTACTGGGATGATAGTAAGGTGTTATATATATAGAACAGGCTAATATTTAAATCATCATTAGGTGTCACCATGGAGTTATTTGTGAAGGTACCATCCTCACCAACAATTTTCAATGTGATGATGCTATTTTTACCTCAGGCTTAAGAAGAAATTATATGGCAAATAAAAACAGAGTTTAACATCCCCAAATTTTCACTGATGCATTAGATAAAAGAACAGGTTTGAAAAGTCTCTGTCCGCCCCTATATGAACTAGGGCTGTAACGATATACCACGGTACACGAAAGACCGCGGACTTCAGTCCAACACGGTTCACGGTACAAGAATTCAAAATTTCGGTACGGTTCAATATAAGCTATTTTATGAGCAAAATAATGTTTAGAGAACGAAATGTCTGAAAGCCCTCTGATTATGTTAAATTACCACGCATCATTCGTTTTCATTGTATTAAGATATGCCTCATATTGTCAAAAATCATTTAAAATAGTTGATAACCACATAATAATTGCTATTACAGAATCATAAAAATCCATTGTCACTTAAAAGTTGTAGTATTTAAGCTGTGGTTAGAGAATATTGTATCATACCGAAATATACCGAACCGTCAGAAAAATTGACGGTACGTATCATATCGTGAGGTGAGCGTACGTACCGTTACAGCCCTAATATGAACACATATTTAACACACAAATGAGCCAGAAAATGGTCATAGTCAGGTCTAATTATGTCTCTACCATACAAAACAATCAAAATATGTACGTTTAGTCGTGTTTAAGTTATTATATCAGGTATTTTCAACGATGAGCCATACTGGTGTAACGGTCAGTTTTATCCCCCGCCCAGTTTATCCCCTGGAAAACCATTGTCACGTCGATTTGATATTGACAATGGAACCCCATCCGAAACGTTGCAAACCTGTCAAATATATTCACTATATTGAATGGATGAAAAAAGGGGGAAGTAAAAACTGTAGATTTTGATACAATTTCTTAGGCCTGTGTTAAAACTATAATGCAATGAAACACCGAAGATATTCGGAAAAGTTGCAGATAAGATACTTATATAATAATTATAAAAAGTATTTAGTTGTCAGTGGCTTATTATTGTTATCATTATTAAACAGTCTGGACTAAAAAATTTTTCCAACACACAAGTACAGTAAATTATCCAGTTGGACTAAATCCCAAAATAGTGCTTAATGGGTAACCCAAGGAGGATCCTGCATAAGTGTTCATTACATACAAGTTTTATTAAACGAGTGGACAAAATAATATGATACAAGGCTTTGTCATATTGTTTTTGTCGACAAGTTTTATGCATGATGATATATTGCTGGCTTAGAATGAGAAGGTCGTAAGTGCCACTTACGACCTTATAAGACTAACGCATATATTTGAAATCTACATTACAAGGCGCTTCTTATGAGTCTATTATTATAAAAATCGGAACTTGTCATGTTGACCAAACTGAAGTTGAAAAAGCTTGTTTTACTTTAAGTGAAGAGTGATTGTCAGACAGTTTTCTTTGTTTTCTCAAAATATTAATTTTGTAGTTGTGACCTTTTCATTCTAAGCCAGCGATATGTATAAAAATAATAAAACAATATCATACCTCATGATCACCAAAACGAAAGTAAAGCCAAGTATCCTTTTAATCAACAACATGACAAATTCCACCCAGTTTCTTCCATGTTTAAATTCATGCATTGTATTACCACGCATTTCTTCAATAGATGTGTAGTCAACCTCTTCTTTTCCCTTAACAACCTTTCAACAAGTAACAAGAGCCATGATCACATGTTCATCCCCGTCGAATGAACTTGCTTGTGTATGGGAACATTTGTTTTCTAGAGCAGAATCATTACTAAATAGTCAGAATCTTAAAGGGTTTGCTAGATATGCACTGGACAAAATTTGAATCTGTCAATACTAACGGCAAGATCATTCAAAATGTAAGACAGACAGAGTCATTGTTCTTGGCCACTGCACTTCTCCAAGTGGCCATCTATTTATAATCCAAGTTTCTAGTCAATATCTTAAAAAATTTGTGACATACGTACATACGGACGGAGACTATTACCATATCCCTGCCAAAATATTTTTTTCGGCAGGGATAAAAGGAATTGCAAGCATTCATTATTACACAAGTCCACTACCTTCTTTTCAGGTTGTCAATGTTTCTGTTGCCATGGTAACCACAATTTTGTCAGAATAAAAAATATTGCCTTATCCACATACCAAGTTTCACAAACCAAGCTTTAAACCTTTTTTAGTTATGGCAGGATCCAGATTTCTTGATAGACCGACTGACAGCCGGTCGGAGGGCAAATCTGTAGTCCCTTCCAGTTGAAAACCAGTAGGGGATAAATAATATTGGGATTCGCCATAAGTTGCATCATCAAAACAGCAGAAAAAACAAATAATATGCTGGTGATGTTACTTCTGTTGGATGTCAGCATGGATAGTTACGAGACATGACAATTTCATTGCCAAAATTAACTAATTCAATTCTCAATTTCTAAAATTTAACTAGTATCGTTAAAAGTGCTGTTTAATTTCAAATGGTTCACTGACTTTATTCTCTTCTACAGGGGAAGCATGTCCACTTTTAACACATTTACAGGGCTTAATATGTTTATAAGATAAAAAGAATCTTACATGAGTGTCTTTTCATATTGAATTTATAAAACTTATTGGATAAAAATTATAAAATAATCGGCAAAGCCTCATATTTTATCATTTTTAGCCAACTTGTTTAATAAATTAAATATGAAAAGACACTCATGTAAGATCCTCTATATATTGTCTTCATAGAATTTCATTTGGTACCAGATTGTACATAAAGTTTCTTTCATAGAACCCAATAATGTTAACCAACCTTGTACTGCATTTTCATGTCGAAACCTTTTTCCATATTGTCCACTGAATCCTCAGACTTTTTGTACATTTTACCAAATGATGGTCTCACTATATGCTCGGGTTTACAATCTCCGCCCAAACCTCGACCAATTGCTGAAAAATATCAGAATCACTAAAATAGAAGAGTTTTTGACACTAGACAAATATTCTGTCCACATGTAACAGCATCATCGAAAAAGAAATTGAAAAAAAATTGAAAAAAAAAATTGGATGAAGCTGCTCTCTCCACATTTAGTCTTTATGTTTTTCACCAAGGGCCATAACTCTAGATTTCCTGAAAATGAGCAGAACTAGGCTTCACTTGGTACCAACTATTGATCTAAAGTTTCATTATTATTATTTAAATGATTCAATAAAACTGATTTTATCACTCATTCTGTAGGGATAAATTCAATGAACTAAATTTTTATTCCCAGTTCAAGAACCTTTTTGTCTTTTATTTTCTGGCATTTCAAGGATCAAACTCGGCATTTTTTCTGGCATTTCAAGGATCAAACTCGATTTTCAAGGACATTTCAAGGATCAAACTCGATTTTCAAGGACATTTCAGGGATCTAACTCGGCATTTTTTCTGGCATTTCAAGGATCAAACTCGGAATTTCAAGGATCAAACTCGATTTTCAAGGACATTTCACGGCCTGTACGAAACACATGAATGATATACATACTATCAACAAGCTTGCAGAGGAATCCTACATTGACCATTGCACACAGGAAGTCATCCAGCGGGTCTGGTATCTTATCTCTACATTTGTTCTCTAGCCGATCAAATACTTTACGACACGCCTTCACACCTTGGTTAAATATATCTGAATCAAAAAACATAAGGCGTTTTAAAGCATCTAGGATACTTTATGGGTGGTTCAGTTTTTTGTTATGTTACAAAATATAATATCTATTTGGTTTTAACACTGTTTCTCAACAATTTCTCAGGTACAAAAATCATGAAAATATCTAAACAGCAACCCGGGCCATTCACCTACCAATTTTCCTGGATAGTATTATCTAAATTCAGTATTAACGTACCCTTCCAGAAGGCACTCAGGTGACTTCTCAACATGACCAATCACCTGCTCCGACACTGGTTCCACAGATTTAAAGTCAAGATCACATCACAGAGCAACAACAAGTATAAAGACACAGTCAGCGCATTTCCAGAGTCCTGGGTAATTGTGACATACAAACCTGTATTCAAGACCACCTGCATACAAAGGCCACTATAACATAAGCTGTCTACAAAGAATACAAATTCTATCCACCAAGAAACCATTTTCATACACATAGGTGGCAGTATCAGTGTTTGGGAAAAAAATGAAAAAATATTTCGATTGTCTATCTAACTCCATGTACACTATCAAGGTATAAAGCGTAGTAAATGTCTATGTCCAAAGATTGTGAAACATCGCATAGGCTTGGTTCCCAACAATAATTACGATACTGTGAGCGCAGCGGGTAACCAGTGCATAAATAAAATGAACTTGAGCGAAGTTAAATAACGAAAGTAACACTGTTTTGTTGTTTCGCAGTTATAAGATACAATTGAACGAGATTTTCGGTAAGAATGAATATCTTATAGTTTATTTGAATGACTTGTAAAGCGATTTTTCTTCAGCGCCTGTATTTTATGCTGAAACAATGAGATGCAATGTTCCACAATCTTTGGCATATAGACATAGAGTACGCTTTATACCTTGATAGTATACTATTAGCTCAGTGACGGAATTGTTTTTATATTTTTTTATTTTATTTGTTTTAATCGTTTGCGGACCAAACACTGATACTGCCACCTGTTTTCATACATATATATTTAGTTATTAATTCAATCAAGGAAGATATAGTGCGCCCAGGAAAACTTTATGTTTATAAACATTCAATGGATTGGTTTACTGTTGCAAAATTGGTTACTTAAATAAACACATATGGTCAATTGTATACTAAAATAACACTGATAAATCGTGCACACTTGATTTTTCACCAATGTAGCCTATTCCACATTTTCCCGCTTTTCACAATATCCTGGGCGCACTTTAGTATGTAAAAATAATCTGTCATAATCATGCAGTACACTTTGATTTTAAAAATCTGAACTGTAATTGGACAAGGTGACAACTTTTACGATTGACATCAAGGGGAATAACAAGCCATACAGCTTAAATATGCACGCATCAACAGTAAGTTATACTAAGTACCCAGTTAGCCTATAGGGCAAGGATAACCCATGGAAGTGCCGACACTTATTTCCAATGGAGTCCTGTGTTTAGCTGAATGGACAGGGAGTAGAAGAGACAGACTGCATGATGATACAAGGTATCCATGCGCACTGCCCTAGCTCATTTCGAAGACACATCTTGGTTCTTTATATATAATGTGCTCGGTGTACAGCACCAATACACACGAGACTATCTCTGGGATGCTAACCAGTTCATATCTAGTTGATGGGAAACACTGAAGACTATCAGCAGTCAAGTGGGTTATCCATCTATCAGCTCAACCACCATGCCAGGTATATTTTCAGACAACCTTCATTTCAACTGAGGTTCATTTTCTCCCAAATCATTTAGTGGCAAAGTCGTCTGTTACACACTTTACAAAGACAACTAATTAGTCTAACGATCATCGTTCATCCAGGTTTTAACAAAACGGGCAAATATATCCATAACAAACCTTCACATTCAAATTTGATTTTCTTTTTATATTTATTTTCAATCTCCTTTCCATCATCAGCTTCGTCGTCTGTTTTTGAATCTTTCTCGATTTCGTCAGCACGATCAATAACTCCACCTTCAAGTTTATCTTCATTTCTTGTCCTTTCTTCCATCTCTTTCACTCCTTCTTCACCTCGTAACTGACAACAGATTTGGCCAAAAAAATAAAGGTCTGTTTCTGGTCTCTTGCCCCCCAAAAAATAGGGGCTGAGATAGGAAGGCATATTTTTTTAATATTGTATTAGCGATACAAGTATAGCTTGACCATTTTGACATGAGCCTGACCTTTTGATAAGCATAATTTAACTGTCAATATATTGTCTACGTTTAAAACTTTGAGTGTATGTTTTCATAATCAGGGAGTATCACGAAGACGCTCGAGATGTAATACAAACACAAATCTGAAATACAGATATTGCACGATTTGCTTGCAGAAATTGATTTATTCAAAGCAAGAACCTTGTTATATATTCTTGCATAAAGGTCAGGTTCAGGTCAAAATAGCCGAGCTATACATATTTTGCAATGATTCATGACAGTACTGTATGTTAATGCATTCACTGAATTTAAGTGTTTTGATCCTGTTTTTGCTCATAAGAATCATATGACGGTTAATATGTGGCAATATAAATAATATGGCAGCTCAATTCTCAAGTCAGCAAAATAGGATTGTTTTTATTTTTGAGAAAAAAACATTAGGGTCAATGCCAAAATGTAGGTAGCGATTGGGCGACCAGAAACTGACATATTTTAGCCCTTACAAACAAGACTGCTCAATAGATACATTTCAGTATGAGGAATATATCTTAATCGCCATCCATGTTAAACCAGTAATGTATCGGCTGAATAAACAGTACAAACTAGTATGTCACTTTTCATATGAATGCCCTGGTATGTAAAGGCCTATGCCCCGGTGGATTTGCTTTATCCGTAAATACTATTCAACTAAGTCAATCAAGGGCCATAATTCTGTTGAAATGTTGAATAGTGTTATTGGCATTGCCAATGTTAGGTGCTTTTACATGTATATGATGAAAAAACAGTAGGACAAGTTTGAAAGCTGTGCCTTGGTGGACTTCAAAGATATTTGAGTTCCAACAACCTGAAAGTTTTGGCTAAAATTTGAGGATGTACAATGGACTAGCTAGTAAGTCAAACAAACAAATGGACGTACAGGACAATCATTATAGACTCCTGAATCATTATGTACGAGGGGTGTTCCAGAAATAATAGGACTTTTCTCATAACCTCTTACTTAACAGTTACAATTTAATGAAAATTGTCCCATATTCATAGCAATGTATGCTCTATATGCTGATAGCAACAGACTTTCTTTGTTGCTGATGATGCCCATACAAAGTGTTGCCATAGAAACCATGTAACAATAAGGCGGGTCACACTATTATTTGTCATTACTATCCTTATTAAAAATGAGAATATCTCAATATCCACTTAATAAATATTAACGCCTATTTGTATTGCATTACGTGGATGACTTTGACACGAGAATGCAAATTTTCGAATAAATCGCTGTATGTTTGTTATCGTAAGTCAGTAATCAAGTGTATGTATCCAAGCGCGTCATGAATGAAAATAACGTCAACACCAATAAACGTAAACCACCCGATTGTCAAACAATGGTGCACATTGGGAAATCCAACAGTGCTTACCAATGAAATGATGAAATATGTATAATGTAGTGGCATTAAGCAGCCACCTGTGTTCTGTTGGCTCAAATTGATTACAGATCGCGGATTTATTAACTTTGTCATAGGCACAGGTGGGGTTATAGAAATTTAAGTTGACGTTAATAAACGTTGTTCGTACACAGGTAGGCGCTCCAATAGTTGAGCAATTTCTAACATCATTGCAACATATTTTTGTGAACAGGGTTACGGAAACACATCTAAACAACCGGAACAGTGATATTGGATCTGTTTAGAAAGTCAGGATGATTATAAGCAAAACTATTTAATGTTTCTTTATGTTGAAATACTGCGCTTGAAATGCGACGTCATAATAACGTCACGGTGCGACCAGCCTCCTTGGTACACAGTATATTTAAAGTTTAATAAATTTATTATTTTTCAATGAATGTCTTTGATATTTCGCATATTTGTCAGTGAAAGATCAAAATTCAATTATAGGCAACTATTTTGATTAATTTCTGATTTGCCGTGCTGCTATGAAAAAAGTCCTATTAATTGTGGAACACCCCACGTATAGGTGGAGTATCATATAAATAATGTGAATAAAAGCTTTGTGAGTTTACAGTTTTTGAAAATCTTTTAAAAAACACACAAAGTAGAATTATAATTCTAGCACATTATGCTCTTCGAGTTGGTCATAAAAGGGTATTTCTCTATTCTCCATTTATAGCAAATAATAAATAAATTGATACCTCAGATTTTATGGGTAAAATAATAAATAATGATACCTCAGATTTGATGGGTATAAATGCTTTATTCACTTTCTTGCCGAGCTTGTTAAGCATCCAACCTTCTTCCTACAAGTAAAAACAATAAATAGTAAGTTAGCATTGTATTAACGCTTAATCTATTTTAATTAGGTTGTGAAACAATTTTAACAGCGAATTATTCTTGCAAAAACCAATTGGCACAAATTTTCTTCATGCATCTCTACAGGCTAAATTTGTACCTCTGTGAAAGTTAGAAGGAAATCCTTCAAAAACTGTAAAAGGAGTTGTATTCACAAGAATGCATCTATTTATAAATTGACGGACGGAAACACAGGATGGACGACGGGCAGAAGCACAGGATGATCAACGGACGGAAGCACAGGATGATCGATGGATGGAAGCACAGGATGATCGACGGACGGAAGCACAGGATGATCGACGGACGGAGGCACAGAATGATCAATGAACGGAGCACAGGATGATTGACGGACGGAAACACAGGATGATCGACAAACAGAAGCACAGGATGATTGATGGACTAAAGCACAGGATGATTGATGGACGGAAGCACAGGATGATCGACGGACAGAAACACAGGATAATTGACAAACGGAAGCACAGGATGATTGATGGACGGAAACACAGGATGATTGATGGACGGAAGCACAGGATGATTGACGGACAGAAGCACAGGATAATCGACGGACAGAAGCACAGGAAGATTGACGAACAGAAGCACAGGATGATTGATGGACGGAAGCACAGGATGATTGACGGACAGAAGCACAGGATAATCGACGGACAGAAGCACAGGAAGATTGACGAACAGAAGCACAGGATGATTGACGAACGGAAGCACAGGATGATTGATGGACGGAAACACAGGATGATTGATGGACGGAAGCACAGGATGATTGACGGACAGAAACACAGGATAATCGACGAACAGAAGCACAGGATGATTGATGGACGGAAGCACAGGATGATTGATGGACGGAAGCACAGGATGATTGATGGACGGAAGCACAGGATGATTGATGGACGGAAGCACAGGAAGATTGACGAACGGAAGCACAGGATGATTGATGGACGGAAGCACAGGATGATTGATGGACGGAAAAACAGGATGATTGATGGACGGAAGCACAGGATGATTGACGAACGGAAACACAGGATGATTGATGGAGGGAAGCACAGGATGATCGACGAACGGAAACACAGGATGATCGACGGAAACACAGAATGAAGGACAGATGGAAGCACAGAATGATGGACAGACGGAAGCACAGAATGATCGACGAACGGAAACACAGGATGATGGACAGACGGAAGCACAGAATGATTGACGAACGGAAACACAGGATGATGGCCGAACGGAAATACAGGATGATCGACGAACGGAAACACAGGATGATGGATGGACAGAAGCACAGAATGATGGACAGACGGAAGCATAGAATGATAGACGGACGGAGGCATAGAATGTTGGATGGACGGAAGCACACAATGGTGCACAGAAGCATAGAATGACTGACGGACAGAAGCACAGATTGATGGACAGATGGACGCACAGAATGATGGACAGATGGAAACACAGAATGATCGACGGACGGAAACACAGAATGATGGATGGACAGGCACACAGGATGATGGACAGACAGAAACACAGAATGATGGACAGACAGAAACACAGACTGATGGATGGACAGGCACACAGGATGATGGACAGACAGAAACACAGAATGATGGATGGACGGAAGCACAGAATGATCGAAGAACGGAAACACAGGATTATCGACCGAAACACAGAATGATGGACGAACGGAAGCACAGAATGATGAATGGACGGAAGCACAGAATGATGGACAAATGGAAGCACAGAATGATAGACGGACGGAGACATAGAATGTTGGATGGACGGAAGCACACAATGGTGCACAGAAGCACAGAAGAACAGAATGATTGATGGACGGAAACACAGAATGATCGACGGACGGAAACACAGAATGTAGGACGGAATCACAGAATGTAGGACGGACAGAAGCACAGAATGTAGGACTGACAGAAGCACAGAATGATGGACAGACGGAAGCAAAGAATGTAGGACTGACTGAAGCACAGAGTGCAGGACTGACGGAAGCACAGAATGATGGACATACGGAAGCACAGAATGTAGGACTGACGGAAACACAGAATGATGGATGGACAGAAGCACAGAATGTAGGACTGACATAAACATAGAATGCAGGACGGACAGAGGCACACAATGTAGGACTGAGGGAAGCACAGAATGATGGACGGACGGAAGCACAGAATGATGGACGGACGGAAGCACAGAATGATGGATGGACAGAAGCACAGGATGTTGGACAGATGGACGCACAGAACGTTGGACGGATGGAAGCACAAAATGATGGACAGACAGACAAGCTGAATCAAGTATTACCTCAGTACATGTATAACAATTGAAACAAAGACTCTTATAAAGTGCATGATATTGATTGATGGTACTATCCTTACGCACACCTCACAATTTAAGGAAGACAACAATTATGCTAAAAAAAGAAATATACAGGCCATAGAAATTTTTATGCAATTTTTAGATTAAAATATAAGTAATAATGTCTAACTGAAAATTGGGAAAAAAGGTGGAAACTGTGAATATAATTATTATAAGAGGTTACTATCCCTTTCTTCTTAAAAACATGTCAATAGTATATTTGCTTTATTTCTCCGAAGCAGTGACAAAGAATCATTGATTTTCATTCCCTCAATGCGATGTCGGAGGTCCTTGGCTAATTAGGTAGGAATAATATTTCAGAATATATAGTCATGCTCTGCGACTGTGGCTTAAGTCAAATGCAAAAAGAATTGACTTTCATGTTTTGTGAATTTGAACAAAATATGACTACTAACTCTGTTTTATCTTTTTTATCTAAACTTCTGTAAAATCATTTAATTTTGATGGGACGAAATTTTGTGGTTTTGGTATAAAAGACGGTATCGATGGTATGATAATTTGCGGATTTTGCATTTCAGGTAATAAATAGAGGGGTCAAAATTATTGTTCCACTGGATTAAATTTCATGGTTACCACAGAAGATGAACCACCCAATCCAAGAAATTTCATCCCCTTCAAAAAGGAATGATTTTACAGTATGAAAACAAGCAGAGAGACTTACTGCCATATCTTTCATGACATTTCCAACAGGTTGTAGCCTGAACTTCCATTTGGCAGCGGTGTGGTTAGCTGAGAGTTCAGCAGAACATGTTAAAGATCTGGTGATGTCTTGAGTATTGTCCACAATGTTTTTAATAGGTCCTACAATATGCATTGAATGAGAAAACTCTTAGAAGTAACTCAAACAGGATATTACACAGTGTGTAGAATCACGTGATCAAATAATTTGAAATGAATACTGTTTACATTCAAATCATTTGCGATTTCGTCGGTGAGTTTTTTCTTTATTATAGCGATCGGGTTTTCATACATATACGGGATGTACTTTAGGCAATGTAATATAACAATATTAAATGCACAATCATTATAATCAAGAAAAACATCACCGTTATCAGACGAAATTGCAATAGTTTTGAGCGTAAAACGGTATTCATTTGATCACGTGATTCTACACTCAGTGAGTGTTACAGTATCACAGAAACAAAGTCAGTTAAATCTGATATAGCCACTGAGTGAGAATGTCATTTTTTATCAAACACTAACGAATCGATTTCTGGCACTTGCAATAAAGAGTACAGGTTGAACTATATAGTACGGAAATAATGAGTTCATTGTAGGGGTGTAACGGTACGCTCACCTCACAATATGATACCTACCATCAAGTTTTCAAATGGTTCAGTATATTTCGGTATGAATCATTTGATACAATAATTTCTTACAGCAGCTGAAATACAATGACTTAGTTGATTCTCTAACAGCAATTAAGCTGTGCCGCCAATCAACTATTTTAAATGACTTTCAACAGTATGAAACTTATCTTTATACAATTTAAACTAAAAAAAAAAAGTTACCAATTTTCTAGGGCTCTTTTCAGCTGTAAGGCCGCTCAAGCACCCTTTGACATTTTAACTCCCCTGGTCATTGGGCTACATATGGAAACCTACACTCGCGTCTCCCTGGGGAGACTATTTCTCTCCTGTGGTGTGGCAGCCAACATCGATCTGCGGCGCCCAGGAATAGACACTGCCCTCACAGGTACCATTTTACACCATGGTGGAGTGGAGCATATGTGGGTCTCGCTCAGAGAAATTAACCAGTGGTCCAGATGGGGATTGAACCCGGGACCTCTCGATCCCGAAGCGCGCGCCCTACCTCTAGGCCACCGCTCCCCACTAGTGATTTATAGTAATTATACATAATCAGTAACAGTAGGCTGTCAGATGTTTTCATTGTCTGAATATTATTTTGCTTAAAAAAGCTAATACCGAACCATACCAAAATTTAGCAGTATTGTAACGTGAACCGTGTTTTGCTGAAGTCTGCACCGTTACCGTGTACCGTTACAGCCCTATAGTACAGTGATCAGATTTTACATGTGCTTTTAATAGCAATAATGATACAAGTTGAATTTTATAGTACCCGGATAAGTCGTACGTGTGTGCTGTGTGATATACACCTATCAAAGTATTGTCACAAATATAGACCAATTCCAAAAGCGAAATAAAATACCATGGATTGAATTTTCCATATAATAATAATAATAATAATAATAATAATATAATAATAATAATAATAATAAAGACTTTATTTTACGAGGAAACTTATTTGACAATATATATACGAAACAATCAATCTTCCATAAGATCCTCAACAATGAACAATGAACAATGAACTAGAAAAATAACTATGCCAAGAAAACAATGATATTAGATATTTTGATATTTTGGTATCATGCATGCTTTGTTATCTCAGAGTCCCTATTTGTATGATACAAGTACAATCAATATGTTATCATTGCAACACATGTGACAATGTCAATGACATCATGACGTAAACTAAAAGTGTGGTAATTAATACTTCACCTACAGAATGACAAGTATACAAAGCAATTTCATTATGCGTCAGAGTTTGCGGTTGTTATAAAAAGTTATAAAAAGTAATAAATAATTTAAATTTGAGCGAAACTTTAAGATTATTGTAAGTGCTGTGATTAACAATACCCTGGGATTATTCAATATTGATCTTATTTCGCAAAACCTAAGGATAAATTAAGACATCAATCAGATCACATCAAACTAAACGCTTGGTCAGTATATCAGGCAATATGATTGGCTATTCTTATTCTCCTATTACCTGTAAATAAGAAAATTCAATATTGAATTCCAACCATGGTGAGCTATAACTATTGAATACCACCCTTGGTGAGCTAAAATATTGAATAACACCCTTGGTGAGCTAAAATATTGAACAGAACCCTTGGTGAACTAAAATATTGAACAGAACCCTTGTTGAGCTAAAATATTGAATGCCGGTGACCCTTGGTGAGCTAAATTATTGAATACCACCCTTTGTGAGCTATAAATATTGAATACTGGTGACCCTTGGTGAGCTATAAATATTGAATACCGGTGACCCTTGGTGAGCTATAAATATTGAATACAGGTGACCCTAGGTGAACTAAAATATTGAATACTGGTGACCCTCGGTGAGCTAAAATATATAAGTACAAATACCAGCTATGAGATAGGCTATGGCAAATGTTCCAATATAAGATCGTCCAGCTTTCCCCATAAACGTGGGTATGAGAAGGATACACACACACCGGAAACTCACAGACAAGGAATAGCCTGCTGAAGTACCGAACACGGCCATAGCACCAAGTACATGCATTGTTTGTGCCGGTAGATCCATCGGTAGAACAACCAAACTGTACAGCCCTGAAGTTGTGAATAAACAAGACTGTAAAACATTCAGTAAATGCTTATGCCCCGGTCACGGGTGGAAGCTTTGTCCATTACCAATAGCTGAATCATTCAGAGGCCATAATTCTGTTAAAATATTAGATAGTGTTATATGGTTTTGATAATGTAATGTGTTTATGATTGTTTACAAGTTTGAATTTTTTTTTGAGTTTCAACATTTTATAAGGAAGAACGGACAGACAAACAAACAGAGAACAAACAAGACAATCACTATATGCCTCCTGCATTATAACATATAGATGCCGGGTATAAAACAGGTATTTACAAGAGCACCGCCATACAGGGCAATATACGCCCGAAGGGTTTTGTTTCAGGTTTTGGTACCAAAATTTTGACAGTTGAAGGCAAAAGGACAGCCCTGAACAAAAAATGGAAGAAATCCCCTCAAGAATGACAGAGCGGAAGGGAAACAAAGTCATATGACCTTTAACCCCTAAGTGTGACCTTGACCTTAAAGCTAACCTCCAGAACATGTGCTCTGCACATCGTCTTGATGTGGTGAACATTTGCGTCAGGTTTCTTTAAAATCCTTCAAGAGGTTCAAGAGTGACAGAGCGGAAGGTAAACAAAGTCATATGACCTTTAACCCCTAAGTGTGACCTTGACTTTAAAGCGATTCCTCCAGAACATGCGCTCTGCACGTCATCTTGATGTGGTGAGCATTTCTGTCAGGTTTCTTTAAAATCCTTCAAGAGGTTCAAGAGTGACAGAGCGGAAGGGAAACGAAGTCATATGACCTTTAACCCCTAAGTGTGACCTTGACCTTAAAGCGACCCCTCCAGAACATGCGCTCTGCACGTCGTCTTGATGTGGTGAACATTTGTGTCAGGTTTCTTTAAAATCCTTCAAGAGGTTCAAGAGTGACAGAGCGGAAGGGAAATTGCTAACGACAGACAGACGGACAGACGGATAGACAGACGGATACAGAGGCCCATAACATAATACGGCCCTTCGGACGTATAATAAAGTAATACAAAATAATGCACATGTAATTTATGAGTAGTATTCATAAATTATTCATTCATTATATATTATTTGAATACCAAGTAGGCTCCCACTTTTATTGAAGAATATTGCATATAGATACAGTACAACCTCTAAAGAGAAATATCCTTCAGGAGATACCAATTTTGGCCATTGCTTTCAGAGGTTAGATTCATACCTAACAACAACTTTGAAGATATTGTTGTTATAGAGTTTGTTGCTTTACAGAGGGCTGCACTGGAGAGATTGTATTGTATTGTTATATAGAGGTTGTTGCTCTAGAGAGGTTGCACTGTATTGTTATATAGAGGTTGTTGCTCTGGAGAGGTTGCACTGTATTGTTATATAGAGGTTGTTGCTCTAGAGAGGTTGTACTGTATTGTTATAGAGAGGTTGTTGCTCTAGAGAGGTTGTACTGTATTGTCATATAGAGGTTGTTTCTCTGGAGAGATTGTACTGTATTGTTATATAGAGGTTGTTGCTCTAGAGAGAGTGTACTGTATTGTTATATAGAGGTTGTAGCTCTAGAGAGATTGTACAGTATTGTTATATAGAGGTTGTTGCTCTGGAGAGATTGAACAGTATTGTTATATAGAGGTTGTTGCTCTAGAGAGAGTGTACTGTATTGTTATATAGAGGTTGTTGCTCTGGAGAGATTGTACTGTATTGTTATATAGAGGTTGTTGCTCTAGAGAGAGTGTACTGTATTGTTATATAGAGGTTGTTGCTCTGGAGAGATTGTACTGTATTGTTATATAGAGGTTGTTGGTCTAGACAGGTTGTGCTGTATTGTTTTATAGAGGTTGTTGCTCTAGAGAGAGTGTACTGTATTGTTATATAGAGGTTGTTGCTCTAGAGATATTGTACTGTATTGTTATAGAGAGGTTGTAGCTCTAGAGAGGTTGTACTGTATTGTTATATAGAGGTTGTTGCTCTAGAGAGATTGTACTGTATTGTTATATAAAGGTTGTTGCTCTAGAGAGGTTGTACTGTATTGTTACATAGAGGTTGTTGCTCTAGAGAGGTTGTACTGTATTGTTATATAGAAGTTGTTGCTCTAGAGAGATTGTACTGTATTGTTATATAGAAGTTGTTGCTCTAGAGATATTGTACTGTATTGTTATATAGAGGTTGTTGCTCTAGAGAGGTTGTACTGTATTGTCATATAGAGGTTGTTACTCTAGAGAGGTTGTACTGTATTGTCATATAGAGGCTGTTGCTCTGAAGAGGTTGTACTGTATTGTTATGTAGAGGGTGTTGCTCAGGAGAGATTGTACTGTATTGTTATATAGAGGTTGTTGCTCGAGAGAGGTTGTACTGTTTTGTTATAAAGAGGTTGTTGCTCTAGAGAGGTTGTACTGTATTGTCATATAGAGGTTGTTTCTCTGGAGAGATTGTACTGCATTGTTATATAGAGGTTGTTGCTCTAGAGAGGTTGTACTGTATTGTTATATAGAGGTTGTTGCTCGAGAGAGGTTGTACTGTATTGTTATATAGAGGCTGTAGCTCTAGAGAGATTGTACTGTATTGTTATATAGAGGTTGTTGCTCTAGAGAGATTGTACTGCATTGTTATATAGAGGTTGTTGCTCGAGAGAGGTTGTACTGTATTGTTATATAAAGGTTGTTGCTCTAGAGAGGTTGTACTGTATTGTTATATAGAGGTTGTTGCTCTAGAGAGGTTGTACTGTATTGTTATATAGAGGTTGTTGCTCGAGAGAGGTTGTACTGTATTGTTATATAGAGGCTGTAGCTCTAGAGAGATTGTACTGTATTGTCATATAGAGGTTGTTTCTCTGGAGAGATTGTACTGTATTGTTATATAGAGGTTGTTGCTCTAGAGAGATTGTACTGTATTGTTATATAGAAGTTGTTGCTCTAGAGAGATTGTACTGTATTGTTATATAGAGGCTGTTGCTCTGGATAGATTGTATTGTATTGTTATATAGAGGTTGTTGATCTAGAGATTGTACTTTATTGTTATATAGAAGTTGTTGCTCTGGAGAGATTGTACTGTATTGTTATATAGAGGTTGTACTGTATTGTTATATAGAGGTAAGGTTGTTGCTCTAGAGAGATTGTACTTTATTGTTATATAGAAGTTGTTGCTCTGGAGAGATTGTGCAGTATTGTTATACAGAGGTTGTACTGTATTGTTATATAGAGGTTGTTGCTCTAGAGAGATTGTACTTTATTGTTATATAGAGGTTGTTGCTCTGGAGAGATTGTACTTTATTGTTATATAGAGGTTGTTGCTCTGGAGAGATTGTGCAGTAGTGTTATATAGAGGTTGTACTGAATTGTTATATAGAGGTTCTTGCTCTAGAGAGATTGTACTGTATTGTTATATAGAAGTTGTTGCTCTGGAGCGATTGTGCAGTATTGTTATATAGAGGTTGTACTGTATTGTTATATAGAGGTTGTTGCTCTGGAGAGATTGTGCAGTATTGTTATATAGAGGTTGTACTGTATTGTTATATAGAGGTTGTTGCTCTAGAGAGGTTGTACTTTATTGTTATATAGAGGTTGTTGCTCTAGAGAGATTGTACTTTATTGTTATATAGAAGTTGTTGCTCTGGAGAGATTGTGCAGTATTGTTATATAGAGGTTGTACTGTATTGTTATATAGAGGTTGTTGCTCTAGAGAGGTTGTACTGTATTGTTATATAGAGGTTGTTGCTCTAGAGAGATTGTACTTTATTGTTATATAGAAGTTGTTGCTCTGGAGAGATTGTGCAGTATTGTTATATAGAGGTTGTACTGTATTGTTATATAGAGGTTGTTGCTCTAGAGAGGTTGTACTGTATTGTTATATAGAGGTTGTTGCACTAGAGAGATTGTACTTTATTGTTATATAGAGGCTGTTGCTCTGGAGAGGTTGTACTATATTGTTATATAAAGGTTGTTGTTCTGGAGAGGTTGTACTGTATGGTCATATAGAGGTTGTTGCTCTGGACAGTTTGTACTATATTGTTATATAGAAGTTGTTGCTCTAGAGAGATTGTACTGTATTGTTATATAGAGGTTGTTGCTCTGGAGAGATTGTGCAGTATTGTTATATAGAGGTTGTACTGTATTGTTATATAGAGGTTGTTGCTCTAGAGGGATTGTACTTTATTGTTATATAAAGGTTGTTGTTCTGGAGAGGTTGTACTGTATGGTCATATAGAGGTTGTTGCTCTAGCTGGATTGTACTGTATTGTTACATAGAGGTTGTTGGTTTAGAGAGATTGTACTGTATTGTTATATAGAGGTTGTTGCTCTAGAGAGATAGTACTGTATTGTTATATAGAGGTTGTTGCACTACAGAGATAGTACTGTATTGTTATATAGAGGTTGTTGCTCTGGACAGTTTGTACTATATTGTTATATAGAGGTTGTTGCTCTAGAGAGATTGTACAGTATTGTTACATAGAGGTTGCTGTTCTAGAGAGATTGTACAGTATTGTTATATAGAGGGTGTTGCTCTAGAGAGGTTGTACTGTATTGTTATATAGAGGTTGTTGCTCTAGAGAGATTGTACAGTATTGTTATATAGAGGTTGTTGCTCTAGAGAGATAGTACTGTATTGTTATATAGAGGTTGTTGCTCTAGAGAGATTGTACTGTATTGTTATATAGAGGTTGTTGCTCTAGAGAGATAGTACTGTATTGTTATATAGAGGTTGTTGCTCTAGAGAGATTGTACTGTATTGTTATATAGAGGTTGTTTCTCTGGAGAGATTGTACTGTATTGTTATATAGAGGTTGCTGTTCTAGAGAGATTGTACAGTATTGTTATATAGAGGTTGTTGCCCTAGAGAGATTGTACTGTATTGTTATATAGAGGCTGTTGCTCTAGAGAGGTTGTAATGTATTGTTATTTAGAGGTTCTTGCTCTGGAGAGGTTGTACTGTATTGACTATCTAAAGAAGTGAGCCAGAGTTAACATCAGCCAATAATAATTGATGCAATTTAAAAAAAAAATTGGTAGCTAGGTTTGAAAAAGTCAGACCTGACGCTAAAAATTTAAACAAATTTTAAGTCCTAATTGAAACATAAAAAAAAATTTGTGAGTCCTAATTTTTAATTGTTATCAAATCAAAATAATAAGAAAGAGCTTACCATAACCTAGGAGGGCACCAAAAGGAAAACCAAACAACATTTTCATAGTTTGACATTGTTCTGGTTCCGATGTGAGAAATTTCACACAAGGTCTGCAAAAGCAGTTGCATACTGAAATATACATAAAAATAGAAAATGCAGATTTTGCAAATCAAAAACAAGATGGCCTTTAATTGGCACTATATCGCTTACCTGAAGACTTGAGGCCGAATAAGTAGTTTGTTGCATGGAATCTAGTATATGCTCACATCATATTGAAGATGGCATTGTTCTACATTACTTCTACTTTGGTACCCGTTAACATCGGCTTGTCAGACATAACAAGGGAAAAGGGGTGCATTTCTAGTTGTTAGTCATGACAGGCCCTATCCAATGTTGAACGTCATTCTGAGGACAGTTTTGGTATATTTGATTGACCATTTACATGTTACGTCATTATAATAATATTATCACATACTTCTAGTTCCACAGGACATTACACTCACGTTTATGACTCAACACAGTTAGAAACTTAATTTGATCACGTTTATGACTCAACACAAATAGAAACTTAATTTGATCAGTCTTATGACTCAACGCAGTTAGAAACTTAATTTGATCAGTTTTATGACTAATAAAAAAACGCTCTGTTTCCTTTACATTAATTTAGCCTGGATATTGTATTTATTGCGTCATTGGCTTTGCTGCAATCGCCATCTTAAGAATTTTCAGTAGAAACGTCAGAATTAGCTTATGGTGTATGTTGTCAGTTGTCTGTGTGGTGCAGCGGTCATAGTACATCGCTATCAATCGTCTATTTTGTTCTTTCCTGTGTGAGTTAAGACCCACTAACAAACCGTTTTTTTATTTAATAAACTTATGCATACATTAATGCTATATGCATACATTGTATTACCTGATTATGATCACATATCATTTTATTTTTTCTATTCATAGTTTGCGTTATTCTTTTTTCAAATATTCATTGTATCAATTATACAATGTGTCAGAATCAGTGTAAGTATCAATTGAATTACAAGTTACGCCGCTGAGACAACCTTATATGCAGTCTATATGTTAGCTCTTGTCAGTCTGACAACCCCCTCTCACACACTGACAAGCGAAAACTTCAGTCCTATTTCCTTCTCATCCATAACAAAACTTATGTACGTTCTCGATGAGATCTTTCGCGTTGTCGCTTTATCTATATACCAGCCAGCCCTTTTTCTTGGTATTGTGTGAGGCTGAATTTCGGCCTCAAATTCCATTCCCAATTGGTGAAAAAAAATCCCAATTGGTGAAAAAAATCCCAATTGAAAAAAATTTTTTTTTTTTTTTTTTTTTACTCCAGAGCGAAAAATGTTTATTACTAAATATAACACGGTATACCAAATATCTATTTATTTTGGATTTACCGTTGTAGGCCTATTGGACGGTATATCGAGTTTGTTTGGTCACAGTACGGTCTGTTCTATGCATTGACTGCTCCGGTTCAGTACGGAACGGTACGGCGTCTAACCATCCTCCAATAAAAATGGATATATATCCATGGTTTTAAGATATTTTAAAAGGAAAAAAATCCCAATTTTGCCATTTAACCGCTTATTTTTTTCCCAATTGGTAAGAATCCGCGATTCAAAATTCCCAAATTGGGCAGAGGCCTTTTCCCAAAAAGGCCAGAAAAAGGTCTGCCAGCTATGACATATTTCTTATGTGCTTGTTACGCACTGGAAGTTTTATAATTAAGCATCTCTTTGTAAATAGACAAGCACGAAAAATGTTTGCCGAGCAAAAATTAAAAAAAACACAGTGGAATGGGATTCGAACCCTTTCGTTCAGTTTTGAAGTTTACGTCTTCACAGTAGCTAAGCCGACTGCGCTTTGCACTCCACTTGATTTTTTTATTCTTAATGCACCCTTTATTACTAAATACACCCCTATAACCTGGATTACTCGAAAGTTAAAAGTACATTTACGTCAGAGTGCTTGTTGTAGATCTATACTTAATTTGATCACAGCTAGTATGACAGTAGTTTGTGGTTGAGAGTACCCCTTAGTGTGAGTTATGATGTGATAACTGATGCTGAACACTGAAATGGGCCTTACAGGAGTAGCCCAATTCTGTAGTTGTGAACACCCCATTAAGCCTGTGGTAGCTGAACCAAGTTTTTTTAGCTACATTATTCAAAGAGTAACCGGGGTGATCAGAATGGACACAGATTGTGACTAAATTCCATAAAGATGAAGTACAAAGTTAAGTTAAGTTTCCCATTTTCTAGGGATCTTTTCAGCTGTATAGTTCTACTTTTCAGCACCCTTTGACATTTTAACTCCCCTGGTCTTTGGGCTACATATGGAAACTTACACTTGTGTCTCCCTGGGGAGACTATTTCCCTCCTGTGGGTGTGGCAGCCAACATCGATCTGCGGCGCCCAGGAATAGACACTGTCCTCGCAGGTACCATTTTACACCATGGTGGAGTAGAGCATGTCGTTCTTGCTCAGAGAAATTAACCAGTGGTCCAGAGGGGGATCAAACCCGGGACCTCTCTATCCCGAAGCGCGCGCCCTACCTCTAGGCCACCGCTCCCCACAAAATGTAACCTCTAAAGCACCAACAATTTTTTATTCTGGTGTGACCTATTTTTTTACCAAAAATGACCCTTTTTCACAGTGGACCTTGTTTTTGACCCCCAAATGGCCCCATTGGGACTTGACCAAGATTTTATGGAGACAAATACTGTGACCATTCCAAGTCTCAAAAGGATGTTCAATGTAAAAATGTGGCCCATATAATCATTGTTAACAAGTTTTTCTGTGATTTCACCTAGTGACCTAGTTTTTGACCTTAGATGACCATTTAGAAATTGAACTAGACTTCATAGAGACAACTCAGACAATCATTATGACAAAGTTTCAAAAGGACTAAACACACCTCAAGAGTGTTAATAACCAAGTTTTTTTAGCGATTTGACCTAGTGACCTTGTTTTTGACCCCAAATGACCCAATTGGAACTTTTTTTTAAACCTAGATTTCATGGAAACCAATATTGTGACCATTCCAAGTTTCAAAAGAATGAAGTAAAAACGGTGGCCCCTAGAATCATTGTAAACAAGTTTTTTCCTGTGATTTGACCTAGTGACCTTGTTTTTGACCCCAGATGACCTAATTGTGAACTTGACCTAGATTTCATAGAGACAAACATTGTGACCAAGTTTAAATAAAAGGATTAAGCAAAAATTATTAGATCTACCTCAAGCAAGTTGACCTCCATCCAGTGAGTCAGTATCTACTTTTAAAAACGATCTATTCTACTTTCACTTTCGTATCGAAGGCCAAAATGGCAAAACATCCTGATGGTCGAGCTGTAGCCTACTATAATTCACCACATTCATCATGCACTTATTATAGTAAACAAAACAAACTACATTATATCAATAGATCTAACCCTAGCAAAATGTTATCATAATCAATGATCAGACAGTAATAAACTGACAACCAGGAAATGAAAAATGTTTCAACTCACATTTCGAGAGCAATCCTTGACTCCTCGCGGGAACAACCCCAGATTCTGAATCTGATTTACAAGTAACATTACCAGTCTCTAAAACTGAAGATAAACTGCTTGATTTGCTAGAATCATCACTTGATGCTACAGAATGCATGCTTTGTCGTATTTTAGGTGCTTTTATACCTTGCTAAAAGTGACGTCATTTATGACGTCAAAAGGACATGATGTCATTGTGTCATATCTACGTTTTATGTTGACGATTATTTCGCCTATTGGAGTAAGCATGAGTCATGGCAATACGACAGGTAATGCGTGCCATCAAAATAAAGATGATGCTAAATCGACTTTCGAAGGCAAAGGAGAACGCCCTTCGGGAACTCATCGGTCTGCCCCCGAAGATGTCATGGTAAGATCGATCAACATTAATAAAATCACTGCGTTTCTCATTGAACTACAGTACTGGGCCCGTATTCATAAAGCACCTAAGGTAAAAATATACAGTACCTTAGGTTGGTCGATTTACCTTAGGTTTTATATGATTTCCCTTAGTTTTATATGATTTCACCTTAGATATCTGAAACATCCTTAAGTATTATTCATAAAGCTCCTTAGGATATTTTTCCCTTAATTTGGACGATTTTCCCCTTAGATTTCTAAGGTAGCTCGGAGCTACCTTACATTTCTAAGGGAAAAGTTAAGGGAAAAATCGGCAAACAAAATGGCGGCACGGCAGACGTTTTCTACGAACATTTGACCCCAAAATGCTTAAATGCACCAAAAAATGGTAAGTATTAAGCATTTAATATACTTTAATACGATTACTTGAAGTCGTAACTGTCCGGAAAAGTACGTGATTGAATGGATTTTAACCGAAACTGCCGTAGTGACAGTGCGAGTTAGCGTCCGTTAATCATGAATAATGATGATAACTTGTGTGACACTTGCCAAGTACCAGAAACAGTGAACCACTATATATACGAGTGTGCCAAATTTGTCGAAGATAGAGTTATACTAGAACGGTCGGTAGAGGAGATTTTGAACGGACTGCAGATAACGTGCGGGGATTTATCCCTATCCGTATTGGTTGGAGAAATCGACGGTATTGGAGACGAAGGAAGAAGCAAACTCATAGGTGCCATGAGTCAGTACTTAACCAGAACCAAAAGACTGTAAAGCGAAACCGAAGTATCAAGAGCTGAAGCACATAGAGAGAGCACAAGAGAGTATTACTGAAGCACAAAGAGACCATTTCGCTACGTCAATAGCGTAATAGAACTACAACAACAACAATAATTTCAAGACCTAAAATCGTCTTTTATTCATTAAATAGCGGACTATTTGATTGATTTCTGGCAAGATATATGTAACAACTATTTGATGCAACGATTGGGATTGATTTATTAAGGTAGCGACGCCCTATGAAGACGATAGCTTGATGATGTGCGAATGCAATAGTGTTCGGATAAAATATTTCGGACATCTCGATTTTTGCAGTTATGTACTGAATTTTTACCTGTTTTATGAACATGTAGCCGGGTGAATAGGATTTAATAACTAATAGGGGAGAATAAACCCGGCTACAAACATACCATTGCTCATGCTTGCTGTATATACTGGCAATAATAATATTATTGTTTTTTGCTCATGTGTTTGTCAAACAATTACATGGATCTTGGGATTTGTTCCCTTTTTCTGTCCAAATGTCAATTTCCATAGTTGTTCATCGATTAATAGAATGCATTAATGCCAGGAACTACCCAGATAGGTGATATGGTTAGAGTATTCACTTGTTATGCTGTGGTTGGCACGGTGGATGAGAGGACAACACTCTAAACCAGTAGCGTAGCTCACTAGCTGCCGCTAGGCCATTAGGCCCGGGCCTACACATCATTTCGAGAAAAAATAATATATTTTTTCTAAGTTTAACTTGAAACTTGATCTCCTAAATATACGTCAAAACACACAAGCACCTTTCAAGGAATAACAAAAAATTCTGGGGGAGCATGCCCCCCAAACCCCCTACTTCTTTTGTCTTTACCTACGGGCCTACACATTGCTAAGGTCCTAGAGCTCTACGCCCCTGTTAACTACTTGTCTAGAGATCCCTTGACCGGAGCATTTAGTCATTTCTGGGACGCTAAATTGTTTCACACCAACTTCAAATTGGCAACCCAGAGGTTGTGTTGCATGTATCAGCGCAATCTATTTGAATCGAGCTAGCCCGCATAGCCACTACGGTAACCAACTCAGATTCATTGAATCTCACCTCTGCTTTGTGATTTTATGTCAGCACTCAGACATCTGCCAATAAGGAATAACAGCATACAAAGTTGGAGTCCCGTTTCAATCCTTGGCTCCTCAGCCCTGTAGTTTATGAAATTATTCGGTATGCCTATTCAATGTTTGGGAGAATCAGCTTCACTGTCGCACTAAATCATTATTCATGGACTCTCGGCCCAAACCCAAAACCCTCTAAATATGCACTTCGCTAGCTGAGCTACCATAATCTGCCCATGCCTAATAGGTAACCCCTGAACATATTTAAATATCTTTACTTTCATACTTGATGCTGTGCAAATCATATGGGATAGGCTTCTCTTTTCATATTTAAAGTCAGTGGTATTTTTTATGATAATATTAAAAATAACTTATAATTAAGAGCAGTTTTGTATGTATTGATACGCTCAGGGATGATAACTGAATTTTTCTGCTATTTCAGGTACTGTCTGGAATGTGATAGTGTATGGTTTGTGTCTATGTTCATCAGAAATCTCCTTGTTCAAGAAAGTGGTGTGTGTACAAGACACTTCAAGGTGACAAGACTACATTGGAAAATGAGAAAATCGTTTTTATGAATAACAACAGTGAACTGGATAATGGCATAGTCATTCCCCTGCACTCCGGGACTGCAGCATATATCACCTTGAACTGCAGTTATATTACAATAATAAACTGTGTACAAAACCATATTAAACAAGAGTTGTCAAATGGCAATGCCCTCCACTATCAACAATGAAAACATTGTTGGGACCTTGGCAATTGATGCATCAGCCCTTAAACAATATGAGTCTTCAAATTAAAAAGGACACTCGACAAAATTTAAGACCATCCATTCTCAAAATACGAAGCAGAAATTACCTTTCATGCAATTCGATGCAGTGACCTGTAACTATGGTGTTCATCAATCTGAAGAGGCAAATCACCATATGAAGCAACTTCGACTGAACAGTATTCAATATTCTGATGCGCAAACATTTGTTTAAATTACATCTAGATCTATAAAGATTTATATACCTTGTGACTTTCCAAACAAACAAATACAGGAGCCATCAAGTTTTTTTTGTATCAATAAGATGTCAACCATAGTATGAAGTTTCAAGTTGCAGAATATATAGACTCAAAGATCAGAAATAAATTTCACACATGAAGCTTTTTTGGACAACAACCTATGACACCAAAACACATAGTGTTTTTAGTTTCTAGTGAATTTATATGTAGTTATATGTAGTCAATAAATGCTTGCATTTGTGCAACATGTTATAGTGCGCCCAGGATAATGTGATGTTTACAAACATTGACCGGAATGGTCTACTGTTGCAAAATTGGTCACTTAAATAAACTCATACTGATAAATTGTGCACACTTGATTTTCCCACCTTTGTGGCTTATTTCAATTTTTTCTGCCTTCCATGATATCCTGAGTGAACTATAACATTGATATAAGTTGATTGTTTAAGTTCTACCATGTGTTATGAGTTTAACCCTTTACTCCAAATGTGCGTAATTACATGTATAGCATGTATAATGTATAGGTTAAATTTAATACCCAAGAAATTTAATTCATTTTTACAAAGTTGGGCTCATTTGTTTTTTTTAATTCCCTGGGAAAGGACTCTGAAATGAAACACTGCATGACTTTCTCTATTCATTACCCTCATTATATATTTACTTAAGCATAAAGTATCACAAAGACTCTCAATATGTAATACAAAAATATCTCCAAAGAACCAATATCACACATGTTTGCGGACATTGATATATTCAAGGCGAGAACATTATAATATATTCACGCATAAAGGTCACACAGGATCAGGTTAAATTCTCCAAGCTATTCAAAGTTTAGTTGTGCATATTGTTGGCACAAGTTGGCCTAATACATTTCAATGGAGTAATTGCCATTTGTATTTTCTACTAGTACATGCTCTTTCAATGAAAGTTCTCAGTACCAATTCTAGTTGTGTATATCATCATTTTAAGCAAGTTATTGCCCTTTGCTTGTTCAGCTTATAATTTTTTCTGCATTTGGTTAATGTTCCAATGTCTAATCAGTACCAAGCCTCTCATTGACACAAATGTTTGAACGGGATTCTTAAAAATGGCCTTTACAGGATACTTCAGCCCGTATTTAGACTGAGTTGTGTAAACTATCTTAATTTTGATCTCAGATGCTTGCTTAACTGTGTTAAGCAGGGTGTATCCATCACATTCATTGATATTTCAAATTCATGTTTTTTTTGTTCGGAAATATTATTTACACTTTTTGTAGGATATAAGGATTTAAAAGTACATGTTTTTTTAAAAACAACAGTTTTTGTTCAGCAAGTTCATTTGTGATACTAGTACACATTGATTTTCAAAAACTCTTTAATTGATTTTGTCTGCTTTAAAAAAATTTTATACAATGATAAATGTACAAGAAAACTACAGGCTAGATTGGAACACTATTTCAAAGGTCAGAGCTAAATGAGCAGTTATCACAAAATGGTACAAATTGTCGTTTTAAAGACTAAAGGGAATAAATCGGTCAAAATTATTTCATCGGAATAAAATTTGAACTTTACCGACATATTGTATAGATGCTTCTGTATACTTTAGGATGAGTGCAATAGTGATATTGGACATAGAACAAAACACATTTCTTTAGTGCTATAATTTTGTCGGTTTTTATGCGAGTAAGTGCTTAGAAAAGTTTTGTAAGAATCAGACAGTAATTGGGAACTTTATTACCAGACTTTGTCACTTTTACCTATATCTTTTTAATTTTTGATTACTTTTTTTTAAATACATGACATGCTTCATATGAATTAACTGTATGGATCGACATGAGAGTATTTATAAAAGCCGTTTTCAGGAACACAAACTTTAACAGTCAGGGGTTCTCGATTTATAGGCAGCATAAAGCGGGAGTGTATAAATTATTCTTTTTTCAAAGTTTAAAAAACTTATAAATACAAGTTTATTGTACATTTTAACATTATTACTAAATTTATTAAGGTCATTGTTTTTAAGCTTGAGCAAAAGTATTCTTAATCATGCTTTATATTTGAATTATTGCATTTTTAGCTCCACTATTCTATGTAATGAGCACTCATGCAAGATCCTCTACTTGTTAAGGAAACATTAATTATAGTTTTATACTAAGCTCGCCAAAGGCTCGCTAAATAAGATGTCTCAAACTTGTTTAATATAAGTTTATATCAATTGACAACTTGTCACAATGTGATAATCCTTTATATATGACCCCTCGGACCTAGATTTAGATAATTTTTGACTTGGTATATATAGCGCAATGTCGCACAAAAAAATCCAAAAACAGATTTTAACCTCTAATGTCGAACTCGATACAGTGAATACATAAAATAGGGTATTAATTTTATCAGACTTCACATAGGTCTTGAAAAGTCCTTGAATTTGGTTTCAACCTTAAAGAGGTACTGCCTTCAAAAATGTCAAAATAGCTGTTGAATGTTTCTGCAAATCCTTGAATTTAGGCAAACCGCCTTGAATATACAAAGAAATGTCATAAATTCAAAACGTACACAATTTTCATGTTTATCCAAGGCAACACAGAGTCGAAATTTTACAATTGACGATGATTAATGTTTTGAAAAAGGGCTTGATAAGTGATAATACCATATTGTTCCCTGAAAAATCTTGAAAAGCTCTTTAATGTAGGTGTGAGAATTGTATAATATGATTATGAACCATGTCATTGTATGTATTATAAATAAACTTTTGATACCAATTAAAGTTCAGTATTTTTCAATTGTCAGTAATTACAGTTGTCGAGATTGATGTCTAATTAAAGCTGCCAGTATAAGATGATAAGGGGAAATTAATACTAGATAGGAAGCATTTCAGGAAAACTGGTTAGGTTCAGCAGCTGCAGTGCAGAGTTGTTGATGTACAGTAGTGTTAATCCTGATCATTCAGTGATGACACAAAATATAAAATTAAACCACATACTGAGTGGGTACCCGGTATAGATCACAAAGTATTTCCCCCTTGATCAAATTATATACATGTATGCAAGTACAGTACAACCTCTCCATAGCAGCCTTCTGTTGAGCAACACTCTCTCTATTACTAACAGTACTTAACAACACTTTCAAAATTTCACTCGGCTCATATTCACTATAAATCTAGCCTCTATAGAGCTACAACCTCAAACAATGGCCATTTTTGGCAGCTCCAACAGGGTGTTGCTCATATGAAACACAGTTGTACTGTAAACTTATTATGCTCCCCATTTTTGATGAGGGGTATACATGTATATTGCTTTGCACATGTATGTCATTTGGTCGGTAGACCTGGACAGTGTTGGCATAACAAACGGTCGATTGAGTAACGGACAGGACGGCGGGAATTACCGGGAAATACTGGTCAATTGGACAATACAAGTGTTTGATAGATTTGGACATATGAAATAATGCTTCCATTTAACACACTATAGTATGTACATACATTTGTAAAGGTTATCACTGATAACATACTTAATATATTTTCTGTTATTATTAATTTTAATCTCTATTTTTTCATACAAGTTCTCAGGTATTTAATGCAACACTTGAAACTCATGCACTTTATATAGTGTAGAAAATCATCCATACAACATCTTAATTTATTTTGTATTGTTGGGTTATATCCAGTGGTGTTTAACACTCCCCAGGCTAATCCTTAATTGCAGGAAAATGACATAATATTGCATAATCTGTTAGATCTAGTTGTTAGTTTCACACTTAGTTGACATGATCTAATAAATTTGCTTTATTCAAATTTGCAAATTTATACAAGCCTAAATGATCATCAATATTTATAACTGCACTTTCTAGTATTTAACATTATAACTAAAATTAACTTTCATTATTGAAATTATGAGTATATTACTAAATATTTTAATTGAGCTTGTAACAAGTTATTTGATCAATATGTTTAAGTTAAAACTTAGAGACTGAAAAATAATTGTGTTTCATATATTGTTTTCACATTTAAATTGAATCAACCAATCCATTGACCACTTTGAAAATGAATTGACCACTTGTAGATCATACTCTCAAATAAATTGAGGATCTATGGAATGATATAGAACTGAATAATAGAGAACTGCTTGTGAAAACCTGAGAGTTCAAATGCTTAATATGCATCTAAATTAGCCAGTACACAGAAAATTCTCAATTGATCATTCAATTGAGTGAATTGACCAGTATTTTCCACATTGAAATTGAATCCACCAGTTCATTTGACCACTTTGAAAATGAATTGACCACTTGTAGATCATACTCTCAAATAAATTGAGGATCTATATAATGATATAAAACTGAATAGTAGAGAATGGCATGTGAAACCCTGAGATTTCAAATGCTTAATAGTCATTTAAGTAAACCAGTACCAAAATAATTCTCAATTGATCATTCAATTGACCAGTATTTCCCAGTATTGGACACTTTTGGAGTATTGGACAGGACGGTATATCCCGCCCGGTATAGACCCTTTCAATTAAGCGATAATCGTATGTACAGAGTTACCTCCCGTAACCGGATGTGACGTCAAACGAGGGCTCTACAAATTAACGACACTATAAACGCAGTAGCGAAGAGATTATTTAATCGCTTTTTTCGTTAATTGCATGTTTTGTAGCTGTTGTTTTTTTCAATAAAGATGTTTATAATGTACTAACAATGTATGTATAATATGTTACATGTTATGGATGTGGAGGAAACGTGTGATTTCTCGGATTTTTTTCTATCAACAATGGTCAATTATCGGGCGTTAATTTCCAAAAAGATCTGTAGTTGTATTAATTTTGTTTTGTAATTCGGTTGATTGTCATGCACATTTCGTACATTAAATTGAGCGTTAGTGCTAAGATACAGTGTATATTTGTACTTTGATAAATGTATATTTTGCCGGGAATATAAAGCGCAAGTATTTTCACCTGGTTCTTTCAATACTACATCATTACCGCCATTAGACCTAGTTAACTCTGGATCATTGCAATGTCTCATTTCTTTTTACCAATACAATTCACAAGTTATGTGTTGTTTATTATGGATTGTAATAAAACAAAGACATAATTATTTAGGCCTTTGAATACACGTATATTAGAGCCACAACGATTTATTGGAATGTCCTATCTGGTTACATACGTGCCATTTCGGGCAAATTCGGATTAAAAAGCTGTATAAATGACGATTATGATAGCAGTTGATTGTTATAAATTAATTTTAAAAAATACATTATTTATATACAACTGCTCTTCAAACTAACATCACAATTAACAATATTTTGTTTTTAATATAAGAAAATTGTAAATCTTAATTCACAAAAAGTGACCTGAACTGCAATTCGAGTGATGGGAAAACATAACAAATTAAAGTGAGACAGATACTTAAGAAGTTAAGGTGCTAAAACCCTAATGCATAAATAAAATCTTGTCAGATGATGAGGTGCTAAAACCCTAACGCATAAATAAATTCTAGGTGCTGTATAATTATATAATGATTTACAATAAACAGCATAGATCCCCTAATATCAAGATAAGCCACCAATACCATACACTAAATTAGTTTCACAGCAGGGTACTAATATACAACCAATCAGTACTATGTTGTCACCATCTGTCATAATAATATACATGTACAGTATATTGATCAGTATTTTACCTTAAATGATTGACATTGATTGACACTTTTAAATCAACGTTTGGGTTACTTTTATAAAAAAGTATAAATTATGTTTATCCAAACCTCGGAGGTCTCTTTAATTCCGTGTCCGAACAAAAAGTGTAAATTAATGGACATGCACCTGTATGACTTGTGCTACAATGCTCATTTTGATGTTTCAAATATAATTTATTGCAATATTTTTACACGTAGACACCATTTAAAAAAAATAAAGCACTTTTCTCATTTACTTGTATATGAATTTCAAATGAACAAACGTTTCATGATGGAAGAGTAAGATTTGAAACAGACTACATTGTATTGCCAAACATTTTAGTTTTACCTACATACAACAAAATTTTACATAGAATTGATTCTGATTTTAAGTTATTCGTCGTGTGAACTTTTCCGGTGATTCATTACTTTCTTTGATTGTAGTAAACAACACATCAATGTACTCGTGTTAACACTAAACAAGTAAGCACATGCGGACATGTAAAATCATGCCGCGTGGATTTTAGTACAAACTATATCTAGAAAGAAATTTCCTCCTGTGTAAATTAACGTTTTAATTTCTGGCTGGATAGTCGTACTTTTGAAATGATATAGCTAATATTCTATACTTTTATGATGTGTGATGAATTATTAAAATACACAATTTCTTTATGCTAGTATAAAATGTAAGTCAGGTTTCAATGAGTGGATTGTGCGCGCGTGATGCATGGTATTTAGGTTCGAAAAACATGGCTCTCCTTTTAAAACTTTAATAATATATTTTAATAATATAATTGTTGGAAAGCTTAGTCTACACAGTTCATAAAACTGCAAATAATAAACATTTTGAGCAAGTTAAATGCCAATTGTTGAGTATTGAATTCAGTTCTTTATTTTTACATTTTCTTGCCCTTGAAATTTTTGTTCCGAAAACATGGCTTTTTATGTTTTATTATTGAAAATACATTAACAAAATTTACATTATTAAAAAGTCTATACGATCTTGTTTTCGTAAGTGTTCATCTTTTAAAAATCGACAGAGTAAAACGTGATTTACAGCGGTTTAAAGTTGACACATTTTTTATTTCCTTTACACGCTAACGGTAATCGGCTCGTGTATTCGCTTTGAGCCCTCGTTTGACGTCATCAAAGGGAGACAATTTAATAACGGTCTTAATTGAAAGGGTGTATATACCGCCCAACACTGGTAGACCATGGTTCCAAACTTGGTACACCCGTACATGTATACCAGTATATATGCTTTGCCCTAGGATCTTCAAACTTAACATTGAGGTTGACCAGCAAGCAACAGAAGATCACCCCTTTAGATTCCAAAGGACCTTTACCATTTCTTGCCATAGGGGCATCAATGATTTATATCCATCCTGTTACGAATTAGACACACAGTATGCCAGCCAACAATATCAAGGAAGCATAGCGGTACATATTATGGCCATAATATGGCCTTCCCTGATATATTATATGCATTAATAATTTATAAAGAGGTTGGGAAGTTATGTATCAGCTGCATACTGTGCATAGTGAGTGTTGGCCTTGTGGCAGGGCCCTTGTTATTTGGTATCTGAGAGGGTCAAAAGTCAATATACAAATTAGTTATGGCTGCTTTGTTTAGACATCAAGTAAAACCAAAGAGATCGGAAGGTCTCTGGACCTCTTTCTATCTTCCATGTAATTTGCAGGACCCACTCTGGGGCATTTTCGCAAATGTTAGAGACAGAGGCGAGATACAAGGAATCCGGGTGCGATACCCTAGCTCGTTTCAAATAGATTCCTTGGTTCTTTAACATGCCCGGTGTAAAGCACCGATACACGCTAGACTACCCCTGGGTTTCGTACCAGGATCTTCTCTAGTTGGGTGGGAATTTGGAAACACTAAACAGCGTTTCTGAAATGACCAAGTGTCCCGGCCGAGAATCGTACCGGGGACCTCTCGATCAGGAGTCAAGCGTCTTACCACTCGACTAGTCAAACAATCTCGACCTAGTGACTACTCGTCAAAAAGGTCTCCAAATCGTGTCTAACCACTCGACCACCGTGCCTCTTTGGTGAGTGCAAGTCCTACCATTCATTTAAGTAAATTGAGATACCACCAATTCATTTGATTAAAAAAGTACTTGACACATACCAATAAATTCCATGTTAAAGGCAGGCTTGCCTAGGGTCTGTTCAGTGTTGGGAAAACTAAGGTACGTTTTGGTCGGGGGACGCTTTGGTATCTTGGAACTTGATGAACCTATTCGTTGTGACTAAGTTCTATCTTTCTACATACATATTTATCATATATTACTACTATGAACACTAAACAGCCTATTACAAAACCGAAAACATTCATTCTTGGCCCGATAATTTAATTATTAAAGGCGATATTGTGTGCAAGACTTTTACCGTAGACTGCTGTTCGGACCCCTCAATCGATCGCCATTTTATGGGGCCGTTGTTTTAGTTTCGGAAGTCAGCATCCATTTTTTTGTTTCCTATTATCTCAAGTAAGGTTCCTGTATTTCTTGTAAGGTTATAGATCTTGCTGAAAGTAACTTCTACTTCAATTTTTCGACATGGATTCGAGGAAATTTCGACGATTTGCAAGGTCAACAAAATCAACATGAAAATGAAACTGATACGGTGTTAAAATATCAGCTTCAAACCATATCACTAGTGTTGGACCCCCGTATGGTAGTTCCATTCCCTCTAGTACGCAATACAGGCGAAGATAACTTCACGTAAAGCGAAAAACTCGAAGAAAATGTAAAATTTCCAAAGCATCTTGATTCACCGTATTTGTTACTATTTTTAGCAACGCAGGTGCTCGGACGCTGGTATCCACAATTTTGAGGATCATTTTTAGACGAAATCTTGACCTAAGGTAATTATTTCCCTTAGGTAGATTCTTACCTAAGGAATTTCCTCAAGTCAAGTTAAGGGAAAAAATTAAGGGAAATCCTTCCCTTAGGTCAATATATGGATACCTTAGGTAAAAATCTTCCTTAGGTAAAAAAAACCTTAGGTGCTTTATGAATACGGGCCCAGTACTCATTGGACAGTGTGTATTCCCCGGCCCATTGCTACTCTAAATAAGAAAAACGAAGTGAGTTGACGGCCCCTATGGTTTATTTTTTTATTTATGGACAGATTTTTAAAATTTTAGTATCAAAGTAAAGATAAAGCTTTATAGTTTCTAAATATATACAATAATTGAAATTATCCATATGTAAACATAAATTATATCAGTTCAAAGTCAGACTAATTTTTAGAAAAAAAATCTACATATTTTTATGTTCGAATTCCACGGCCCCCTACTTTTATTTTTTTATTTATTAACACATTTTTATAAAATTGGTCACATAATTAAGGTGACACTCTCTAGTTTTAGAATATGTAAACAGAGTGAAAATCCGTTCATTAACAATGTAATTATTACTAATTGAATATTGCACAATTTTTCGGCCGTGAATTTCTATTTTCAATGTGTTCGAATTCCACGGCCCCCCACTTTTATTTTTTTATTTTCCATTAAATTCTAGATTTCTTTACATCATTATAAAGATGAAGCTCTCTAGTTTTTGAATATGTAAATATATTTAAAATGACACCAATATTAATGAAATGACAGTGATTAGAAAAAATGCGATATTTCACGGCCGTGGTTTTTTTGTCAATATATGAGGCGGAGATTAGATAACACCAAAGCTATGTACACGTATTGTTACATATGCTCTTATAGGCAATTGGTGTAGGTTTGTATAGGAAAGCTTGGTATTTTATTATGATCTGTTCTATTAATATATAGAAATATGGAAATTATGAGACTATGTACAGTGAAGTAAAAACCTTTAAAAAAATAACTATAAACGACGGAAATCACCAGTCATCAAATAATGAGCTGAGAAGGAACAGTTACATACAAGTAGATAATACAACAAAAGTACAGTGATATGAAAACGTTATATTGAAAAGAGATTGTAGATCTTATGATTGCTATTCATTTGTTCATATTAATTTGCAATTGACTAATCTTGTTGTTGGTGTTCAAAATGTTCAAAGGTTTCTTCAATACAAAACATGAAAGTAAAAACAGACGGTATGTCAAATCTTTTTAGGATACAATCATAATTACATTAACGCCTTATTATGATATCAATTACCAATTTGTCAAATTAATTCAAAGAAACATGTTTGACAAGAAGCACTCGTTTTTACAGTTTGGCGTCGGCATTTCGTTTATCCTGGTAATTAACGAATATATAATCATATATCGAGACGTGGCGTTAATTATGTGTAATCTGCTTGTTTTAAAAGACTGCGTCTATCTTTTTAAAACTGTAAAATAATTAATGCAAATATCAAAGAAATTAAAAAACATATCAATCGCGCATTTTTCTTCTAAATGATATGTACCAATATATTCTAGTATAATTTGATATTATTTTGAAAACTCGTTTAATATAAATTTATATCAATTGACAACTCGTGATAGATCCTCTATATATTTATTTTTATTTCCGTCTAATTAATGTACATACTTATGCAATACATCATGAAATAGGTACTATAATGTAGTTATAGCCTCGTTCTTCGTTCTTATAACTTTTGACCATTTAGTCCTCTTATTTTCATGTTGTGCATGAATTGAGCGAATAAAAGGTTGTTGTTGTTATTGTTGCTGATTAACAAACAATGTATATTGTTTGGTAATTCATCAATCACCAACTGGAAAAGCGATAATCCCATTAGTCCATATAATTGATAAGTGTTATCGATAAACCACTCAGGTTGTATATTGGGTCGTTAAATGTCATCGGTAATCCAATTAAAGTGTAAGTATCGGTATAATTAAGTATGGTTGTCACAATCTCTGGTTAGTAGGGGAATAAACCCTAAATAACACGTGTTGTATGACTAGGCCTACCGTTTAATGTATGATTAAGTAATAATATTCAATTTGATTACGTCTTAACGTATTTATTGCGTAACAAGGATACTCGGGTATTTATCATTCCATTTGCTAGACTTATCACATGAACCTGATATTTTAATTCGTCAGATATTAATCTGCTGCTATTGATAATATTACCTATCAACAAATAAGTCACTAGAATAATTTGAATATCCCGCTCAGCTGTATAATCTTGTAATCAGTTTTATTTCGCTCGACACGAACCTTTTACCAGAAAGTAATCACTCATTGATACATATAAGTTGTTCATTTTAAAAAGAAGAATATCACTACACATTTTACTTTCCGAAGTTTTTCCTTTTAGTCGCCAGGCTGTATATATATTTACTTACCGACATTTGAGCCTCACGTCTGCTTGTACGCTCTGTAAAAATTCTTCAATAATAGTTTTTTTCTGAATGCGTATTAATGTAAGTACGAGGGTCATTCAATATATTCGTAGACAATCATTCTTATTTTATTATATTCATATTTAGATAATAATTTCTCATACCATTATAAACATTGTGTGAACTTGTTAAAATATCTATATAGACGTAACGCACGTAACTGAGTACGTTCGTAATTTCGTACAATCGCTGTAAAACAGTAGTTGATACTTCTTTCTAATTCACTCGATACATAACATATCATATACCAAACTATTCATTATAAAATTGTCTACATTGTCAATTTAATTTGAGTTAATGTAGAATAATATGTAGCATGGAGTAAATACACGTATATGCTTTGGTAACACATCTCAGATAATAAAGAATATATATATCTCATGAATTATATTGCATTAGTCAACAAACACTTGAAATGAGATGGCTATTATGTATTAGGAAATAATAAAATTTCCACTTACGTGATTTGATAGAAATTGGTATCACTTAAAATTACTATACATGTAATGTATTAGGAAATTATAACATTTCGACTCTTACGTGATTTGATAGAAATTGGTATCACTTAAAATTACTATACATGTAATGTATTAGGAAATTATAACATTTCGATTCTTATGTACATGTGGGAAGCGGTGGCCTAGAGGTAGGACCACTGGTTAATTTCTCTGAACAAGACTCACATGCTCCACTCTACCATGGTGTAAAACGGTACCTGTTTGATACCTGTGAGGGCAGTGTCTATTCCTGGGCGCCGCAGATCGATGTTGGCTGCCACACCACACGATAGAAATAGTCTCCCCAGGGAGTTTCTGTAGGCACTGCTCAGGGTAGTTGTGTCGTGGTGTTTCTGATTTCTGTGCTCGGCTCGCCGCTGGTTGGGTTGAGTGCTACCTTCCCTGTCGGATTTTCTCATACCTTTTTTTGCTGACGAATTTACTGTTTATATGCTATGGACTGATTTTTTTATTTGATATTTTATGATGAACATCGCCATGAATTGCTATTATCATTGTTATTTATATGTTTATTGTTGTTTTCTAATGTTAATTTAATTGGTGTAAATAAAAGATATCAAACGTTCAGGACTGCGTTTTGTCTATCCTTTATCAGTTCGTTTCTGCCTTTATATCATTAATATAATCAATGCTTCGTTTATATTACTTATATCAACGACGAAATGATTAATGTTTGCAATTCTACGTATGGCTGAAACACAAAATTAACATTTTAAACATAGTTTAACGCAAGTGCATAATACATAAATACATGTATGCCGTATGTGGGAAACTATCACCAATTGTGTGACAAAAAAATCACGGCCGTGAAATATCACATTTTTCTCATCATTGTCATTTCATTAATATTGGTGTCATTTTAAATATATTTACATATCCAAAAACTAGAGAGCTTCATCTTTATAATGGTGTAAAGAAATCTAGAATTTAATGGAAAATAAAAAAATAAAAGTGGGGGCCGTGGAATTCGAACAAATTCGAACACATCGAAAATAGAAAATCACGGCTGAAATATTGTGCAATAATCAATTAGTAATAATTACATTATTAATGAACGGATTTTAAATATGTTTACATATTCTAAAACTAGAGAGCTTCAACTTTATAATGCTACCAATTTTATAAAAATATGTTAATAAATAAAAAAATTAAAGTAGGGGGCCGTGGAATTCGAACATAAAGTTATGTAGAGTTTTTTTCTGAAAATTACTCCGATTTTAAACTAAAATAAATAATGTTTGCATGTAGATAATTTCTATTATTTTATATATTTAGAAACAAGAGAGTTTCATCTTTCATTTGATACTAAAATATTAAAAATCCGTCCATAAATAAAAATTTAAACCTTAGGGGCCGTCACATCACTCCCGAATTCTCTCTTCAGGTGTCAATGGGCCGGGAAATACACACTCTCACTCATTGTACCCTAGATTAGTACAGTACCATGCCAAAAGTGAATGAACTTTTTCTAAACCACTTTTTAAAAGGCCTATTTCGTAGATTCTTAATTATTTCAGCATATCAATTTAATTTTTTATCTAGATATATAATATTTCAAGTTACGTGTAATGCAGTACAAGACGTCTGTTAACATAAAATCCACGCACTGCTAATAATTTTTATACAGTCTGTATTTAGCAGAGGGGATGGTTGTATTTCGTATTTTCTTATGTCGGCGCCCATGTCAAACAGGTCATTTGCAGTTTCCTGTCTCTTTTATGCGATATGTTTAAATATTATACTGACTTACCTTGTGCACAATTTCGAATCGAGGACTTTCTGTTATGAAAACCGCGATCGCATTGGTTCTCAACGCCAACAAAGTCATGTTTAATGTCAAATATTGGAAATATAAAGGTTGTTATCTCGCTGGCTTAGAATGAGAAGGCCGTAAGTACAAAATCGATACATTGAGAAAACAAGAAAAAATGTCTGAAATTTATTCTTTACTTATGGTAAAACAAGCTTTTATGTTAAACAGCTCTTCGTTTTGGTCAACATGACAAGTTCCGATTTTCATACAAATAGGTTCATTAGAAGTGCATCGTACTAGAAATTTCAAATATGTATGAGTCTTATAAGGCCGTTAGTAGTGCAGTCAGGTGCCAAATTAAAGTTCACAAAGTGAAAAATGCACGGAAAATTTGATGGAATTTTTCACTTTAAAATGGCCTGAAACGATAAATAGAAATCTATGGTGCTATAATTGAGTATCATGTCGTAGAATAGTCCAAGCATGGTTTGATTCTGTTCAGCAAAAGAATCATATGTGTCACAGTTTTGGTCACTAGGCAATTTAAGAACATCAATGAAAATTCTTGATTGATAGAATAAACCTGGTTGCCATGATTACATTCTTATATAGCATTGTGCTGGTCAACCATGCAGGCACACAGAGGAGTCATTGACATTCTTTAAAATCAACTTCATTTGTTCTTAAGATTCAAGGCTGTAAAATGTAAAGTTTTTTAATCTCGAAGTTGTATTAACAAAAAAGTTGGTTCCCATTGACTCCCATGTCAAAACAAAAGTCAAATGTTTGTTATTTTCATATTAAAAGCCCGAATTTCTTCAGATAAAATTTATTCTAAGGTAACATCTTCTGTGGCAAGAGTTAACATAAATTCAAAAATATTAGTCGGTCTGTGTTACCATGGCAACATGTCAAATGGACTAACCATCGGTTTTTAGTGGTGTTCTAGAATTGCTTAGCAACCGAGAATGGACGATGTAAATGAGTAAAATTCATGACAATGATATCAGAGATTGATTGTCCTACTTAATGATAGGTAACATAGTATAACTGTTCTAATTGTACATTTATTACGTTCTTCTAGCTGAATTAATTAACCAAATTTTTGTGTGCGATTGTTTCACTTTGTGGACTTTAATTTGGCACGGGACTGTAGTTACGACCTTCTCATTCTAAGCCATAGATCGGTTTGCAAAACATTGTATCCGTGTCCTCCTGCATTTTTAAGCGAAGACATTTCGTTGGGTTGAGTATGGACATTGCTCCGTGTACATGTACTTGAGCTACTGTTTTGAGTGTTTTCTGTGCTCGGCTCGGTTAAGTTGAGTTCCGCATTAATCCCTGTTCGATGTCATTGTCAAATAATTAGAGCTTGTCCGAACATGTGTATGTCTAATCCGTGTGAATTGGACGCAAAAATGTGGGAGTATAGTGGAACACACGACAAACACAACGGATATTTTATAGATGTATTTGTTTCCTACTAGTTTCGGCTAATTCCTAGCCTTCATCAGGGAACTTAAGAACTTGTAGATTTGCAAATTATCGAGTCCCAGGACTCGTTCATGGAATTTGTAAAAAAATCAAATCACTGTAAATGTACACGTATATTTCATTGTCTTCTTTCAGGTACGAACAATGCACCTCAAGTATGAGAACATGCATCAAGGATAAATTTTGTCAGACATTTACACCATGCTGTGTGTATGATATCAATAGACATCTTTTACGACCATCGTGCTGGACAAGCCCTACCTTCAAGGAATTTCTAGGTTTGTGGTCAGCGTTTTTCCCTTCTTTGTAAAGTACCCATATAAGGTACTTTCCCAATCAGGAATAATAACAATTTTTCCTAATTTACAAGTAAAACATTCCCCAAAACTGAGAAAATTAACATTGAAACTACAAAAAACAATATACTATGTAATATGTTAAAAAAAACCCAAACATTTAAAGGTCTATTAGACCGTGTATTAAAAAGTCCCAGTTTCAGGATTTTACCCACAAAAATCCCCAATTTCGGGATTTTAGGCGCAAAAATTCCCACTTTGACTGGTACCTGGTACACTCCCAAAAATAGCAAGAAAAAACGCTGGTGGTAATTTATAAATACTGTCTTTATATGCCAACCCATTGTTCTAAATTTTCTATTTCTTAAGTATAGTAAGTTGTATTCATAATATAGCCATTATACACTTAATCACTTTCCTAAAGTAGCGGCCACACTCACAGGTAACTGAAGCATTGGTAAAGACTAAAACGAAAAACATTTTTTTTGTAAAATTTATGTTTTTCTATAAAGGTAACGTTATATTTGTTTTTAATTAGCCAGAATTTCAAGGAATCAAACACAAGAATTGACTATCGATATCTTCATAAACTAATTTCATACATTCATATCATTGCTATAACTACTTGCTTGCCAAATTATGTAAAAAATGATTCAACAGTTAAAAGGTTGTACTACGAAATGTAGATACTGTTTCGAAATCGATCACTGTGGTACATTCAACATAAACCAAAAACAGCGTTTAACATAATCGTAAGTTAAAGTAAAAGTTTAAGCAATGAATTTGATAATTGTAAAGTTTACTTTAGGCTTACATTTTTCACATAACAGTGTTTTGTGTAACACACGTCCTTATGTCGATGATTGATATGCATAAAATTATTTAGCCGTTTTTTTATGAAAAAAAAACAACAACAACAAAAAACCACACAGTGACCGGTTTGTCAAGTTCTGTACAAATGAACCTATATAAATATAAAATTTACAAAACTTTTTTTCGCTATCAATGGTACAGTTACCTGTGTTGACAACCAGCCGTACGTGCATGCACTTGCTGCCTACGTGCAAAAAACGTGAACAAAACCAGAGTATCCGTACGTAGTCAGTGCCACCTCCGTACGGATACGAATGACACTTCACTATAAACGGGTTTGTTTATGGGTTCGCTAAAATAGGATCAAATGTAGGTAATGATAGAATGTTTGGTATTTCATTCGTCAACATTAGATTATATGTCTGAGAAACAATGCACCTTCATGAAGGCCATCATTTTATAACGTTAGTAAGACCGGATCGATGTTTTTTAGAAATGTCGAGAAACTATACACAACCGGACTGTTAAATGTATATACAGCCCTCGAAAGTATCATTGTACTGTTTCAGTTTGGATGTTGATTTGATGGCAGTCATTGCGGTTTGTTGTTATCTGCTGTTTCTTACAATAGAAAACACCACAAGAACTAGCGGTCAGCTACTTCGGCCACATCTAGTGCTACAGGTAGTCCCCATCCAATTTATAGTTATGCATCCTTACCGTATTGTAATTCTTTCTCCAGGATTTCTGGGAGGCATTTTGATGACGTTATTGATGTACTTTGTGTTGCTATACCAGATGGACTGGCCAGCAGAGTTAGCGTGTACAAGTTGTATCATTGGTGGTTTCGTACTAACACTCACCATGGCTTTCTCTGATAACATCAGATGTCTTGTCCTTCTTATGTTACCACAATTCTTTTCTGGTACGTATAATAACCTTTCTACTTTTTGTGATTGCCACTGATTGGTTGTATGCTAATTTCAATAATTTGATAAGTCAGATCTCGATGCAACGACGCTGTTTGTTCCAAGCAAACTGTTATTGCAAACGTATGTCAGAGTACAAATTGGCTCAACGAGCGCTTGTGAAATCTTTGTTCCATTAAGAGGTGTCAGTACATGAAATTGAATTTGTCAGTATACCGGGTATCGTTAACTTTTTATTATGTTGCTCTCTATATTGAGAATTCCGAATTAAGTAGTTCTTATATATGTCATCGGTCTCATTTAATAAGTTCGCGAATATTCTTTCTTCAAAAAACAAGAAGGTAGAATCTACTTGATACAGGATACTGTCAATGATTGCTGCTTCGTAAGATAACGTTATAATGTTAATAATAATTATATTGATGCTGGTTTTGATATGTTAAAATGCTGTTTATTAGTTTCTATGTTTATCTAAGCCATATTTTGTCTATGTAAATGGCTAAAGGTGTATTTATAATAAAATTACGCCGATTTGCTACGAATAAATGGTAAATGGTTATATTGAGACCAGTGGCCTTATCATGCTTTTTCAACAAACGTCCTAAGACTGAAAATTCAGACTTAGACGAAAAATTGACAAAAATATAAGCACATTCATTTCTTCGCAATTATATTTGACCATTTGAAATTGTACCTGATGTGTTATTGTTATCAACTGAATATGTAAATTATGTATACCCATTTATATCAAAATCGGTACATTTCTAACAACTTCAGAACGAATTAAACATTTGGCAATGTAAAGTCTAAGTCTGAGTTTTCGACTTTCAACGCTGGTGAATAAGGCCCCTGGCAGTACTGTGCTTCAGGTTTGGATCTTTGAGTGGCGAGTTCCAAATACTAGTTTCTAGTAGTACATTCCATGTATAAGCATGAAATAAACACTGTTCAACATACGATGTAATGCGTGAAACGTCTTTCCAGTAGCACAATGTTTTTCATGATGATACTTCCAAAAAGTCATCGTCCGTAGAAATAAAATACCAATTATTTATTGCATCAGAATGCTCTATACAGATGTTAATTAGTTCAAATTATCATTGATTCTTGTCTCGCGTTTCAGGGCCCTAATTTGACCGTTTTCCGGCCCATTCCCCTCCTAAATGAATAGGCATGTTCCCCTTTTTTCTAAATAAAAATCCCCTCCATTATTTTTGAAGTCAATGGCATTTGTAAACTGTTCCGCAGTTGTTGTAGATGTTATTATAGCTTGAATGTGGCTTTTCATGCAGTAAAAATGTATTTCAATGGTGGTAATATTTATAAAGGACGGAATTCCCCTTTTTCGTCAAACTGGCGCGAAATTCCCCTTCCTGAGGACCCTGGCCCAAGTCCCCCGAAGTCTAGTTAGGGCCCTACCGTTATCTGGTTATTAAAGCATGTTATCATGCTGCCTGGTAGTTCGTTTGTTTGTTTTGATCGATTGTATGTTACATAGAGAAATTATTAAATTAGTTGAATGACGTATTTTCATACAACAAAGATACCGATAGGGCGTGTACACATTCATGACGTTATACACACTAGTGATTAATATTAACAACAGGGTTAGGCTTACAGCGTAAGTTACAATGACGTATTCTGTCAATAGACACATTTCAGTATGACGAAACCATTCATATGTTAATTGCCACCAATGTTCAAACAGAAATCTATTGACTGAATAAACAATACAAACTAGTCACTGGCCAATAACTCATTGTATATCAATTTGCATATGAATGCCCCGGTATGTAAACATGAAATGTGTCTATAAATGCCTAAACACGATGACCACTGTTCATAGTTCGGACCACAAGGTAATGTAACTATTTGTGACAGTTATCAACAGAAGATGATTAAGAAACGGACAATATACGAATTCATAAGCGAAAGACAAAGAAAAAGTAATGACGTACCATGTCCTAAGTTCAAAAACAACGACAAAAAGTATACACGAAAAAGGAAACACACAATCCACAAGCCGCAAGAACAATTTAAGCCCACTGAGCATTTTTTGCCTCGACGATAGAAATTAGCGAGCACCTGGTGGCTTCGGAGGGTAATGGGAACAGGGTCTATGCGAATCGGGACTACTCCCGATATGTTTCCGACATCATACATCGGTCCCATTGGAGTACAGCTAATCATACAGTGCTGTCGGGTAATTCAGCGCACCTAACGGGTATTGGCTTTCTACATTTGAGATTATTTTATTTTTAGAATAAATTATGGTGCTGTTTAGATAGGCTGAACCTTCATTGACAAATGTTAACAATAAAATACATCGTACCTGCGCTAAACTAGGTCAAATGTCGTCACAAAACAAGATGACTTCCGGTTTTCATGACGTAATTTTTTTCGGCTAATTCTGCGCAGGTGGAATTGTTTTTTATAAAGTCTGTTTTAAAGATTTGTTTCACAAGAAATTTAACAAAGTATCGAAAAAATAAGTCATTAAGACAATATTGACAAGAAAGGAAAAGTCATCATCCATTACAAAAGTGCGTTTATTCAATTTATGTGTCACGTGGTATGCCAAATTAACAAAAATCGCCGTTGACACTCATTTTGGTCAGTTTTTCGTAGAAATACTTGTCCGATTTCGTTGATTTGATTAAAAACTTTACATAAACAACACGCATCTTCAAAAACACTCGAGGACCGAAGGAAAGCAACCCAGCAAAGCCTGTAAGAAATAGAAAGTTAAGGTGCGCAGAATTACCCGATGCGCAGAATTACCCGAAACGACTGTACATGTATTAGTGAATGTACAGGTCCTTGCAATTAAATAAAGGAATTTGTAGATAAATTGCCCCCCACACATTCTAACAAAAGTAATAGTTATGAGCATAACTATAACTTCTGTGACCATGTGGAGGTAATTTGTCTTACATATTCATTTCTTTAATTGCAAGATACGGTGGTGTATGTCATAAAATCAAGGACCATTACGTGATGTAAATGCCTTGCGCAAAAAATCAGGATAGAGTAAAGAAAATGGCCGACGGGGAAAAAGTGACGACTGGAAGTAATGGGAACAACTTCTATACACATCAGAAGACGTACTTTGGCGATGACAGTTCTCATTTATTCAGTTAACAGTAAAAACTATTTGAAAAGTCAATTTTGCTTGGCTATCCTTGATATCATTGAAATTTGCAAAGAACACAACATTATATATCATATGTATATGAATTAAGTACAAATGAAGTTGACTGTCATCGTTGCATCATTTATGAAACACACCTCGAATTGATTCAAGTTTTTGCACGTACGTATGTCGCTTGAGCTTGTTTTATCAAATGATTATGCTTACGTAAATAAAGTGTGGTTTTTATTTACGTAATACAGCATGTTTCCCAAACTGTCAAATATTGTTATTATCACTCTAGGAAACTCACTTTGATAGTGAATCTGCATTTTATAATAGATCGTCGCTATCTAGAGCAGAGTATAGTATATCACCATTACATGAAGAGAGCCACGGTGTAATTATGTTCTATCGATATGAGGAAACCGCCATGTTGGTTGCTTCGAGTCATTGCCCTTAAAGAAAAACATGACTGGAACGAATATTTAATTATCACATAACCTGCGGTGTGGGAGTATATTAAAACCGTGTGGGAAATATCCTAATGTAACTGTATCGTTGAAAACGATATAAGGTTTTTGGAAGATTTATATTTTGTTTTTAAATAAAAAAAACTGCTTTATGCGTAACAATTATCTATGAAAGTCTGTATGTTTACACAATGTTATGGGATGAAGGTAGTCTTAAATTAACTTCATATTATTAAATCCATTGCTTAAAGGTTTACTTTAACTGCCGCTGGTGGTGTAACACGTTGTGGGGAACGGCCATATAGATTTGTGTTGATTGCACCACATAAATCGGTTGTGAAACAGTATCTACATTTTATAGTACGTATAACATTTTAACTGCTGGATCAATTTTGATAAGATCTGGCATGTAAGTACTTTAACCATTTTTGTATAAGAATATAATTAGTGTATGGAGGTATATGATCAGGCGCGATTACTATACGCGACTGAATCCACATGATTCTGACAAACAAATTGCAGGCACAGTTCATAGACAATTCACTTAAACACTTGTCTGTCGTTCCTGCATTCTGAATTTCCATTGTATTCGTAGTATAATATTCTCGGAAATCGAACAGGTTATTTACGCAAGCAAGTTGGCGTTAAACTTATATTAAAAGTAGATCTAATTTATACATGTACTGGTGTCACTCACGTACGTGCACGTTCTTCGAAAAGCTCGTCCCAGTACAGCCGCGTAACGTCGGAAGTTATGTTCATGAAGTTCATTAAAGCTATACAGGGTGTCCCGAAGAAAAAACCGGGGCCCTACTTTAAACCCTTATTACTCATTCATATTTTGATGAATTAAGCTGATATTTTGTGAAAGTGTATGTAAGGGATCCCACTTCTAAAAAGGGTACTTGTAAAAATATGGTGCTTCAAACCAGGAAGTGACGTCATCATTTTCACTATGGCAACATTTCATATTATTTTTGCTTAATCACATGAAAAGGGGCATCATAAGAAAAAGGCATGTCTGTCAGAGCATTTATCGTTAGAAAACAACATTTAAAGTCAAAAGGGTGATCAAAATCTTGTCAATATTAAACAAATATATGACAAGAAATACCAAACCAGAGGAAAACGTGGTGAGTTTACTGACCAAAGGGGAAGTGGAAAACCTTCAAAAATATCATCAACAATCATTCAATGATTAAAAACATAAATATTGTCAAGGACTATTACCAAAAACCTTGGATTATACTCGTAGAAAGGAGCAAAATGTAAAGTTTTATCCAAAGGAACAGTTCATAGCTATATTTGAGTAATTGTGTATGTCAGAAATAATAAAATAGCACCATATGCAAGCAGAATACTGTTCTTGCAATAAATTAGCAGCAAAATCTGGATATGTTTGCGAAACAGAACTGACATCTTACCTCATATCACAGGCCATATGACCTTAAATTACTCAAACTTGATCCCAATAGTGAACTGGTTTGCTATACATAATGAACTAATGTATCACAAACCATAAACAATGATACGGAGCACATGAGAAGGTGTTTGAGGTCAGCATGAAAAAATATGTCATTGAATTCTGAAATCCCTGCTTCAGTTTATGGTATTTTATGTAAACATGAGAGGTAACACTTGAACTAAATAATCACGACAGTGATGCTAGTATTCTGAACAGTGTTCTTCCATTATTGTATTGACATATTCATAGTGTGATATCTATAATAGAAAAAAAGTTACAATTGTTTATCCTAGGTCCCCTTTTTTGACACCCTGTACTTGTACTATGTTTAGCTAGATATGGTAAAACGTCTATTCACGCGCGCAAAATAAGGGCTTTTCATGTTCGACTTATTTTCCACTTCCACATTAATTGATACATGCGTACATTGCTAACTAATTTGACTATTTGTGTATTTCTTATCACAGTCATGTTGCAAGTAAATAGGAAGTACAAATTTAGTCGAAACTGTAAACCCCTTATTTTGCGCACTTAAATAGATGTTTTACCATTTGTGATGGTGTGATCATTCAAGCGTGACGGACGCCATCGGAAATGGGTTCAGCATGAACTCTATGGGCACACCAATAGACAGTGCTAGCTCAGTATATATGGATTAGTCTTTTAGATTCACTTAAGCAGGTTACGGTGACTATGTTGCAGAAAGTGGAACCTTCAAAGTCGAAAGCAGCTCGCGACTAACGATACAATGGCAACGTTCCCACCGAGTACTAGAACTGTTCTGTTGTTGCTGTGAAATTTTGTATTTTAAGAAGGGGATTTAATATAACCACCGAACGTCTCTCTCGGTTTGCAATTTTGGATACCAGTTGTAGAAGCTACAAATTTATGGACAGTGGTTGACAACGTAATCATATATCTCGCTGGTCCAAAAATGGGTTGAAACTAAACAGTATATCTGGTCTGTGTATATTAACTAAAAATATTAAATTGTTCTCGAGCATGTCAATTATGTAATGTCTTAGAAGACGAATTTCACTTTATCTTAGAATGTCCTCTCTATTGGACGTAACGTCAAAAGGTGAGGCACACGCCAAAATCCGCACCAACGACAATTATTGCTTTTCTCGGCCTAGGAAACGGTAAGTTATATAATTAAACGCAGAAATATATTGTACATTTAATAATGTATTTATATAAATGGAAATAATGAACGTAAAATGCAACATGCCTCATTTTGTGTGATTATTTTTGTTAAAAACGTAGCGATACTGGTAACAAAAACACAGGTTCAATTAAGACCCTATCACACAGTAGCGAGTTAGTGCTTCGAGTTGTAACGAGTTCTAACTCGCCACGACTCGCCCAGTGTCGCGTAAATATCGTACGTATTTCGTTCTTTGTCGCAGAGATGTCTCCCCATGTCGCCAGTACTCGCCGGTGTGCGGCGAGAATTTTAAACGGTTTAAAATTCTCGCCGCTTCTCGCCGAAGTTTACTTCTCGTACACGTGTCGTAACAATCTCGCGCACTGTCGCACACATCTCGTTGACATGTCGCCCGTTGTCGTAGCATGTCGCCGAAATAAGGTCGTTCTGCGACATAACACGAGTTGGCGGCGAGTTGGGGAGACTTGTCTACGACATCTGCTCGAAATTCGGCGAGATCACACGTCATCCTACGCCATCACCCCGACACAACACATACAGACTCGTACATACTCGTCTATACTCGACACTGTGTGACATGGTATTAAGGTAAACGTTATAATAAAGTAACAACTACTGAACAGATTCACCGTCATCGGTAAGAGTATGCTTGAAACCTTTTTGACATATATGACTATGAAACTTTAGATTATTAAGCTTTTGGACAGCTAATTTCATTTGTCGTGTATTTGTTTTATATGATTTTTTTTTATAGATATTTTTTAGCTTGGTTGGTTAAGTTGAGTGCTGCTTTCCCTGTTAGGTTTTCTCATATCCGATCACTATTGATCTCATCATTCTGTACTCTGATATACATGGCATTGCACGTTTGCCCTCCGTCCGGCAAAAATATAGATCCGGCCATCTCGCAAACAGTTCTTAAGCTAAGGTTTATGAAACTTGGTATGTGGATAGGGAGGGACCAATAAGGACATTATGCACATCTAATTTGACAACAATGACAACATGAAAGGGGACTTCTGTATGGCTTGCCATTATAATTACTTGTATCTTTTTGTTTACAGGTAAAGGACGAATGTTACTGTTGATTTATGCACTATTTCTTGCAATGAACCATCCCTTAAACAATGTTAGAACCAACATCAGCGTCATGGCTCAAAGTGCCAACTGTGGACAGGAGATGGCCCTAAATGGAACAAAAGAATTAGTAAAAGCGGCCGTTGCACCAATGCAAAGTAAGTCACCAAGTTTGTTGGAGTTTAATTTAAATATCAGAACATTATACGTGCTTACTATTATCAGTGTTTGCTAAGTTGCTTTTTCTTTTCTTTACATTCTTTTAAATTTTAAGTAATGGGGGCCTTGTTGTAAATAAGACATGCATTATTTTATCTATGTACGAGGGGTGTTCCAGAAATAATAGGACTTTTCTCATAACTTCTGACTTAACGCTTACATTTTTGTGAAATTTGTCGCATATGCTTAGCAATGTATGCTTTATATACTGGTAGCAACAGAATTTCGTTGTTGCTGATGATGCTCAAACAAAGCGTTGCCATAGAAACCATGTAACGCAAAGGCGGGTCACACTATTATTTGTCATTACTATCCTTATTAAAAATGTGAATATCTCAATAACCACTTGATATATATTTACGCCTAATTGTATGTCATTACGTGGATGATTTTGACATGCGCATGCAAACTTTCGAAGAAATCGGTCCGTGTTTATTATCATAAGTCAGTAATCATTGGTACGTATCTAAGCGCGTCATGGATGAAAATGACGTCAATGCTAATAAACAGAAACCGCGCGATTGTCAAATAATGGTATGCATTTGGAAAACCAACAGTGGTAACCAATGAAATAATGAAATGCATGTAATGTAGTGGCATTAAGCTGCCATTTGTGTTCTGTTGGCTCAAATTGTTTACATATCGCGGATTTATAAACTTACAAAAAAGCACAGGTGAGGTTATAGAAAATTGAGTTGACGTAAATAACACTGTTTGTAAACTGATAGACGCTCCAATGTTCGAGCAAACTCTTACATCATTGCAAGACATTTTTGTGAACAGGGGTAAGGAAACACTTTTAAACGATCGGAACAGTGTTATTAGATCTGTTTACGAAAGTCAGGATGACTATAAACAAAAATATAAAATGTTTCTTTATGTTAAAATACTGTGCTTGAAATGCGACGTCATAATAACGTCACGGTGCGACCCGCCTCCTTGATACATAGCATATTCAATGTTTAATATATTTCTTATTTTTCATCCAATGCCTTTGATATTTCGCATGTTTGTCAGCGAAAGATCAAAATTTAATTATATACAATTAGTTTTCTTAATTTCTGATTTGCCGAAAAAAGTCCTAATAATTGTGGAACACCCCACGTATATGTTCATGTCTTAACGTGTTGCCTTCACAAAATAAAGATTTTATTATTATTGTTATTATTATTATCATAACATTAGAATTTCTCTTGCTTATTATCATAACATAAGCCATTATCTTGCTAATTATCATAGCATAAGACATTCTCTTGAAAATAAGCATAAATTAAGAAAATGTCTTGGTAATTTTCAGAACATAAGACATTCTCTTCATAATAAGCATAACATAAGAAATTCTCTTGCTTATTATCATAGCTTAAGAAATTCTCTTGTATAAGACATTCTCTTGAAAATAAGCATTTATAACATAAGAAAATGTCTTTGTAATTTTCTGAACATAAGACATTCTCTTTATAATAAACATGGCATAAGAAATTATCTTGCTAAACGCTCAGCATAAACGGGAAACTGACTGTCTCTTCTCTCATACCCTCATTTCGATGAATACCATCTTGAATGAGGTGTCGAGATTGATAAGTACAAATTGGCCTCATTTGCATCTAAATTATGACCTATTTACGTTGTCCGACATCTTTCTTTAATCAAAGCACTGAAAGTACTGATGTGTGGCGAACTGATGTCATTTTGACCATTCAAATAAAGACTGCACCAACATGCTGTGTCAGAGTTCTGATAAGCCCAGACTCACTCGAATGTTTGTGCTGCTCTCAAGACACCAAGCGTCAGTGTCAAGATGACTGACTGGGTAGTCTCCATACAACTTATGAACTGGGAATTAAAACACAACAAACGAGATGCCCCCCCCCCCCGCTATGGAAACAGGACTAGGTAGAAATATGTTGGGAAAATTAAATAAAGGGAGGTAATTAATAAGATAGAACCAGATTTCAGTAGAAGGAAAATATAAGAAAATGATATCAATGGTAATATCATTACTTTTTTTGGTTGAATGAAATAATTCAAGAACGGAACCAGATAGAATTATGGTTTTATGTCACATCACTTCTCTTAGATGCCATATACATAATTATATATTTAAAGTCGATCAATTGAATTTAGGTGGACAAGTTGTCCAGCGGTAAGGGCTATTGACTACTGATATGATTATAATGAAGGTTGTCCGTACTCCCGCCGGATCAAGAGCAGAAATGTTTTTCGGAGTAACATAACTAAACTTACGAACAGACTTTCGGACCATACTCAGCGTAAATTCTATAGCATTCTGTCCGATATGTTAATAAAATCGTATTTAAAACAGGTCAATTATATATTTTGGAATATACTACAAGTTATTTTTTGAAAATCTGACGATTATTTATGTATTGGTTATTATTTAAATATTGCGTATTCTGTTCCGAAATATGAACTCGCGCTAATCAGCGGGTGATATTTATTATAGCTATTATGATGTATTTAGCATATTTTTATGCACCTGTCAGTGTGCGACCATGGTCCCATCCCAGGTGATGGGCAGTGGATAGCTGATAGTTTTCAAATATAGTATTTCTTATTAAAGCCATATCAAGAAGAATGTATTTAACTTCTAAATTCTGAGTATCAAAGTTGTAAACCCTTTTTTATACCAGTAAATTTTATGACCCTAAATTCCTAACTTCTGCAGCTGTCTCCAAATCAACTAACAAGAACCCGATATAAAACCCATTCAATTAAAAATAGTTTTAACGGTCTATTTCCTGTCTCATGGTGTGTTCAATCCCTTGTAAAAACATAGATCCCTGTGTTACATGACCCCCAACTGTCCCAAAACAAGTTACTAACGACCTACCAATATACAACCCCTTGAAGTTTACCAGATTGTATGGTCAATTTTCTGCCTCATGCAGCTTCAATAATTGATTACAAATTTCTTGTCAAAATATAGATCTAGCTAGGATTATGTAATGTTACATAATAAGGAGGGGCTAATTAAAAAATGCATAGATAATATTGCACAACGTGGCTTGTGGGAGGAGCTAATTAGAAATGCATTAATGGGCTTTATAACTGCACATTAAGTGGGAGGAGCTTATTAATTATTTATAATTATTGAAGTATGTTTGCCCAAAGACCTGTAATTTAGGTCTTTGGTTAAGAATTTGGTTTGCCCAACGTGTATATACTAATTAACGGCCTTTTAATCCAATTACCGTTAACATTTTTCAATTCGAAACCTTGTGAAAATATATTACCGCTTTAAAAGGCATATTAGTTCGCATGTTGCGCGTTTAACTCGCTGTCATGTGCTTATTAATTGAGACCGATATAAATGTTGCACATTTTCTTGAAGTTGAAAGTTTTCTCTTTTCAGTGAGGTATTATTTGTTTATGTAAATTAGAAAACAAAATTGTCACTGACGATTTAAAACCTCAGGTAGTTCCGAAAATTTGCGCAATTCGCGAATAGAAAATCTAGGGACTCGCTTTTTAACTCGCCAATGTGAATTCATATTATTTGATATTAATAAATTGAAATATCTCATGGTATTGACGAAATTTATTTGTCAAAATCCGATAGTAATTGACGGAACTGCAATTAATTGAATATTGCGTGACAGTACTGCTAAACCAGAGATCTATTAATATAGTAGATCCTGTCTAAGCTAATCAAGTTAGTGTATCGATCGTCTGCTAGCGGTTAGATAGACTGTAATGAAAACTATATACTGTCCTTGAACTAATTCAGCTTCCCGCGACCAGTGAAAACATGTTGTTTCTATTTATAGCATCAATGTTTGTAAACAACATAATTAGGTCATCGTCTACAAATGTTCAGCGGCGGAGTGATTTTAATAGACACATTTCAGTTCACCCGTGTTCCACCAGAAATCTATTGGCTGAATAAACAATACAAACTAGTCACTGACCAATAGCTCGTTGTATATCAATTTGCATATGAATGCCCCGATATGTAAACATGAAACCGTGGGATTACTTTCTCAACCTTCTTGACGGTCCTTGGCGGTTCGCAGGCCTTCGGTAGTAGGAATATAGTCCATGCGGAATGATTTGCTATAAAATTAAAATATCCTCAAAAAATAAAAGTCTGATGTAATTGTTGGTCTTAATATTAATAAATGTTGGTAATGTAAACAAATCGGGTTCAATGATACGTGTAACCTGTGTAGCATGCTTGTAATATTGTTCAAATCATAGACCTATTTATTGGTGTAGGCATAAAGGCGTTAACTTCATAGTATATATAAAGCTGAAAAAGGCTGAAAGATATAGTTATTACATTGTGTGGCTTATCGCCACACAAAAACTGAGCAAACCTTTGATCACAATGGCAGACGTATACTTTGTGTATGCCCGCTGTGTGAATGGCGGTTAGATACGTCACCTGAGCTACCTCGAAGAGATCCAATATCAATTAACCAAACTTGCTATTTGGAAAGAGCTAGGATTTTGAACTTGGAATTCCCGAATCACACTTCCCTCCCAGTGGGAGGTCAATCTGGTATGAAAAATGCGAATGACCATACGCCTGCAACAAAAACATTGAATGATACCTTGAAAGTGTTTCATGTGAACTCGAGTTCAAGGAAATCCTTTATTAACAAGATGTGCAGTTGTGTGTAAACAAGGGATGGAAAAAGCACTGTTTCTCTGACAACATTTTAAGCAGGTGAAAGATCGTAATATGCTTCTGTGTACCATCGGTCATTTCATTTCACAGAACATTGATTTATAAAAATATTCCTTTTCCTAATACACAAGATATATACATGTTGAGCGGTGGCCTAGAGGTAGGGTGCGCGCTCTGGTATCGAGAAGTCCCGGGTTCAACCACCGTCTGGACCGCTGGTCAATTTCTCTGAGCCAGACACACATGCGTCACACTACCAAGGTGTATATTGGTATCTGTGAGGGCAGTGTCAATTCTTGGGCGCTGCAGATCGATGTTGGCTGCCATACGCACAGGAGAGAAATAGTCTCACTAGAGACATGAACAGATTTCCAATGACCAGGTGAAGTTAAAATTTCAAAGGGTGTTTGAGCGGCTTAACAGTCGAAAAGAGCCCTAGAAAATTGTTTATTTTATATGTTGAAAATATCGGGATGAAGAGAAACAATTCAAATGTCAGAATCCTACTGAATTGGGATCGATTATATGGGAGAGAACTTAAAGCAGGCTCTAATTTCTGGACAGTATAACTAATCATTTCATATAAACACTGGACAAGTTGTCCCTCCTACATGTTTGATCCACACATTATATAAACCTTTAGACTGTAAATAAATCTGCGGTTTTTGTCTAAGATGCACATTTTGGCTTCTCCTTTAAATCTCTTAACACTTCATTATAAATAACGTTAGCTTATTAAGGAGCCTCCCCACCTTTTCGGAAAAAGAGAAATATACGTCAGATTATAATGATATTTGGTGTGCTTGTAGTATAAGATGTCATCTCTACAAATTGGGTATTTTTAGTGCGAAAAAATTTATTTAAATGACGTCAAAAGCGCCACCTGGCGGGACGTGGTTTTTCGCATCAGTTTTGACGCGTTTGCTCTATCTACTTTTTTATTATAGCAATTCTGATTAAATAAAATGTCTTTGTGTGTAGGGTTTTGTATGCGGCATATTTTGGTGTCTTTCATTTTATGCTACGTTAAGTATTAATCGAGTTACATCATAAAAACCACGCCATTTTCGACATATAGACGTCCTAAAAAACGCCGTAATTTTTGCGTTCAAGTGCAAATATTTATAAAACGTGCCGACATTTTTTTATCAAAATTTCACTTTGATATTAAATAGAGTACTTGCTAAATATATGTCACAGAAAGAGATGGGGTCTACTACTCCGATATTTTGCTAGAATTAAATGAAGCTCCCTTGTAAGAGTGAAAAAATGCGCGACGTTACACAGTTTTTGTTCTACGTCATATGCAATATTTTAATTTCATTTAGTTATAACTCCGTAATTTTTGCGATCAAAAACAAATATTTAAAAAATGGGACCATCAAAGTTTTTTTGTTTTTTTTTAATTTCGCTATGGTATTTAATATGTAATGATAAGATAGGGTCTACAACAAATTTGTTTTGCTAAAATTAAATCTTACTGCAATACAGTAAACAGAACTAAACATGCCAAAACTCTTGTCCAACTGTCAGAAATTTCTGAAATGCGTTTCATTGTTTCTCACATAGTTAGAAATGAACTGTACATAATTTTAGCAAGAGGTAGTCTCACATGTATCGGAAACGTACACTAACCAATTAATGCATCATGCCCGAATTCCTTGTACACAAACTTTCTATCTCTTCCCTCGAAGTCGAAGGCGATCGATTACATGCCAACACTATCTCTTCCCTCGAAGTCGAAGGCGATCGATTACATGCCAACAAGGCAGGGATCGAACCAAATGTCCATCCATCACGGCCGTCTCATTAACACACAATTCAATGCTTTTCTGGAGTTTTGTGTATATAGTAATTTACTGTGTTTTCGGATGTACTGTGAACAAATACTAGTATTTCATCACCCTTGAACTAACTGAATATAAACATTTATACTCAATATAGATTCATGACGAACTTTGACTAATAATGTCATGTAGTTCTACATGCACACGTTTGTTTGCAAGTGAATTTAAATTGCAACCTGCATGTTCGGTTATGCACAAGTCGATTGAAACTCTACCACTAACCCTTGAGAAGAGCGGGGGTAGTTGGGAATAGTCCCGTGTTTTGCCTTTCCTATGACCCTGTACGGCCGTGTCAGTGCGGCGGAGCTATTGTTTTACATCAAAATAGCTGAGAAATAATCCGAAATATAGTCTTACATGAGGTTTGAGACGTACGTCAAAATACTGGCACTTCCTATGAATTGGGACGGATTTCTATTGACTAATGTATCAACTACATATATAGCTTGACCAGATTAAACTGACACTTATCAAAGTCCGTAAAGCTTGTCGGGCCATGCTCGGTTGTATTTGATTTGTATGTTAATTTACTGTATACCGGTATCTCCTGACTTTTACGAATTATACAAGGAGTCTCAGTTTAATCTGGTAGGGCTATACATGGTTCTCATACACGGTACACCATATGCATAATAATAACCATATATAGCCTACTGTATATAGCTTGGCTAATTTGACACGAGCCTGAACTTTTGATAAGTATAATTTAACTGTCGATACAAAACCGATTGTATGTTTTCATAATTGGGGAGTATCACAAAGACGCTCGAGATGTAATACAAACACGATTTGCTTGCGGAAATTGATATATTCAAAGCAAGAACCTTGTTATATACTCTGGTTCAGGTCAAAATTGCTAAGCTATACACCATAGTAAAATTGGTAAAGTATGTACTAAAATAACACTGAAAAATTGTGCACACTTGAGTAATCGACTTCTGTGGCTTATTCCACATTTTTTCCGATTTTCACAATATCCTGAGCGCACTATGCCTTGATGCACTTAAATGTGAACATATTTAAGATTCATAAAATTGGAAAGTTTTTGTCAACATTGTCAATGCAACAGACGCGCAGACAGACATGATACTACCTATAACCTCACATATCAATAAATGCCGGGAGAAATTACCACTTTCAAAGCCTCAGTTGTATAAGATAGATATATTGTATTCCTCCATTAAGGAAAACACTTCACCATTTTTCTATACCAACCACAATTTCTGTCAAATCTGTGAAGACGTGCACATTTTTCTAACTGTAACCTCCCATCGTTATATTCAAAATGTAATTACATCTACTTGATAAACTGTTGTTAGCTGGTTGCATAGTCTAGATAAATATTCTTTAGTTTTGTTACCATAATGACAATGACTTAAGTTTGACAGAAAAAGGTTAAAGCAAGTATACACAAGTGACATGCCGTCTTGAATGTTAAAGTGTCGAGTGTGTCGTTTTGTGTGCAAAATGGGATAATTATAATGTATTTAAATAATTACTTTCTTTAACTGACTTCTTAAATTCTGGTTGCCATGACAACAATGGAACACATTGGTTTCTTTTTTTCCTTTTTTAAGTCAAATACAATCAAACATATTACATGACTGCTGTCTAGAAGTTAAACTATTAATCATTTAGACCGGTTTACCAATGAATGAATATTGCATATGACGTAGAACAAAAACTGTGTAACGTCGCGCATTTTTTCACTCTTACCAGGGAGCTTCATTTAATTCTAGCAAAATATCGGAGTAGTAGACCCCATCTCTTTCTGTGACATATATTTAGCAAGTATTCTATTTAATATCATAGTGAAATTTTGATAAGAAAATGTCGGCACGTTTTATAAATATTTGCACTTAATTGAACGCAAAAATTACGGCGTTTTTTAGGACGTCTATATGTCGAAAATGGCGTGGTTTTTATGATGTAACTCGATTAATACTTAACGTAGCATAAAATGAAAGACACCAAAATATGCCGCATACAAAACCCTACACACAAAGACATTTTATTTAATCAGAATTGCTATAATAAAAAAGTAGATAGAGCAAACGCGTCAACACTGATGCGAAAAACCACGTCCCGCCAGGTGGCGCTTTTGACGTCATTTAAATAATTTTTTTCGCACTAAAAATACCCAATTTGTAGAGATGACATCTTATACTACAACCACACCAAATATCATTATAATCTGACGTATATTTCTCTTTTCCGAAAAGGTGGGGAGGCTCCTTAAGTACTCTTTAGTTGGACTATACTTAACCAATTTTTAATGACAGTCATACATGTAGCTCTAATGAAGTTCTGTCACGTTCGCTATATAATAATAATAATAATAAAGACTTTATTTTACGAGGAAACTTATTTGACAATATACTAAACAATCAATCTTCCATAAGATCCTCAACAATGAACAATGAACTAGAAAAATAACTATGCCAAGAAAACAATGATATTTGATACGAAGCTAGTGTGTGTATATTGTCTTACCCCTAAAATGTTTAGATTAAAGGGTATTTCTACTTCCACTCTATGGTATAGGTAGTACGAGAGGAGCTACTACACTACATGTAACTATGTAGAAATTAACGGAAAGTTAGAAGAAATTGAATAATTGATATTGTCAGAAATGTAGAAATGTGTTTATTGAGCCACATACGAACGACCATCTCCAGTTGGAACCACTGTTATATAAAATATTCCAATTAATGTTGATAAAAGTTTGTAAATTATTAATTGACAAATACGAAAAGTTCTGGCAAAAGTCCACGTTATTTTGGACCATCCCTCGTATATTTACAAAAAAGAGAAGAAACACGTTTAACCTCACTAATATATTTTTTTTATTACTATTTATCTCTACAGTTTATAAGTACACAATGTGCTCAAGGTACCAACTAACACGAACTCTGTTAGCAAATAAGTAGAACACAGGCATTTTCTTAAAGAGTGAAGTCAAACCCTAATAAAAAATATTGCAAACTTGTTTGTTGTCCTGACTTTGTATGTTTTGTTCTCGTGTTGTTGTGTATTTTCATTGATCATTAATTATTTTCTGTACTACTCGATAGTTGTTGTTAATAAAACGTTTCATTTTTCCTGTATCTCTGGTGTTTTTGGTAGGTGGGGGGGGGGGGCAATTACACGGGGACTTTTATTTACAAATTGGACATGTCAATTAATCTGCGTGTTTGAATTTTTATTTGAAAGTTAGTTTGATTTAATGTAAACAGCAGTTTGTTTTCCGGTGCCAACGGTGCATGTATACTTAGCAATGTCGTTGTTGTCATGATGGTTTGTAATCTAATTCTTGATTATTTTGTAATATTTTTAACGATTTTATTATTATATCTTAATGACCACTCTGGTGATATTGAAAATTTGAATATTTCTAAACTCATAGATTGTAGATCTATAGCTTGACCAGATTTATTTGAATCTCATCAAAGTCCGTAAGCTCGTCCGGCCATACTCGCTCGTATTCGATTTTTATTTTACTTTACTATAAACCGTTATCTCCGGACTTTTACGAATTATGCGATGTTTAATCTGGTAGGGCTATACATATCTATTGTATTTGAAAATAACCTCTATAACTTGCAGGTATCATGGACAGTGTAAAAGAAGTACTCTCTAAGTTAGTAGATTTCGCCAATATGATGAAGAAGACTTATAATGTACTGAAGCAGACGGTGTCGGAGATAGGTGAGTAAAGTACATACCTACCTAGAACTTGTCCTATTAAATTGAAGTAATCCTCTCTTATTGATCATCTTCTGGTTTACTAGTTCACCTACCTTGCACAAAAGTACGTTTGATTCATTTTATGATCTTCTGTCCCATATTTATAACCAATAGACTTAATACATTCCTTGTTTGTGCATCTAAATCCCTTCTAAATCACATTTAAGTGCATCTTGTGACATGTTTCGCTTTATCGCTCTTATTTTGGATTTAACTAACTTGGCAGGTATGGTAAAGTTATTTATAAATAGAGACTTTTGAAATAAAATAACATATCATATTTCGAGGGGTGCCCGCAAGACTAGTAACTACATGTAATTAAAGAAGGACTTACTACAGTCTTGCGGACACCCCTCGATTAACAATGTAGCAGGTATGTCCAAACGTTAGCGTTTTGTTGACATAAAGGTAGATATCTGCATCCGTCCTTTCAAGGTACTGTAATGAATTATTGAGCTTACTTCAAGTTATCATCCATAAAAATGGCATTTAATACACTTCTTGGAACAGTCATATAAAAGTCACTTAATCCGAATGACGCATGCGCATTTAACCGATCAAGAGGATTTTGTGACTGATAAATTGCTTTCTTTTGTGTCACGCGTTGAATAATGCAAATGTTCTTTCACCACCATGCGATAAAAATACAAGGTGTACATTTTAATTATTATGCCCTCATCTTTGAAGAGGGTATAATGCCTTGATCACGTCTGTCGGTCAGTCGGTTGACCAAATAGTTTCCGTTAAAAAACTCAAGGACATTTGACATGAAAGTTCGTCAGCTACATTAGATGATCTCTATTATTTTTAGGTGAGTAAAGTCAAAGGTCAAGATCACTGTGCATGACCTTTACCATTTTATTGACACCAAACGGTTTCTGCTCAATAACTCATGAACACTTTGTCCTAGGATAGTAAATAACCGCAGATGACACCTGTGGATCAGTAGGTCAAAGGCTGAGGTTACTTAGACAATTACAGTAACTATTTTCCACTATTTGACTGACATGGGGCATACGTTTGTTATAAGATATAATTATATACCTTCGTCTTGTTGGTATTAGTCGTTAATGTGCGATATTAGAGGCCGACCATTTTGCTATTCTTAGCGGTGCAACATTTCATTCAAACAAACGTAAACAGGTCGACCTGGGCATTTAAAGAGCTTGCAACATTGACCATGGACATGGTGGCTGTGACATTTAAAGCTGACTGACAACGTTGAAAATTGCCGAATTGTTTACTAAAACAGGAATATAAATAGCAATTGACAAATGTCAAATAAGTAATAGTACTAGTTCTTGATCAAAAGTGTCTTCTTACAAGCGTTATTGTACAGTTTTGGAAGGACAAACAACATGATTGTCCGGCTTTTCTCGGCATTTAAACACCACATTACGCTTAGCAAAGTTGAGTACATATTTTAGTATGTTAGTCACACAATATATTTTTTGGGTTTTAAATTTAATAAACCGACGTTATATGATTATTTTTCTTCAATATGAATAATTCCAGATTCGTATATAAATGTATAAGGTAGGTAAAGCCAAATAATGCGATATTAAGAGAGCTTTTTGATAAATTGCAAAGTTGCAAACTGGAGTTGAGTCCCTTTTAGCTTTAATCAGATCTAGTGATTTTCTGACAATTCATATCGGCAACTATTTCGCCAACGTTGTTTATGCGATATGTAAGACGGTTTCACAGACAAATAAGAACATCTTTATTAGGTCAGGTACCACAAGTCGAGTAACCAGTTTTCGTTACGATAAGGATATGATGGTCAGTAAATAACCAAATACAGATCATTTTGGTCAAATAAAGATATAACGAAGTGTATTTACCGGAGACAAACGGAAATGGCCGCGCTTTTACGATTGTAAACGGACACCTCATCACGTGATCTGACGGACTTCTTCTTAAAGTGGAGTCGCCAGCTGAAACTCATTCCCTGGGGGTGAGGTTTTCCTATTTAAAATGAGCCTGGGTCGATGAATAATTGTTCTACAACTTAATTGCGTGTACATGACGTTATCAAGATCTCCGACGTTGATGTTTTGTCGTGACGTCAGTAAACGAACATTACGTTTTGTACAAATAATGAAAAGGCAAATAAATAGACATTAATTTATTCTTTTTAACGTAGCGGGACCGGATAAATATAATAATAGGTTAGTGGCGTGGAGTGAGTAAAAGTTTATCCGGCTCGGCTGCGGAAATTTTCGGATTGGCCTACGGCTCAACAGATAAATTCCGCCGCCTTGCAAGATAAAACTCATCCACAGCACTTATTACCTATTATTCTCTGTTTAACCTTTTGTTGTGAGGTTGTGCGTGCGTTTTAGCCAAAAATCATATCATTTACTAAGTATAGTATATCAATACTGTTGTAAGTTGTTCCTGTCGTCCACTAGGACCCCGAAGGGTTCCCGAAGCTGAAATTCACCTGATCTGGAAGGATCGGAATGGTTCGGCATGTCTTCGGGGTGTACTGGAAGCTTTCCACATCATCCCGAAACGCTTCGGGAAGCCTTCGGGACAGACAATCTACGGCATCAACTTTTTAAAAAATTCAAATTTGGTTGCCCAAGGTCTTGTTCGGTAGTGCTTCGGGAGAGCTTCGGTGTAATCGGGAAACCATCGGCAACAGTTCGGAGTGTTCGGGAACCCATCGGCATTCACACCGCATCATCGATGAGCCTTCTGCAAAGCTTCATAATCATTTATCTATTACGAATGGTTCCCGAAGGAAAGCGGAATCGATGCTGAAAGCTCCCCGATAACGCCGAAGGGATGAGTTCTACACACGGAAGCTATGCCGATGGTGTTAAGAACACATGCCGAACAGTTGCCTATGGCACCAGTTGATCGTGGAAGGGATGCCGAGTCGTAGCCATATATCCCGAACGACAGCGGAAGCGACGCCGTCAGTTAGCCGAAAGTTGAGAAAGTAGTTCCGCCTCTTCTATATACATCGGTAATCTTTCGGCAATATATCGGCATCGATTCGTAAACCCTTCCGCATACTCCGCAACGTTACAGCGACTTTTCCGCACGGCCGAGAAACATTCGTGACTAATTCCTAAACTGTCGGCATTCAGTCGGATACATTCGGCTACTTTAGATAGGCTAGTTTCGGTATGTATACCGCGTGTATACCGCAACCATTCGTATACCGATCTCCGACTACTTCCCGAACAAGCACCACGACAAAGCTCCGTCATTTTTTTTGTTACATGATCCCGAAGGGTTCCCGAATGGAGCAGATTGTAATCGGCATCCCTTCCGCATAGCATCGGGGTCTAGTGGACGGCAGGTCTAAGAAAAAACTGATTTAATTTTGCTGGTGAATCTTCAGCTTTACTTTACTAGAAGTTTTACACAAGAGTTAAACATGTTCGATAGCGAATATTACTGTATTTACCAATCTTAAGATGTTTAGTATGTTTTTTTTGTGATTTTACATGTACATTTGTAGTTTGTTTTCTTTATATGCTAAGTGTGTGCTGCTGTTTTTGTTGAGCGATGTCTTCACTGTCTGATTTGAAATTATCGTATTATCAATATAACTTTCTGTTTATAAAACTGATTTTTGTCCAGCCCAACGGTGAGCTCGACATAGCCGCCACGATGGTGGTTGCGTGTCTGTACGTTAGTTAGTTCGTTAGTGATTGAGTTAGTGTGCCCATCCGGATCCTTGTCCGGGCTGTGTCTCCTTTATGCATTGACACTTTTTAAAAAAAATTGGCATAAATGTTAAAAACCATCAGGTGGTGTGCAGTGCGCAAGATTCAGGCCTCTAGCTCAAAGGTCAAGGTCACACTTAGACGTCAAAGGTAAAAAATGACCATTATAGACCTTGTCCGGGCTGTATCTCACTCATGTATTGACACTTTTTAAAATAACTTGGCATAATTGTTAAACACCATGAGGCAGTGTGCAGTGCGCAAGATCCAGGTCTGTAGCTCAAAGGTCAAGGTCACACTTAGAGGTCAATGGTCAAAAATGGCTATTATAGACTTTGTCCGGGCTGTATCTCACTCATGCATAGACACTTTTTTAAATTACTTGGCATAGTTGTTACACACCATGAAGCGGCGTGCAGTGCGCAAGATCCATGTCTTCAGCTCAAAGGTCAAGGTCACACTTAGAGGTCAAACATCAAAATGACCATTATATACCTTGTCCGGGCTGTATCTCACTCATAGATTGACACATTTTTACACAACTTGGCAAAATTGTTAAACACCATGAGGCGGTGTGTAGTGCGCAAGATACAGGCCTCTAGCTCAAAGGTCAAGGTCACACTCAGAGGATAAACTTAAAAACATACCATTATAGACCTTGTCCGGGCTGCATCTCACTCATGTATTGACCAATCTTTCTTATATTTGGCATGAATGTTCACCTTGGTGAGACAGAGGTTCAGGACAGACCCCGAGGTTCATATCTCAAAGGTTAAGGTCACAGATGAAGGTCAAATTGAAGCTTGTCAAGACGACAACTTTGTCGTGCATTGACCAATATGTCTTACATTTGGCATGAATGTTCACCTCCATAAGCTGGAGTGTCATGCTCAACTCTCAGGTTCCTATGTCAAAGGTCAAGGCCACAGTTGCAGGTCAAATTTCTAAAGAAGCTTGTCTGAACCATAATTTTGTCATGGATTGACCAATCTTACTTGAAATTGCCATGAATGTCAACCTCTATTAATCGGAGTGTCATGAGCAACCCCTGGTTCTTTTCTCAAATGTCAAGGTCACAGTTAGAGGTCAAATTGAAGTTTGTAGGGATAATTTATTCTGTATGCATGCTGGCATTAGATATAACTTAGCACATTTAAGTCAGTGCATTTTTTTTCAATGTGCGCCAAGGCTCGACAAATTTCTAGTATTATATTGCGCTGGCATAGAATGAGGAGGTCGTAACTATAAATTCAATATTTTGAGAAAACAAGAAAAACTGTCTGACACTCATTCTTTACTTCTGGTAAAACAAGTTTTTTCAACTTCAGTTTGGTCAACATGACAATTTCAAATTTTCTTGAAAATGTGCTCATAAGAAGAGCCTTTTGATGTACAATTTAAATATGCATTAGTCTTAAAATGTCACTTTCTTCCTCCTCATTCTAACCAGCGATTGGTGTATTTATTATCCCTTGACGGACTGTATAAGATAATTTTGAATGTATAGAGTCTATGGACCGTATTACCTTTCTATGTTTTATTTTAAAGGGTCGACTATAAAACGTGTTGGGCAGTGGTTAGCAAGTATGGTTGATAGATGTAATGATAAAATGGGTTCTCCGTACAGAAAATGCCAGGCTGCATTTGATAGGGCTGTCCAGGACTGCAGGTTAATAAATTTGTGTTTGAGTTTTTTTGTATTATGTTGTTTCGTTTATGGTTAAATAAAGCCTGGGTCCCACTGAACATTTATGGTTAAATAAAGCCTGGGTCCCACTGAACATTTTTGCTTCGACGAAGTACTTCTGATTTAATAAATGAACATCGTAATGCATTTGAAAAAAGGGTACTCGTGGTACAGTGGAAACTTCGTGGAAACCATTTGCAAAATTGCAAAATCCCTGTCCACGACGCCTCCCGAAATAGCTGAATTTCAATCGGGAGTCAATCGCCGAGGCAGAAATTGCCCAGTAGAACCTAGTTCTCCGCGTAGTTGTGTTATGTTGGTTTGTTCATGTTTTCTGTGCTCCACTTGTTAAGTACTGCCTTCCCTGTCTGATTTCCGCATACCTTTATTAATCGAAGACATTTTTGAACTTCAATATGAGCCAGCCTCCTGGCTCTTCGATTTTCACCCTTATCGCAAGTGATGTCATGTTTTTTAGCTGTTACTTATTTATACAGACAGGTCTTTATCCTCTCAAAGGGTAGATATAGGGTATGTATTAAGACTTTTTCGGTACATTTGGTCAAAGAGAGTAACAAGTTCATGGACAATAGGATAAGCGGTTGGCCCAATGGCCCCAGAAGCTTGCAATAAGAGGTTGGAAACTAGCATCAGTTCATTTTTTAATCGCATGTTTGAATACACATTGCACGAGAAAAGTGTGCATTTATACATTCCACTGAATAAATAAGTTAATAAGGAATTTATAAGTCTGAAATAAAAGACATTACTTTAAGTTACATGGAATTTGATATAAATAATGTAACATTTCGTTACGACTAAAAACATGACTTATCTATAATAACGGTTTAAAATAATTGTATCATTCTATTTCCAGAGAAGAACACATTTCTTCTTATGTTTGAATGGTAAAATACAAACATGTATATATTATAACAAACATTCAAAATAAAGGTACAAGATGGCTTTAAACTATTTGCGTAAAACGACGTCAATGTGTTGCATGTTTGACGCAAGTCTCTGATGTCAGGTTGCTTGTGCTGTACACTGACATTATCCTTGATTGTCATACCGATTCCTAAGCACTGACATAACTGACCTTTGTCAGGAAATTCGTGCACCATTTCCTCTCAATACGAAATTAGTTATGTCAGTCAGGTCACTCATTCCATATGGTTGATTCACGTCTGGAATTGTTATGTCACTAATGCCCATTTACGCTGTCAAAGGTCGACATCCTGGATGTTTACAGATTTGATCAGACATTGACAACTTACAAATGCATATGGTATTATGTCGTACACGTAATTCTTAGTATCTCTAGGACGTCTATGGGTGTAGTGGCGAAACGTTTTGATTTTCAGTGTTTCCCAACCAACTAATGTTGAACTGGTTGGCAACCCAGAGGAGGTATCGCGTGTATCGGTGCCGTACACCGGACCCGTGGAAGAAACAATGTGTCTTTTCGCAACGAGCTAGGTCAAAGCCAAGATACATTGGGCGCCATTGGAAATAAGTGTTTGTACTTTTATGGGTTATCCTTGACCGAAAAGTTTGAATGATTTCAACAACTATTTGTACCGGTCCGAATTTATCCGTAGTGAACCGTTCTCATTTCAAGTTGCATCGTACACAACCTAAATTTTATCCGATACCCGATGCTGGTACGGTTAACTACCAGTTTGACCATTGACGGATCTCTTCGTGATTCTACAGACAAGAAAACGGATAACTTTGAAGACAAGAACGGAGACGAAATGATGGTATGTGGCCGAAAAACAAAGGACCATGATAGTGGTTTACTAGACTCCGATACGAAGAAACGTGAGTTCTTCACATCATTTTGTTACCTTATCCAGGTAATGTCGGGTTCCTCAATTTACTTCGTACTTTGGTCAACCTCACTTCCCTTATTGTGTATGATAAATAGTAATGTATGCTCAAACCTGGAACATTCAGGCTATTCACCAAGCACTTGTATATCATAAACTAATGTGAAAGACAATAAACAGATCGACTATTGATCGAGAAGCTCTGGACAAAGCTTACTGCAATGATTCACCTAGAAGCAATGATATGAAGGTCATAACCACAACAGAAAATAATGATTCACCTAGAAGCAATGATATGAAGGTCATAACCACAACAGAAAATAATGATTCACCTAGAAGCAATGATATGAAGGTCACAACCACAACAGAAAAGAATGATTCACCTAAAAGCAATGGTATGAAGGTCACAACCACAACAGAAAGACAGCGGACAAGGAATGATAAACTATACATACGACAAACGTATGAAACATATGAGACTTTTATGGAATGAACCATGAATCATTCAAGAAAAATGTAACCGGTGTTTTTTCCATGCAAAAACGGGACGAGACCCATGTAAGGTATCAATGTCAGCAACTTTAGTCAAATTCGTGTATTTTTTAGACATTGTGTGACACAGTAAATTTTACACTGGCAAATAAAAGCTATGGTTGACGTAACATACCATCCTGCAGCGAGTAATCACCTGTACAAGAGTAAGACTGCTCAAGCCCAATGATTGACAAAACCTCAAATATCAGGCCGCTAATGTTCTGGTCACGATTTCAAGGGTCGCCAACACGGATATTGTCCAAAGGAGTGACTTTATAGAAATTAGTTGAAACCCATCGTGGTTACTTAATCATCCTACACATAAATATGGACTGTGGTACTTAAATCATGGTTGAATGCAGTTAAATGTACTCGGATCAAAAGGAAAACATTGCAACTTAAATGAATCAAACAATACGAACTATTGTCGTTTCAAAGATGTCTGTCAAAACCGCCAGAATGTTTCTTTTCTAAAAAGCTGAATGCAGTATAACCACTACGCTATACTAAGGACCATACCATAAGAGTTTTAATCATATAAGTTTTTTATGATGGTAGAATTTAATCCTGAGAAGCCTGTAATGATCGACCGGGTTGAATGTTTGTTTACGCGGTTGTGACAGAGATCTTTGAATCAACTATACCTGCTAGTATATTCTGTGACATCCTAAAGATATGCATATAGTCCTTTCCATCCTTCAAATCATTGTTCATTGTTCTTACATTTATGTGCAGGTAGTGTTCTGTTATTTGTTAAAGATTAAGAGAACAAGCGAAAATGCTTCATAATTTTATTTTCGGCGGCGGGGAAAATATGTTTAAAAAAGTAGTCAGTTTGTGTGAAATTATCGACTGTGAAAGTATGAACTGTAAAATTATGAACAGTGAAATTTATGAAATTATGAACAGTGGAATTATGAACTGTGAAATAATGAACTGTGAAATTATGAACTGTGAAATTATTGGGGAAGAATCCATCGTTATTCCGACGTAAACCACCGATAAGCATGAAACGAAACTCTATCACTTCGATTATCCTTAATTTCTATAGGTCTGAAGCAATCCACTCTTATTCCCCAAATAAGCTGACCTTGCTATACACCGAGTGATCTCAACGAAACCTATATCGACCATGCATGTAGATCTCGACAAGGCTTGTCGTGCCTTCGGTTTAAAGAAAAACGAAACTGCACGAAGTTATGACCTTTAATCTGGTTGTTTCCCCATACATATGGTAAAAGAATAATGTGAGGCTACAAGGCTAAATAATGCCATTGAAAACAGACATGTTGCGGAACGCAAAACTTTCTTCGGGGAATCGTAAAGACAAAAAGTACTGTATTAAACAAAAAGTTTAAAAGCACGCAAGTATTGCGGCAAGACCAAACTGAAGTAAAAATGGGACCCCAGTAAGGGTATCCTGGATTATAAACCAACTCTCAAATTCTGGTTCCAGTACAAGGCTGGTTAAAAAGTAGTGAGAAAATAGGACAAGGGAGGGAGGATTGTCCGCCACCGTTTAGTCCGAACTTGTCCGGGATTGAGCGTAATGGTTTTATCACACATTTAATAATAAACATCTCGGACAATGTCCTGTCTGCAAGAATCCCCGATAATATATCGATACCGTACCTGTATTGATTGATTACGCATGCAAGTGTCTGGCTGTTATTGTCGCAAATTGATGAAGTCTATAATAGCAGGCCGCTAATGACAAGGATCAACCGGACATTGGCCGTAGGAGTGACTGATAGTTTACAGTTATAATCACCAATTGGTAGGAACACGTAATGGCCGCCCCTGAATCATCCGTAAATGAAGTGTTGAAAAAGGTTTGAAGAAATTAGACAGGGAAGGTAGCACTCAACCTAACCAGCCGAGCACAGAAATCAGAAAAACCACAACACAACCACACTGAGTACTGCCCACACATAAGCCAAAGAATCAATTAAAAGTCCGAGTCCTCGCCGAAAAAATAAAGGGTGACCCAATTTCACAAAGAAGTTAAAGAAAAGAACACTATTTACTATATTTGTAAATGTTAACAATCCAGTACAAATGGTATGTTAATAATTCGTAACGCGCCCTGAACCCAAATATATCTTTAAAAGTATGTACGTCAGTAAATTTCGGGTAGAAGACATCCCCCTGGACCTTATGTGTGACTCAAATCACTTGTAAATAAATATGAGATGAGATCTAAGTTAAACGTTTTAAGACATTTATAAAACCGTTTTCACTAGTATACAATTACGGAAGATGAAAAACAGCAAAACATTGAGCGAAATTCTCAATGATGCAAATTGATGAGGTAGTAGAATGACGAACCAAAGACATTCAACGAGGGCAGGAATAATGGAAGATCAGGAACTAGCCATACAAACAACCGCTACATAAAACTTATTTTGCTCGAAACTTAAGTTTAATTATTACGTTAGGTTTGAGACCAATGCTCGGAAAACTGCTAGAACAACTGGGAACTAAGAAAGTCAACTGACGTACTTATAACATGGAGCGTGTTTGTCAGTAAGTTAGTCTCATAAGATGGTAACATGGCATGTTTTGCAGCTGTTGATTGTTACAAGCAATCCCTATTCGACCAAAAAAGAAATATGCAGTTACAATTCGATATCGTATAAGATATTTGTGTGGTCATCATAAAAGGGTATATTTTGAGGTTTCGTTCTCGTACTGCCAGACACGTTAATTGGTTCTTGTTTGGACAAACATGCCACATGCACATTAAAGATGAAATGGAATGTTCTCACCTATTGGTGAAATTGATAACATACACGTTGTGATTGAATAACCTTCGTTCATTTGCTCACTATACTTCAATATACAATAATATAATGTCCTAATTGTTATTTTGACACTTGCGAACAACATGTGGAAATCAATGCTGAAGTTGGATACCAAGATGCATATGTTAAACGTCCCTGAAACCCGTCGTTAAACATTTGTGTACTGCATACAGGTTTGCTCCCGTTAATGATAGCCTCTTGCTTAACGCAGATACGACCTTATGCTTATGTTATGCTTTATTGTAGCAAAGCAGTTTCCCAGATGAGGACTGGACAAAGGTGAAAGCGGGTTGGGTAAGCTATTTATCACCGAACCAGACCGCAACCTGTTTCGGAACCCCGGTTTTCAACCATTACATGTATGTCACCCCGATTGATACACACTTCGAGGTGTTTTGAGAATCAGAATATGGTCAATATCACTCCGCATTGATAAGGCATCACTTGTGTCCTCGCTGTGGTTGAAATCGGCGAAATCAGTTTTGTGTATACATTTCAGTAGCATTTTCACACAGGAAACGGTATTTGTTTTATATAAATATCCACAAAAAGACCCCCGTTACAATCATGCTCAGATAAAATATTTTCTCTATGGGTGCTTCTCAGTAACCGCGGTCTTGGATCGTGTGTTGGGAGAATTTGCCGGTATATGAATATTCATATATCAGGGTATTGTGATTTTTATAACAATAATTTAGCCAGTGTGGCAAAAAAAACATATACACAAATGTTAAAGTTCATCTTTTAAAACGATAGGTATAACCAAATAAACAATTTATATTGGATAAATGCACACGAAACAATTTAATTAAGGTGATTTGTGCATTCTGCAAGAGAAGAGTTTTGTGTGCATTACAATCAGAAAACGATTTGTTATCATTATGATCAAGAACGATGTTACTGTTTTTCAGAGATGATCTTGGTGTGATGGACTTTCTGTGTGAAATTGCTGGTGGATTTGATATTCTCTGTAATATCGTAAGAGGTAGGTCAAGCCACATGTACACGTCATCACGTCGTACATGTTTGTGTTATTTTAATGTCATAGCATGGCTGTTTCAAAGGCAAACAAGTTTTCGTTTTGGATATTTTCACCGCATTATTCTTGGCAAATGTTAACTTTCAATCAATAGTGGCCTTCATTTTTACCACTTAATAAACTGATGCGGTAGACACTTAACCACACTCCCAACGCAACACCTATGTAATGTTCATGGTTTCTCGACTATTAATAAATAAATATTGTGACAATTTGGACTATGAATACACTAGTAATCGTTAAACGTATCCTAGAATGTGTGTGTTAGAACGACCAGTCATTGATGAGAAAAGACAAAGTAATGAGCGTCACTGTAGACTGAAAAGTCATATAAATGACGCTGCCATGTAGAATCAAAGCGCCGATGGCACTGGAAGAACAGGGATTGTTCCTGTCGTCAGAAAAATATTTTTCCAGTCACAAAGCATATGCTCTCATATCCAGCATCTAGTTAATACATTATTACCTCTACTGCCTATACTACTCGTAGTATTTAAACGTTGAGCGTTTATCGCTGACCGGATGGTAACCTAGCTTACGTAACATAATACAGTCGCTGTCTCGATATATTTACCAAGCTTCCTGCAATAAAGTGCTAAGTTATCATGCAACGTTATAAACAGCTGTCTCGGCTAAATATTAGGCGATAAAGTCCGAAGTCATCCCGCGGAATGCGCAATTGGACCTATTTTTAGCTCGCAATCATATCCAGTGTATTTTTAACGCTTACACTGACCAGGAAGCAAAGCTCCCTGTTCAAAAACCGTACGGCAGATCTCTGGCTCACATAGCATGCGCAACACATGTATTACTGTAGAAAAACCCAACAGAAGTTGTCATTATCACTAAAGTCTTCAGATTTCAATATTATTAAGGATTATTTAAAACGAGCTGTGTATGCGATCGATGCGATCCTTACCAGTCCTACCAAACCTACAGGGCCAGGCCCTCGTTCGGGAATTAAGGAAGGCTGCACAGACATTGATGAGAAAATAGGAGTTCCCGATGTCGCAAATGTACAAATATAGCATGCATGTCATGGAAGGACATACCTGATGCTAAATAAATTAACATGAAACTGTAATACTTGAATGGTATAAGTCTATCAGTTTATTGGGATAAACCTTTCAAATAGTAAAACAACACGCATTTTTAAAACAAATTTTATGGCGCACTTTTTTACTTTTCCATTTTTTTGTCCGTCCGTACAATGCTTATTGCTTTCAAACTTGGAATAATAGTTTTTATCCTAAACACATTACATTTTTCAAAGTCACAAAACACTATCCACTATTTCAACATTTGTTACTTATTTGTTTAGAATCCCTGTTCTGACCATCGTACATCGCGTTGTGATATCCTATTCATGGGGTATGTTTTCAGTCAGGTCCAACCTTTTATTGATCTTTCCATGTTTACATAAGAAAGTTAAGTCTGTTTGAATGGCTGGCTGCGTTATTCTGATATTCACACAGAGAATTCTCTTTGTCATTAATTAAGACTGGCCATTGCCCTTTCTCTCAATAATATAAGGGCGTTGACTTCAATGCCCGACATATGAATGTATTCCATTGTGCAACTAGCTTATACATACATTCGTCCAGGTCAATCCTACTTTTGCATCAATTTATTAGTTAGCAAGTTCGAAAAATAGGCTGAAGCAAGTTCGAAAAATAGGCTGAATCGAATCTATTTTGAACTAAAGTTAGCATTTAAATTACGTGTCTCTTACCTTATCTCCACGTGTCTCTTACCTTATCTCCACGTGTTTGGGTTGCTCCATAATTATCACATTACTGATAGTGAATAAAGGTGCAACATGCATGCCATACTTTCCTGAAGCCTATGCAGGAGATTGGCGCTGATAGTGAATAAAGGTGCAACATGCATGCCATATTTTCCTGAAGCCTATGCAGGAGATTGGTGCTGATAGTGAATAAAGGTGCAACATGCAAGCCATATTTTCCTGAAGCCTATGCAGGAGATTGGCGCTGATACTGAATAAAGGTGCAACATGCACGCCATATTTTCCTGAAGTCTATGCAGGAGATTGGCGCTGATAGTGAATAAAGGTGCAACATGCATGCCATATTTTCCTGAAGTCTATGCAGGAGATTGGCGCTGATAGTGAATAAAGGTGCAACATGCACGCCATATTTTCCTGAAGTCTATGCAGGAGATTGGCGCTGATAGTGAATAAAGGTGCAACATGCACGCCATATTTTCCTGAAGTCTATGCAGGAGATTGGCGCTGATAGTGAATAAAGGTGCAACATGCATGCCATATTTTCCTGAAGCCTATGCAGGAGATTGGCGCTGATAGTGAATAAAGGTGCAACATGCATGCCATATTTTCCTGAAGTCTATGCAGGAGAATGGCGCTGATAGTGAATAAAGGTGCAACATGCACGCCATATTTTCCTGAAGCCTATGCAGGAGATTGGCGATGGAAATGCAGAAGATTCCAATCAAATACAGGAGATTGTTCTTGCTCAAACTTAAACAAACGAAGTTTATATACAGTTTTCACTTATTTTACTTGAAAGTTATTACCATGCATACTTAATAAAGCTATTTCAATTAATATTTCATTATCATTTTCATCATGCAAACCGAAAATGTCAAGGTTTCAGCATTCCAAGAAATGCAGGAGATTTGATCAATTAGCCGAAAGTCATTCAAGAGTAGAGTTTCAAATACATGAGACTCCTGCGTGATGCAGGAGATCTGGCACGCATGAAGTTGTAGCTTCTTAAGTTTAAAAAAAATATAGTTTGCAAAGGTCGGTTTTATCTTCCCGACAATGTATACAACTATACTATGTCTGTAGCAGCATGTAAATTTTTCCCCAGGATATAGGAAATATAGTATGTATAAAAAGTTGTTTAAAACAATATAACTATAATGTTACGATATTGCAATGTATGTTAACCAGTAAGAAACTTATTATACATACTGTATCATACATTATGCTTGACGTTATTTTCTCCTAAAACTTTAATTATCTCCAAAACACAAATGTAAAGTTAAAGGTCTGCTCTGGTGTTTTCCAATTACAAATTAGCTTACATATATTTTCACCAATACGGATTTTTCAAAATTAAACGAGACTCGTTTGTCAACATCGAGTCGTCAGTCAGGTAATTATGTTTGTTTAGGTTTAACTGTGTTTACCCGAGTTTACGGTAATTTACATTGAATCAAAGTACTTTTACCTTGTCCCCGCTATTCTTTTGAATGGGATAGTTTCTTCATTAGTATTACTTATTGAATCGACTATACTTTTTCAGTTGGAGAGCTGTTGTGTTTGGTTGTTGACGCTATTAAAACATTAATTGAAAGTACACTGGCTTTACGTAAGTATATTAACAGTATTCATTAAATTATTATACAAGTCGTGTGTACTGCAATTATGTTCTCGGAAAAAAATTACATGTGGAAAGTTTGAAAGGAGTTCGTTAACAGTTCAAGAGCCGCGTTTTACTTCACATGCATTTTATGATGTTACACCGCTGTGTCTAGAATCCACGCATGGTGCTCGATCACTTACAATGATTTCAATAACTGTGTCACCTGTGAAGAGACAATACGTTATCCTTCAGATATTAAAGCGGTTAAAGACCATACTGCTATGCTTTGCTTTCGAGGCTACCAAGAAGATATCATTCGTTAAGCAACATCAGTTCGCGGCCTGCTGCATGCATGACTTGTGATGTTGTTTGTTATAACTAATGAACTGGAGCTCTTACTCATTTTTAAAATAAACAATTAGCAAACGGTACTATGCTCCTTATATAACTTAATAATATATCATCCTTAAATATTATGCATGAGGACATTCAGTGTGAATGTAATGATTTTGGCTAATGATAAATTCTTTATGGTCCTCCATATTTGGAAAGTGTAACATATTTACAACAGTAAATGCATTGCATAACAAGGTTGTAGTAGAAAATATTTATATAGTACTTTATATAAGAAGTCTCTAAAAGCGCTAAACACGCGAACGTCATCTAGTTGACAGTTCATTAAAAGTCTAAAACAATTTCACTTGATTCACTGATATGCAGTTTTAAACAGATGTGTATTTAAAGTCTTTTTGAAGACTTTCAGAGAGTCAATGCGCCTGATTTCCACAGGAAGACCGTTCCATAAGGTGGCAGCACATTTGTCGAACCGTCTTTCACCGTAATTCTTGCTTCAATTCAATTCATTGTCTAATCTTAAATACCTTGTTGGCTGGTATTCTCTAGTCAACTTATTCATGTAGACAGGAGCATGTTCATATCTGATTTTAAAAGCATATATAATGATCTTGTATTGTACTCTGTATGGAACAGGAAGCCAGTGTAGTGTATGGAGTATTGGAGTTATGTGTTCACGCTTTTTAATAATCAATGATATACATATACAATATAATACAAACATGTAGTAGAGAATGTTATGTAGTTATTATCTAAGATCTGTTTTAATGTGGTACTACATTAATACAGACGGTACTACAACATAACTAAAGAATTATTTATTTATCTGAAAAAATAAGCTAGCTTATTGATTTTTCTGCGTAGTTTTTGAATGCCCATCGTATATATAACGTAGCTGTGTATGTTTGTCTGGAAAGCAGTATGAGAAAGGGAATGCGAATGAGGAAATTAAAATAATCGAAATAAATTCGAACGACATGTTGGCATTACGTTCGAAGAATGCTAAAATTAAAATACAACTGATGCAGATCTTCGTTGTGCCAATGCATTTCTAAAAAAAGTGAATCGTATATAAAAAATCAGTGTATTAGCTTTCATTTGATACCTCACAAAATGACCATTAACACGGTCTACTTTGGTATTCTAAAACAAAACATTTTTTGTAAGTACAAATATTATGAAAGCTACTGTTAGTACATGTATTTTCCTGGCAATCTATTTACATATGTATAGGTTGAGACTTTCTGATATGGCAACATCCGGCTGCAAAATCTTTAAACTAAAGTAATATCCATTGACACTCATTGTAATTGGGCAATGACTACTGTAATTAAGTCTCCAACAGAAAAGGAAAAAAGTGACAATGTTGTTCTGAAATTAAGTCTCAAACGGAAACTGAAAATGTGCAAATGTTGTCTTTTTATCCCGATTGGAAAAACTTGGTTTGCCAACGGCGTTGCCTCTTACAATTAAATCAGTATTATTATTGTTAGTATTGTTATTACTGTTATTGTTATAATAATTATTATTCTAGTCTAAATATATCCCTAAAAGAGGACCACAACAATGTCTGTTGCAGAATCACTTTAAAACTCTATATTTCGACCTGTTATAATGCCAAGTTTTGACATGAAGATATATTCAAAGTGCGTCATAGCTCCAGTCGAAGACTGTCAGGTCGAAATATTGAATTTTAGAATATTTTATGGTTATTATGACGAATGTTTCAGCCACCCAGAGGGTGTTGAGTTCAGCACAGGAGATGTTCTACTTTAATGTGACGATAGATTATCACTTTAACTACACTATGTCACAATCAAAGTCGTACACACAAATCAAAGATGACATCAGCAAAAGGATCATGTCAGACCTTGATGGAGTTCTTGTTGCCATCCGGGTCTTTAGGAATATGATGTTTATTACAGCCGTGTTAATCGTAGTAAAGTAAGTACCGGGTGTCTAATAATATGTATAACGAGTTTACAGTTTTATTTGTATAATCGACATGTGAAATGCCTTTGATCATATACACAATAAAAACTAGATGTTCAAGACAACATATAATTATACAATTATTTACACAATATATAGTACAAGCAAACACAGGTTAAGAAAAAAAAAACGAAAAGAGAATTGGAAAACAGCTTTGTAATATAAATTATACACAGTACACTGTTTCAAACAGATTTCCAAGATAATATGCTAATTTAGGCAGTTATATGAGTGCATCTGCAATCGGACTTTGGCGGCAGTAATTTATTTAAATGTGGAAGGTATTATTACTAAATGTCATGGGAAAACGCTTGACATCATATGTAATTGGCAATCATCGATGAATAGCTCACATTTCAAAGTTTTATTCAATATAAGAATATGACCATGTTCCTTACAATGCAACACCGGAACATTTTTTGATAACAGTCACTTTTTGTGAAAATATGTTTAAAGTGTTTGAATTGAAAAAAAAACAATCGACGGGTGTGTCCATTGTAAATAGTGCTCTATGGATAATAAAACATGTTACATTTCCTACATCACCATAAAATCTTAGCCTTGATCGATTGGGTTATTTATTGACAACTGGTCAACTTTGTGTATCTTGATTTTTTTCTGTTTTAAGAGCTCTGATCTACCGAAGTAAATGGATGTCGAACGATCGCTATGACAATATTTATATCACGTTTACGGTCAAAGATCTTGATGAACGAAGAAAACAGAATAATAAACCAGGAATCCTACCCCTAAACTTTGACGAGGAATTAAAATATATAGATAGCTGTAAGTTCATTTTGCACTACTAGGTCAGGCCTATCTTGTTCTTCCATATACTGGCCATCTTCATCAGATAGAAGTTAACTGCCAAGGTAAATATCTTTACTCTGACAGATCAATAACTGTCTCATAACTCGACTAATTGCTTTTCTAAATTTAAATCCTTGATATATAACTAATCCATTATTTTATTATTTATATATATTAATTGAGTTCGACATGAACACAATAAGATGAAACATTTCCATGCAGTCACTAAATGTCACGGTAAAATCGTAACTACTTGGGCATTACTGTAAATGAAAAATAGGCACTTTTGTTAGATAAACGCCGAAGAGTTCCGATTGGCCACAACGCAGATATTTATTTCTGGTCTTCTTGTGATGTTCACAAACATAGGTAATGCGTTATAAGTAGTCGAAGCCATAGTACATTGCGTAAAGAACAAACTCTTCTTAAATAAATAATAATTAAGGTAAAAAGCTTTCATCAATCCGTATCGTACTAAACGCCAATGACATTTGAAACTGATAGCAGAAAAACGGTAAATGTTTTATTTTCATTTTCTTAAGTACTGAAGTATATGCATACATGTTTCAGTGATAATAAACTAGGTACGAGTTTGCTCCCTATATAATGTTATGTATGCATTAATCATGTACAGTTAGACAGTTCGTGTAATTGTGAAGGAACAGGATTTCGCGAAAAAAGTGCTGAAATGCCCCGATGAATTCGTTGAGTGTAGGATAAAAGCCCCTACGGACAAAAGCCCCTACGCTCATTTTTATACACGAGGACATAAGCCCCTATGCATTTTTTTACACTAGGACATAAGCCCCTACATACTTTTTTACACTAGGGCATAAGCCCCTATGCATGTTTGTTTGTAACATGAACAACGCTGTCATGCACCAGTGTCTACAAGTTCATTTTTTAAAGTTTAATTAAACATCAAATGAGACACAACATAATAATAAATAATTATTGTATTTATAACAAGTTTCTATGATCAAATGAGTGTTTTGAGGCATGTTACAAACAGATAGTCACTACAATACATGATAATTGATCTTATTAAGCATTTTGCAAACTAATTATCTTTCAATTTACTAATTTTATACCTGAAATTAAAGGATATTTGTAACAAATAAACAGTAGATACAATAGAACAGTTTGTACAATAATTGTATCTTAATTAACCATTTAATATTAGAAGAAAACATAGAACAGTACAAACAAAACATGCATAGGGGCTTATGTCCCAGTGTAAAAATATGCGTAGGGGCTTATGTCCTAGTGTAAAAAAATGCGTAGGGGCTTATGTCCTCATGTATAAAAATGAGCGTAGGGGCTTATGGTCGTAGGGGCTTATGTCCGTCCCCCGAATTCGTTTTATCGAGTTATTTTTTTTAATTCACTGTAAATGTAGTATATCCATGCTAGGATTTAATACTACAGTCCCGTGCAAAATCAAAGTTCACAAAGTTAAAAAAAGAAACACAAAATAATTTCATTAATTTCTTCAGTTAGAAGATTATAACAATTGTAAAATAATAACAAATAAACTATGTTTACTATCCTTTAGTAGGAAAATCTATTTCAGATAAAACTGTCATGCATTTTAGTTATTTACACAGTCCATTCTCGGTTGCTAAGCAATTTTAGAGCACCACTAAAATCGATGGTCAGTCCATTTGACAAGGTTGTCATGGTAACACAGACAAACTAATAATTTTTTAATTAATGTTGACTTTAACCATAGTAGATTTTACCTTTGTATAGTTTTTATCTGAAGAAAATCGGAGTTTTAATATGAAGATAACAAGCATTCGAATTTTGTTTTGACATTTTTTAACTTGAAAATGGCAAAATTTGCATGAAAGTCAATAGGAACTACTTTTTTTGTCATTCAACTTCGAGATTTAATGACTTAAAATTTTACACACTTACGTCTAAAGAACAAATGAAGTCATTTTTTGATAATGTCAATTACTCATTTGTGTCATTATCTGGGACTTTGTGCCCAAATGAGTTAAATGACGTTGTCTAGAAAATGACGTTCAAAATTACGACATCATTTTTTGTGAATTTCAGAATGAGGCAAAAAATGCACAAAAATGTTTTATGTTGTATCCTACCACATGATTGTTGCCTTGTAGCATACTTAATATGGAGTTCTATACTAACACATGAAGCCTATATTTTTTAGTTAAAACTTGGCAAATTACATACAAAAGTGAGGATTTTTGGAATCCGCAGACCACATGGTCATGAACAGTCCTATTTTATTGAAAACCACTGCAATATGAATGTAGTATCTTGTAGTGTTATATAGCATATGAAATTACCAATTATTGATCAAGATACACTATTTTGGGGTAAAATCCTTCAAAATATAAACACAAATGGTGATTTTTGGAATCGGTTTACTGTAATGCCATTTATTATGTTATTTGATTATAAATCAGTATGATGGATACATGTAGTCTGCCTGCATAAGATATGGAAAATCTGATGTCTTAAATGCTGTCCATATTCAGACATTTTTGGGGCAAAAACATTGTAAAATTAAACAAAAATGAGGATTTTTGGAATCGATTGATCAATTTGACATTTATAATCGTATTATATCTAAAGCAACTGTAATTAATTTGTAGTAATTTTAAGTTTAATATATCAAATAATACATTATCCATTTGGATCACTATATGATATTTTGGGGTAAAATCGTACAAATTATAAACTAAAATGGTGATTTTTGGAATCGGTTTACTTCAATGTCATTAATCTCATTATTTAGTAATAAAGCACTAAGACAGACATATGATGTCTTTCCTGAGCTACTTTTGGTGTAAAACAGTCCAAAATATTAACAAAAGTGAGGATTTTTGGAATCAATTTATCACAACGTATAGAGAACGATATTACATACAGATGGTCACACAATTTATGCTCTGTGTTTTTTGAGTTTTAAAGTGTTTTAATTGATTGGAAATATTGAGGATTTTGGACACAGTGATTCAGATAAGTGTACTTTACCAGAACATTGAACGAACTTTTTGAAAAATAGTGGATTTATTGAATAATTGGCGTTTTTCAGAGTTTCCTTTGTTTACCAAGACTATATATAAATGTAATTTACCTGTTTAATAGATGTCAAGGTCGAACATATTGTATGAAAAATGTGATAAATAACGGTTAATAAATACGGACATACGCTTGTTTATACAGCTAAATAGAACGCCCCAGGTCGGATTATAACTGATATACGCATCGACTATAAACTGATTACCAATTGTGATACTGAATCCTAAAATAACATATAGCTGTATTCACCTATGGGAAGATCGTCGAGAAAACGTACAAAAGACCAGGCATCTCCGGGGTCTACCTCTAATCAGCCCGAGAAACGTTTCAACGATAGTGTACCGGACCCTACCACCGTTATGAATACTCCACCATCTACAGGTTTTGTCGGGCAATTGCCTGTCACTCCATACCCTGGACAATATATTGCGCCACACTTACAATACGTTACTGGACCTCAATATTCAACGGTTGGATCACCCCCAACGCCAACTCAACAATCACCTCCAGGTAACCCGCAACAAAACAGTGATTCACTCAAGTTTATAATCGAAAAACTGTCGGTTATTGAGTGCAAACTAAGCAAACTTGACAAAATTGAGAGCAGTATTACAAACATTTCAACCCGTGTATCTTCACTAGAGACTACTGTTAAATGTGTCGAAACAAAGGTGACGGAGTTAGAAGCCAGTAGGGCTCATGATAGCCAAGTATCTGAAGATCTGAGGAAGAGTCATAATCACTTCGAAACAATGCTGAAAATAGAAAAATCTCGTAACGAAAAACTGTTAAACGATATTGATCACTTAAAGCGAGACAATGAATCCATTCGCAATGACGTCATCGACAGCCAATCTCGCCTCATGCGGGATAATTTGCTCTTCTTTAATATTGCCGAAGAATCTAGCCGTGAAGCTAGAATGTCTGAGGATTGCCACAAGAAGGTCATCGATCTCTTTAACAAGGAGTTGGATATTCCCGATGCAGCTACAAGAATCAGGCTCGATAGGGTCCATCGTTATGGATTCTTCGAATGGGGTAAAACCAGACCGATAGTGGCCAAATTTAACTTTTATGGGGATAAGATGGACATTAAACGTATTGTGCGCGATAAACAATCTACTGGTCAATCAAACCTGTCTTTCCGTGTAAGCGACCAATTCCCTAAAGCCATACAGGAGCGACGCAAACGATTGATCCCATACCTAGTGCAGGCCAAAACCAACAACAGGCGTGCAGTGCTATCGTATGACACTCTATACATAGATAATCAAAGGTATACTGTTGAAAACCTTCCGCCTGGCCCGGTACCTGAACTACCACCGAGATCGCGTATGAACAACTACTGGAACCAGCCTCGCCCACAACACGTTACCAATCATGCTGGGAACTCGACCACAGCACCAACTGATCCTAATTCAGCAGCTACTACTAATGAACCCATGCAGTCAAATTCTAATGAAGCTTAGTACAACTGTGAGAAGCAGCTCAATGTAATAACTTGGAATGTCCAAGGACTGTGTAGCAAACTAGACGATAGTGATTTTGTAAATTTTGTAAATAAATATGACATATTATTGTTCACAGAAACATGGAACCATGATACTAAAAATGTGATGATTGACAACTATGACTGCTTTTCTTGTCCACGGCCAAAATATAACAAAAAAGCCAAGAGACACAGTGGAGGTGTTATCATTTATTACAAAAGTAAATTTAAAGGTTATATTGATCTAATTAATGCTGACGAAAAGGGTATAGTATGGATTAAACTCAATAAGATATATTTTGGTACATTGAATGATATTCTACTATGTTGTTGCTATGTTCCACCGGAGGACTCTGGTGTTTATAGGAAGCGAGATTCTCCACTTTTCGAATATGACTTTTTCGAAACATTAGAAGAAAACGTTAGAACTCATAGTCAATTGGGTGATGTGTTATTATGTGGTGACTTTAACGCTCGTGTTGGTCGAAGATCAGATACTATTGAAAACATTAACATTCACCGATATGTCGACCTGCCTGATGAAAATAATGCACCAACAGTGTTACCTGTAAGGTCTTCCTTTGACGAGACTGTGAATACTTTTGGTAAAAAATTGTTGTCATTATGTAAGCAATCTAGCATGTTCATTATGAACGGTCGAATGGAACCAGGTCGATATACTTGTTATAACTTGTTACGTAATAGTTTATCTGCAAGTGTAGTAGATTATGTTATTGGTAATAGTAATATGCACTCGTACATGAAAAACATGCTTGTTCATGATTTAACCGAATATTCTGATCATTGTCCCATTTCATTCGCATTTGAATTTGAAAACATGAAAACTGATAATTATGATGATACTTCATACGAGAGAATTATATGGGAAAATTGTGATAAAGATATTTTGAATGAAAAATTAAACAACGAAAAACATGTATTCGACAAATTAGTTAATGACTTATTGACCGAAAATATAGATGTAAATACTTGTATTAAAGACATTACAGATGTAATATATGATATCTCGTTTTGTTTACATGGTCGAAGTTTCAGTAAGACTAAAACTAACAGAAAAAGAAAACAATCTGAATGGTTTAATAACAATTGCAAACGATACAAGAAGGAGTTTTATAGATGCAAACGTTTACTTAGTACAAATTCAAATGATGAGAATAAATTATTATTTTTGAATGCACGTAATGCATATTGCAAAGCTAAGCGTTCTGCTAAACATGCTTATTATCAAAAAGAAAAACACACATTGTCTAGCCTGAGTAAAAAAAATCCACGAAAATTTTGGAAGCATATTAAACACTATAGGCATACAAATGATGCTAATGTTAATCCAGTTGATGTTAATGACTTTGTTGAACATTTTAAAAATATGTCTAATTCCCCACATCAAAGTACTTTCAGTGATGATGATTATATAAATAGAGAGGAACAAGTAAATATAGATATGCTTGATTGTCAATTCACTGTTGAGGAATTATGCAAAACTATCTCTATGTTGAACAGACACAAAAGCGCTGACATTACAAAAAATGTGGCGGATTTTTTCATAGATAGCAAAGATTTTATTGCTCCTTATTTGGTAAGAATATTTAATTACATATATGAAAAAGGTGAATATCCTGAATCTTGGTCTAAAGGAATAATTGATCCAATATACAAAAAAGGCGATCGAACCGATCCTGCAAATTATCGTGGTATAACTCTTGTTAACATAATGGCTAAAATATTTTCGCTTGCTCTCCGTAATAGAATAAATGCTTGGTGTGAAAATGAAAATGTTTTTAATGACACGCAATTTGGTTTTAGGGATAATCACAGTACCACAGATTGTATTTTTATTTTGCATACTATTATTCAAAAAGTCCTTTATAACAAGTCTAAATTGTATTGCGCGTTTGTAGATTACGAAAAAGCGTTTGACACGGTCAACCATGAAGCATTATGGATAAAACTGGTAAAATCTGGTATAAGTTGCAAAATGTTAAACATGGTAAAGGCAATATATCTGAATGTTAAATCTTGTATACGCAATAGTAAAGATATGAGCACTTCAGAACTTTTTGATGTCACACTTGGGGTAAAACAGGGGGAACCACTAAGCCCTCTATTGTTTATTTTATTCATCAATGACATAAATGAGTCCATGAATTTTGATAATCTTACCAATAAAGACTGATGATATTGCTCTCTTTACTACTGATCCAAATAGCCTTCAACGTTTATTAGACAATGTACATGCATATTCTAGTAAATGGGGTTTAAAAATTAACGTTAACAAAACAAAAGTATGTGTATTTCAAAAACGAAAATCAAGGCAAAACTTTGTATGGACTCTAAATGGCGAAGATATCGGTATTGTTGACTCTTTTACATATTTAGGAATTAAATTTCACTATACAGGGAGTCTGAAACATGCAGTGCAAACATTGTATGAACAAGCATTTAGAGCATATTATAGTTTGTTGTCAACTTTCAGTAGACTTAATATCGATGTTAAAACCAAATTATCTTTGTTTGACTCTCTCATAGTTCCTATTATATTATACGGTTGTGAAATATGGGGTATATATAACTATAAAGACATTGACAGACTGCATCTTAAGTTTTGTAAATACTTGCTCGGAGTAAAATCCCAAACATCCAATGTAGCGGTTTTAGGTGAATTAGGAAGATATCCTCTATCTATTATATGTAAGGAACGAGCACTTAAATATTGGACTAAAATAATGAAATATCCTAGCAACCCTGTTCATTCCTTTTTTATTGATCAGGTACAAAATATACACATTGTTCATAATAATACATGGGCTTTTGCAGTTAAATCATTATTAGATAATCTCGGTTTCGGTTATGTATGGGATACGTTTAATGTAGAAACTAATTATATGCCTTTGTTTAAACAGCGTCTTAAGGATCAATACATACAGGAATGGAATGCAACTGTTACAAACCAACCGAAACTTTATTATTATAGATTGTTTAAAAGTGAATTTAAATATGAAAAATATCTGGATATTATTCAAAATGATAAAATTCGAATAGATTTAACAAGATTAAGACTCAGCTCACACACATTGGAAATTGAAACTGGTAGAACTACTAATGTAGATAGAATTGATAGACTTTGTAAATGCTGTAATCAAAACGTTTTAGAATCTGAATACCATTTTATCTCCTGCTGTCCATTATATCACGAATTAAGAAACAAATATTGTATAAATGTATCATCATTCCCATCATTACAAAAATTTGGTAGATTGCTTTCAAGTCAGAAAAATAGGACCATAAGAAATATAGCAAAATTTATACACCATTCATTACTTTTAAGACAAGAAAAGCTTAACATTTTACCTGCTTCTTAAATATTAAATTTTGTATGTAACTTGTATGTTTGATTTGATAAATTGTGTTTTGTTATTTTGCATGCTTTGTGTTTATATTTATGTATATGTGACCTTGTATATATGTTTTGTTAATGGCCAAAGGCATTGCATAAATGCCGATTTGCTAATAAACTTGAAACTTGAAACTTGTTATTCATAATCAAATTTTATCCAACATAACTGCAATTGGTTTGTAATAACTTGTAGTATTATATATAGTAAGAAATGGATAACTTAAAGCTTTTGTTGAAGATACCATGTTTTGGGGGTAAAATGTTACAAAATATAAACTTACTTGATGATTTCTGGAATCGGTTTTACCATAACACCATAAATTGAGCTATTTGATAATTAAACAAGACGAATAGGCACATGTTGTCATTCCTCACAAACAGTAATAATCTATTCTAAAAAGTTTATCATTGTGTGATATTTTGGGGTAAAACATTACAAAATATAAACATAGGTTAAGTAATTTTGAATCAGAAGACCACATCATTATTAATCATAGCATTTAATAATAACTTACTGTGTTAGGTTGGTGGTAACAATTTGCTTAATACATCAAAAGATTTATGTATTAAGTGAGTAACGTGTGTGAAATGCGATATTTTGGGATTTACCTGAAAAAATGTAAACGAAAAACCTGTTTATTGGAATCTACAATGATGTTAATAATTTAACTTCGATGTAAGGCCTGTAATATGTACATACTGATTGGCATTTACAGCGTCCGAACTTAAGTGACAGACAATCAAAACAATACGACTTTTGTGTGTTAAACTAAGTCAGATAAAAACAAAAAATGAGGAATTTTGGAATCGACAGACCACCAAACCATTAATTATTATGGCTGATTAATAGCAATGTAATGGGTTAGTAGTCCCTTATAGTACACTTTTGAATAACATATCAAAATATCAAATATCTTCATGTCGTAGAAATGTTGTATTGAAAAGTCAATATTAGGATGTGAATCCTAACATAATAATATTTTTGGAACTGTGCTGCCATTAATGATGTTATGAAATAAATATCAATAATTTCGTAATCAATTAGCCATCAACTGTTATGGTATGCCGGAATTGGTTTATATAAGTAAAACTATTTGAGAAAACCAGACAATGAAGAACATGCAGTTTAACATAAATACGCCACTGAAAATTGCAAGCAAGCCAGAGACCTACATGTTTGAATCAACGATCCTTTGTATTATATTTACATCTATGTCGCATGACAACCATCTTGACAAAACATTGGTCTACATTGTGCAATTATTAAACCTACCAGTTTGGTGTCAAAACAACCGTCGCTATGGTTACTAGACAAAAATTTGTGAAATTGTTGTTTGTTGCCATGGTTACCATTTTTAATTCTCAAAAATGTGTCACCGATTTTGTCAAATATTTGTTTAAATATTACCTGACATTTTTGATGAATTCAAGTGTCTGTTTAGTCATGTTCACTCTCAATTTCTGATGCTATCGACAGAGGTCATATATTTTTCGATGTGAATGAATTAATGGCGAAAATAATGTAGTTACCACCAAACAATATTCTTTTCCAACCATAGAAATTTCAATTCCAAATGATAATATTATCTTCAAGAAACATTCTTCTACAATTTACAATAATTTAACAACATGATTGGTGTCAAAAACAACCGTTGCTATGGTTACCAGACATAATTGTGAAAAAATGGTGTATTTTGCTATGGTAACCATTGTTTCAATCACAAAGTTGTGTCTCTGAATATTTCAAATATATGTTTAACTAATGCCTTACATGTTTAAGGTAGTCAACTGCTGGTTTGATATTGCTTACCCACACTTTCTGGTGTGATTATGTGAAGTCCTATAGTTGTGTGTTGTGCAAATTAATAGTGAAAATGATAAAGTTGCTACCAAACAATACTTCTAATAACTTTTTTAAATTTTGCAATATCTATTCCATTTTTTCGTATTGCCCTCAAGAAACATGTGTCTATCTTTTGCAATGTTTTTATTAACTAAATCAGTATTCGAAACAACCGTTGCTATGGTTATTAGAAACAATTGTGTGTTATTTATTTGTTGCCATGGTTACCATTTTTTCATTCAAAAAAGTGTAATTGAATGTTTTAAAGAATCGTTTGAATATTGCCTTACACATTTTGAGTAATCAATTTCTGGTTAAGAACAGTTTCAAGTCTTGAAATGAGGAAATTAAGAGTAGTCTGTTTTACTTAAAACATATTAATTAATGGCAATACGAATGTAGATACATGTATCACCAATGTTTTAAGTACAGTTTTGCTTGCAAAGTTTGCAATTTATCATTCCTGTTTGTTTCGTTTTCACTCAAAGACACAGTTGTATACACAATTAAATCGAACAAATGTTAATAACTAGTTTTATTTATGCTGATAGCCAACAACACTGAATAAAATTGAATATTTTAGAATTGTCTTGATGTATGTTACCATGGCAACCAAAATAGCCGGATTTAATTTGATACAAATTTAACCTGATATATGTTTATTTGGATCAGCCATAATAAAACATGTAAAATATGTGTGTGTTATGTACAAGAGACTTGCCCAACTTCCCCAAATTTCATGTTTGTTTAAAAAAAGAGAACATTTTGGTTGTGAGGGTGACATCACGAATCTGGCCGTTTTTCACTTGAAATTGGGAATTTTTAAATAATGTTTATTTTTTTGTACTCTACACATATCCAGGTATCAGAAACTGTGAATAACTCATTTTCGCCCAGATACTCATTTGGGCCATATTTCTCAGATACAAACACATTTATGTTTCTGTATGGTTGACAAACAAAATACTAAAAGTATTTAACCATGACAATCCGACTTATATCATCAATCAAGAAGTTTCATCGAAGTTCTTAAGTTGCCTAGCAACCAAAAATGTGATAAATATAAAAAAAATTCTGAACAGAAAAAAATCAAGCTTTGATTATTCTATCATATGATACCAAATTATTGTAGACCTATTATAGATATCTATTTATCGTGCCATGCACTTTCAAAGTGAATTTTTTACTTTGTGAACTTTATTTTGGCACCTGACTGTATATTCAGTACATTTGAACTTGAACTTTAAACGCCCCACATACTATCCCATTATGGTCCAGACACATAACATATAAATATCCTGTGTGATAACAAATCATAGTTTACATTCCTTGAAAGGCGAGTTCTGCGAGAAATGACGCACATTAGATGTCTGATTACTAGAGCGTTCTCCTTGTGCGGCAATAACAAATTTCTCACAACGCCTTAGATATACGTACATCAGACCGAACTATTGTCCAACACCTTATGAAAGTGATGAAATGGAAAACGTTGACAATTTGTTGCAACATTGAGATTTCAGTCTTGATCACAAGAAAACTATATGACGGTTTAATAAACGCATTTTTGAAAATTGCTCCCATCACCATTGTCCGTAAATGCATAATTCCATAATTCTATTGTCGGTGATGTCCAACAGCTTTAAATTTTGCCCCCCCCCCCTCACTTATTTATATGGCGTTGGTGCTGTCCGCCCGTCCGTACGTAATTCAAATAGTGTATGCTGAACTCCTCACAAACCTTTCACAGATAAACAACCTTGGTGTGTAGTTGACCGTAGAAGGTTGACTTTTTGCTGCGGATTTTTCTAAAGTTATGGTCCTTTATTACTTTGACTACATAACCAACTTGGGGACCCGTGTCGATGGATACATTTCTAGTCTTATTCTTTTCAGATAAATTATATTACATTACAATAATCAAAATCGTCAATTTACTATTTTCAGTATCAGGCCATATGATACCACGAGAGTTAAGGAATCTAGCATTCGGTTTGGTGTTGTTTATTACCAGTATGTTTAACGCTGCCTTCTACCTACTTTGTGATGTCGGTCTCTATTCTGCACTGCGACTTATTGAAAAAAACTTTGGAGTGATTTCCCAACCGCCAGGTACTATTTTTTTGTTAAAGAGATATTACTCAACAGAACAGAACAGAAGTTTATGTAAGACAAAGCTAACATAGCTTATATCCTTACATATATACATGAAATAAACATTGCACGCACAAAGGATAAAAACACACACAAAAAACGAAAGATGAAAAAGACATGATCATGATTACAGAAAATAGTAAATCGTAAGTGAGAATGTTTTGTTATTGTCAATGAATTATTACAGAATCGAAACGAAACAGTATAGGTATTTAAGTGCCAATTATTGTTTTGTAAAACACAATAACCAATGATTTATAATCATTGAAAAAGTATTGACCGGGCTGCTTCAAGTTAAACTTGATAAAACAATTTTATATTACTGTTCTATTCATATTGAACAAAGATCTAGTTGAAAAACAATACAATCTTTTTTTGGTAATGCAAAAATGTAATTGTAATGCATTGCAACGACATCTCGATCTCGGTCGCCCTGTCTGTAGGACAACGCGTCCGACAGAAATGACAACCAACCATCTATTTATGAATTTGTTTGTAACATTTGACTTTTTTCAGTACCTGCTCACACAAAGATGCATGTTTCTGGTCACGGCCCTATGGCAGATATGTACAAATCGGTTATAGGCATGTTTGATCCATTGTCAGACACATCTAAATCCAAGGTCGATGTTGCACCATGTGTACCGCATCCATCACAGCCAGATTGGAGTGTATACAAGCTGATTGGTACGCTACATTATATTATCACATGAATTTCCTTGTATACAGGTTAGTATAGCGAATACGTATATTCTTATACGTAACATGTGTAGTTTAAAGCTATGCGACATGTGTGAGTTTTTCCAATACAACTGTACGTGCTTTGTGTTTTGAGTGTCATGATATAGAAGATATTCCACTCGTCATTTGATATATATTTTTGTATTTGTAATTTTATATTTAACTCGTTCACGATATATTAATAAGCTCACCAGATTTTTTCAAAAGAAAAAAAGATTCTTTGCATATGTTTGACGATTGGTCTGTTGGCTGTCGGTAGACCAAATGGTTTACTTTCAATAACTCAAGAAGACAGATGTGTCTTAGGATCTTCAGACTTTACATTGAGGTAGGTCACCAACTTTAGATCACGTCTTACTATTTTAATGCCAGTTAAGGCCGAAGTGCAAAGTCAATGTGGCATTTACCATTTTGGGTCACCTCTAATTATTTTAATGTCAGTATAATGTCAGAAGTGCAAAGACAATGTGGCATTTACCATTTTCGGTCACCTCTAATTATTTTAATGTCAGTATAATGTCAGAAGTGCAAAGTCAATGTGGCATTTACCATTTTCGGTCACCTCTAATTATTTTAAATTCAGTAGACAGAAGTGCAAAGTCAATGTGGCATTTACCATTTCCGATTACTCGTATTTGCCTGCAATGTGACGTAACGTTACGTATATAATTCAGTTGAAACTCTTAGTGTAACCTTTTGTCATGACTCCATGCACTTTGGCATAATTATGTTTCGTATGTTATAAAATCGAAGATCAAATTGAATAATGGATATACGTACATGTGTGACAGAATGCAACGTTTGGTGATATCGTCATACTATAGTGTGACTTTTACTCCAGTATCTATCTATGAACTTTCTGAAATGGCAATCATTGTGTTGATTGACGCACTTGTATTTGGGAAGATACGATTTTTAGCATAACGCTATACAAGTATTAATTATATTTTTATTTTTAGCTTGTATCTACGTAGTATGTTTAATACTGACAATAACAGAAGCATACGGTCTACGTTTACGTCACGTAATCATGGCATGTTACTTCCAAAGACGGGAACGTGCACGTGCTATATGGTTGTTCAACCATATACTAAAAACTCGAGGAGGCTTACTAGACAATGCACGAGAAAATATGAAGAAAAGTAAAATGGGAGACGTTGATACTCAACACATCAGCATGAAAGGGCGGCTTGCAGCAAAGTGAGTATCCTTCACCATTGTCATTATAAAGGAGTGGTTATAATTTCACATGTCATTGTACATAAATCAAAACAACTTTTAAAATGTCATTTAATAGTCCGAGATGTTTATTTATACACTTGTTCACATTTATATTCGTTTATATGTACCAGGGCCCGTATTCATAAAGCTCCTAGGGGAAAATATTTATATCTATATAATATTCATATAGTTTTTATAGGAATTCCCTTAGTTTATCTGATTTCACCTTAGATGTCTGAATAATACTTAATTATGTTTCAGATATCTAAGGTGAAATCATATAAAACTAAGGGAATTCCTATAAAAGCTTAGGTAAATATATCAACCTAAGTAATATTTCCCCTTAAAAGCTTTTTGAATACAAGCCCAGGGTACTGGTTTTTATCAAAGCATTTACGAAAATCTTAAACTTACGATCAAATTTTAATTCTTTATAATACATTTACAACTATAAAATGTAGTGAATGGAGCTGTAATGCTAATAAGGATTCAGCAAATGAACCGCTTTAAACAATATCTGTCCCAAATGTGCAGTTGTTAAATAATTATACTGAATTTAAATTTGAACATAACTTTACGAGTTCCGTAAGTATATAATTATGTTGATAAAACGGTACCCAGGCGCAATGATTTCATCTTACTGGACCAGACAGATATGTGATCTTGATAAATGTAGTAAACTTAATAATCGTTCTTTACAGCTGCGAATATCTGCTTGAAAAAAATCTTTTTAGTTTTTTATTTCAATTAATTTGCGAATATATTTCACTCCAAAAACATTTCCTCCCAGACTTTATCACTACGTCACTACGTACTAATCACTACGTCATTATTATGATTATTAGCAGGCAGCAAAATGTATAAACTTACCGTATATTATTGCCACACATGCTACTATATTTTTCTGCACATGTAATAAATACTCACAACTACTGCGTATTATTTTTATTATTTCAGCTTTCCAATATGTGAAAAAATCCTGAAATGTTTTGGCTGGGAAGTTAAGTCTTGTTTGTACTGTGGAAGGGAAGGGAAACCAGATGACTACTTTAACTTTATACATTGTCAATACTATGATTGCGATGGTAAGATGACTACTTTAACTTCATACATTGTCAATACTATGATTGCGATGGTAAGATGACTACTTTAACTTTATACATTGTCAATACTATGATTGCGATGGTAAGAAGACTACTTTAACTTCATACATTGTCAATACTATGATTGCGATGGTAAGATGACTACTTTAACTTCATACATTGTCAATACTATGATTGCGATGGTAAGATGACTACTTTAACTTCATACATTGTCAATACTATGATTGCGATGGTAAGATGACAACTTTAACTTCATACATTGTCAATACTATGATTGCGATGGTAAGATGACTACTTTAACTTCATACATTGTCAATACTATGATTGCGATGGTAAGATGACTACTTTAACTTCATACATTGTCAATACTATGATTGCGATGGTAAGATGACTACTTTAACTTCATACATTGTCAATACTATGATTGCGATGGTAAGATGACTACTTTAACTTCATACATTGTCAATACTATGATTGCGATGGTAAGATGACTACTTTAACTTCATACATTGTCGATACTATGATTGCGATGGTAAGATGTTGTTAGTGTTTATTTGTAGATGTGGTATCAGTTACAAATTACCAAATATATAAAATATCGTATATAGGGGATAACAATTCGATGGCTTAGAATGAGAAGGTCGTAACTACTACTTACGACCTTATAAGAATGTTACATATTTAAAATCAAACTGAAGTTAAAAAGCTTGTTTCACCATATGTAAAGAGTAATATTCGGATAGTTTTTCTTGTTTTCTCAAGAAAATCGATTTTGTACTAACGACTTTCTCATTCTAAGCCAGTGAAAAGTATTTGTACCTTAACCTCTCTATATTTCAATACTTACACTCATCGTTGTTTGTCTTTTTGATTCTTAACATAGCGTTTCAGAACTGCTTATATCAAACTGATAATTATATTGTGCCCAGTTTTTTCTGACTGCTGCCTTCCCAGTCAGATTGTAGTCATATATTTGGTAACACATTAAAACATAGTATGTAAGAAGACTATTAATCTCCAAATCATATTCATTAGCATAACTTAACATTTTGCTAACACAAGACCTGGTCACAAAGGTACATAAATATCCACTTCAGTAGCATCATGTTTTTTTCTTGTATGGTTTCAGCCGTGTACTGTATTGAGTGCTATGCTGACCTAGAGAACGTTTGTGCTGTTTGCAATAACCATGTAGAAATGCAAGGTGCAGTGAGCAGTGAAGAATTGTAAGTGTAAAACAATTGTTCTCATTTTAAATACATGTGGATTTACAATTCAGGCATGGTTCACCTTCTAATGATTCGGAACACACACGAGTGGGTTAAAATACTGCTTCAAAATTTGATTGTAGTCACCTGAGTTTAGCGCAAAATTTGATGAATTTATTGACTGGCTTAGGATCTGAGATTCACGAAGATTGAGTTTTCTGAATTATTATGACTTACTCCTAAATACACTTTACTTTGGTCAGATTTATTGAAATCAAAGAAGAGAAAATTACAAGTCGAAGTATAACATAGTCTCTATTGATATCCACATATATCTTGAAATACATGCTTGTGTACTCATATTCTAACAGGGACTCAAGCCTTGACGAACAAAACAAGAAAGTCAAGGAAGCACAGAAATTACGACGTCAAGCTAAGATTGCAGAAATGAAAGCAAATCGCCGTCCAAGTAAGATGTTAGCTAGAATGCGTGGTGAATTTACACAGCCTGAAGAACACGGTGGTGCAAATATGGAGTCCACTGAGGAGCTTAATGGTGCATCGGATGAGGACTCAGATGAGGATTATGATGGTCATGATCACAATAAAGGTAATATAAACACAAACGCTGACACAGATAATGCGAGGCATTACGAGGTTTACAGGATACCAACTAAAACAGATGTCACAAATCGTCGAAGTATGGTCGAAAACGGCAGGCAACCCATTTCATGTGAACTAAACGATCATATCGTCCAGTTGTCAAGCTCTGGTACATACGAACGAGGATCAAGAAGTAGACAACGTGATTATTCAATGTCGTCGGATGAAGATATATTATCCGAGAGTTCAGTTGAATCAAGTGACCTTGACTTTGACTATCAAGATGAGCTACGTGATACAGACGATTCATCTGATGACGACAAACAACGTTCTAACCAAATATTCCGAGTCAAGAGGAAACCCAAACTTGATCTTGTAACGGCCGATATCTTCTCTGATACTGACCATGATTCTGACGAAGAATTAGAACCTCAACCAACTCACATTTATTCAAGAGTAGTAGAACCGTCTGCTGTTAATATAAAAAGAAAATGAATTACCATTTATAAGATATAACACCATGTTTAACTGAACGTATTATTTCATTAAGTTTATCATGTCAAGTAAATTTAGTTTATTTCTATTACTTTTATTGTTTATTGCAAATCCAAAGTTCAGTGACATGTACATACACTTAACGGCACTTCTAACGCTACCGTTGATAAATTTCTGTTGTCTTTAAAACTCCTCAATGAATTGTAACTGAAATTTTGCGACCTTTTTCCTATAATGTAATATTACAAATTTACTTGGTGCATTTAATGACTTGGTTGTACTTGAGGTCGAAAGTAGTCCCATATGTCATGTGACCACATGACCATGTAAAGCTGACTGGCATGAACAAAGCCTAATAAAGCTGATGTTTGCATAGGCGTAATATAGGATGAATGATATTATATTACAGGTTGAAGTTTACAGCACCTGGTCCAATGGCCTGCAAGTCTGGACATACCAAATATTTTCTTCTTTAAGCGTCCGAGGTAGGAGAGGTTTGGACATAATGGGAAAGAAAAAACAACATTTTTTTAGACTCTTATAACCTCTTATACCTTCAGAATGTATTCAGACATTGCTTTCGTACTGTTAGTACTTGTTAACCATCATGTCCCGGGGCACCAGCCCTTACACAGGAGTAGGTTTCACTCAAACAGGTTTTCGGTTAGTTTAGTAAGTTTTTATGATTGACAATGCATGAAAGCTATTTTTTTAGCCATACAATAACGAGGATGCATTAATGACTTGTTTTTTTCGAGTGTTTTGTTATTTGTCTCAGGCCAGCTATTTAGCTTTTCGAACTTAAGGTGAACGCTAAACGAAGGAAACGATTTGGTATGGCCTCGCTGGTATAAACATATATTTACAGATTTATAGTATAGTATACACTTAAACGAATTTCTAATTGGCCACCCTAAAAAATATTATATCATCTGATGAATTATATCAATAAATCTTAGGCTGTGTTATTTGTTAATTCCACGCACTTACTTATCTATTTCTGGAAAGAAATGGCGTATTCATATACAAAGTCATCCATGCGTAACGGTTGGTGCGAAATTGCTTTTTTTGCACGTTGGCCTCCTGCAGAGCTTGGAATAGTATCGTATTTGGTATAAATTTGTTCCCTGTAGATCGACTTTTCTTTAAACACTATAATGTGTGTAAATGAGCCATGTGGAACGCGCTCATGACGTCAGATGCATGCGTACATTGAACGAATTTCTGATTGGCCACGTGTTTTTATAAATTAGTTATTACATAAATGCTTTTAGAAGAATACAAATAAACGAAACCCAGATACTGTCCAATGTTATTAATAGAAAAAATGTTTCTCGCAGTAATTCGAGCTAAACACCACGTTATTATAAATATCGCTTTTTACAAAAAGACGTTTTGACGTACATGTCTGGATTTTGGTGCTGGTACTCGTCATTATAACGGCCTCAGCGCGCCCCATATTACTTATTCTCGTCAGTATTAATACCTTTCATTAAGCCAATCGATAGAGAAAACATTTTGACTGATTTCAAAAATCAAACACGTCGGGCACGTGATCCACGTGTACGTAAGCCATTTTGCTCTAACTGTTCCGCATGGATGATTTTATACATGCATGCGAAATTTATTTCTTGAAATCGATAGATAAGTGCATGGAATTATAATAACCACAATTTTAGAAATATTGACGAAATATATCGCATAATATAATATTTCATTGGGTGGCCAATTAGAAATTCGTTTAAGTGTAGTTTATTCAAGAAAAAGGCATACATGCCTGTCATTCTACATATATATACATTACAATTTTACATAAATTACAATGGTTAATGGTGATATGTATTAAAATTATGCATAGATAAGTTGTTTTCAGTTAGTAATAATACATACATAGAAATTATTTCTAGTATATTGTTCTGACTACCACAAATGTGGAAAAGTAATTGCATTTTAAATATTTCAAAAATAATTCTATCAATTATCACTTTATTAGAGTCTACTGGACATAAACATATATTGGTATTAAAAGTGCTTTTTTTTTAAACATACACTTATATTATAATTATACAATCAACAAAATATACATATTTACAAAGTATACAAGTAATTGCCAGTAATATATTTGTGAAAATGGTAAAGATATAAAGGATCTATCACGAGTTGTCAATTGATATAAATTTATATCGAACGAGTTTTGGAAATTTTATTAAGCGAGCCTCTGGCGAGCTTAATAATATTTCCTGAACGAGTTTTATATAAATATATCAATTGACAACGAGTGATAGATTCTTTTTATCATATGACACTAAAAACGCACAATACGCATTGATTTATTGGAAAAACTCAATAGCTTATACTACACGTGGTACGTATAACTTTATACGTACAAGGAAAGTCATGTGATAAATGATAAATGAAGACCTGTGGTATACCAGCAATTTCAACAATGCTCAGGTTATGACGTGACAGAATTAACCACGAATAAAATATGAATACATGTACTATAATTGATTGCAGTCATCTATAACGTCAAGAAATCATACGTGGTTGTGGTTGCTCTAATTGTGGTCAAAGTTCTTGGTATGGCCAAATAAATCTTTCCATGTACGTGGGATGATCAAAAAGTTACCAGACAAATGCTGTCATTTTAAAAAAAATTCGTATCGGAGCCAAGAATGTGTCATATCAATTTTGATACATTCAATGTATATGTATAAAATACAATGTTCTTCAATAAATAGTTCTGTACTACTAGTAATGTAACATCAAATATAAGGTGTCGCGCTACATATTAATATGTCGCACATTTAAAGGTATCCCCGATATCGACTGTCCTGTCTTCAACCGTTCGTCCAGAAGTGTTAACCAAAACCTTCAAGTTGGTGAAACTCAACCATATTAAAAGTTTGTAGTCTATTAAGATATTGTTATTTCTAACTATGCACGTGTACTCTCTTTGTTTATCATCATAAACGCCTAACATGGACAATTCATGTAGCACTATCCAACATTTCAACAAAAAATAGCCCCTGTTTGACGCTGGTGTTTATGACAAAGGTTTCCCCTGGCAACTACATATTGTCTCCAGGGTATTGGTGCGGAAAATTTATGAAATTCGGAATGGAAGTAGGTAGGAAGTTATTGTTGTTCTGTGCATTTTTACCAAAATCTGATGAATCGATTTTCAGAATTGTTTAAAAAGCACGATTTTTTCTATCGCAAACTAGCTATGACAGTATTTAGACCCGGGTACAGCTGCTATGCCAAAATATGATAAAAAATCGGACAGGGTTTGTGTCACTTAATTAATAGAAACAGCAGTGTCCGAAACTCACGGAGAGCAACATTCCAAAAAGACAAAAAGACAACCGCAAGTAAAGCACACTGAACAAAAAAACTTACACTAAATCAGCTATACTACGAGTTGAAGTCGTATTTTCATAGATGGGTGAAAATCAAAATGATGAAGCCATTCAGTAAGTTCATGTTTACAGCTTACTGAAATAAGATACTAGGGTATTTAGTATTTCTAAATATGCGTTTCCATGTGGTAAGTTGTTATGGAAATTTTGTTGCATTTGGACAGCCCATTAAAAAGTTATGAAGAAAAAACCTTCAAAAAATGTCCAGTACACTTGGGACAATGCTTGACATTGAATGTGAAAGTGTATTTTCCACTTTGAATAACTTTGCCATCATCATTGACATTAACATGGGGTTTTCTTCATAGTCAAGTGCAATGAATTGTTAATTCATTTAGTAAAGGTTTGGGCAATACTAATGGATCATAATTTGTTCATGTTACTTTGATATGGAAAGGTGTTGAATCTTATGTTGCTCCAAAAATTGCCAATGGATAGATTTGTAGACTCAGCAATGAATAGTATTACTAAATAGATTGAATCTGGGTTATCTATTTGAAAGGTACATATGTACACTTTAGGGTTTTGAACATTTTTTATACATTGTCAGCTTGGATGACACATTATTTGCAAAGTTTGATTACATGTACCAAATTGTCCCAAGTGTACAAAATAGCAAAAAGTAAGTAATTTTCATTGTTCATGTCAAGTTTTGATTTATTTGCCCATTCTGACTAAGAAATGGCCCATACAAATTGTTACTAAAACAAATTTGACAAAGAAATGCCATTTGAGATTTTTACCGCCAATAATGGTGTTGTCCCAAGTGTACATGGTTTTTGAGAGTTTTGATAAACAGGTGTCAGTGCCATGAAATATACATGATATATAATCCAGGTGCACTGCTGCATTAAGAAAGGTGAAATACTCTTACTGAAATGTCTTTTTGGTTGTTATTAGGGTAAACAAAGAAAATATGATGGATAATTTTGAATTTTGATTGTAAGAAAACGATTAAATTCAGTTGCAATTTTTATTCATTAACTTGATTTCTAAATCATATGCATTAAGATGTTTTACTATTCTTACAGCTATAGAAAGTATTATTCTGTTTAGTAATATTGATTTTATAAGGATACAATCCAGCAGGTTTAAACTGTTACTATTTTTTGTACACTTGGGACAAAAAATAACATTTTACAAATCATAACAAGAATCATACTTATTTTATCCACAGAAATATCTAGGGTAAAAATGTCCTTCCCTCTGGTATCAGAGTTCAATTTTCATGCAAAAATAAGCATAAGAAGTCATAAAACATGGAACAATATTCTGCTAACACATGGACTGACATACGGCTAACACATGGGCTAATCAAAACGTTTACACATGGTAGCATATATAAGACATACTGCTAACATATGGACCAATCAACTGCAAATACAGTATCTGATGCTTACACCTGGAACAATATACTAACTGGTAGCTCATGGACTAACTTACTGCTAAGTGCTAACCCATAGACTGACATTTTTCTCATACTTCAACTAATATGTGGCTTATAAATGGACTGGAATACTGCTAACACAAAGTCATGGACTTGTATACAAATAACAAATAGATTGGCACACATGGATCAACATAATGCTGATACATGGAATGATATACTGCTAACACATGAACTGATGTACTGCTAACTAATGAACTGATGTACTGCTAACTAATGAACTGATGTACAGTAATGTTAACACATAAGCTGATATACTGATAACATATGAACTGATATACTGCTAACACATAATAGTCTGATATACTGCTAACACCATGTAGTTCAGTAAGTTATACCTGACCAGATGATATCATGGCAGCCACTATCTGATATACCAGGACATTGAAGCCACCTTGTCTAGTTCCAGGAATGGGACTCAAGCTTCAATTCAATTTAAATTAACTTTATATGATATGAGACATAACATTACAAAGATATGGAGCTATAACAGTTAGTTCTCTATATTTATAAAGTGTCCCAAGTGTACAATCCATGATGTACAACTTTATTATGAATTAAATGAAAAACTTTGAAGCCATATGATGATAGTGATTTATGGCAGAAAAGGTTGAGAACTTGTTCTGAAGTTCTGTAATAAGCAATTGTTCTTTCATTTTTATATAATTCATGTTCAAAACGACATCTGAATGTCATAATCATTATATGTAAATGATTTATTTAGGGAATTATCAAGATTCAAACTCATCTAAAAGACATAATTTCTTTTGTTCATCCTTGAAGATTTATTGTGTAAGCATACAAGTGAAAAATATTGTGAGTAGTTTTCAAACATTGTTGATATAGTAAGCGCAAATATTTTGTCCCAAGTGTACGGAACAAATAAAAAATACTGTACTTAGAAAAATGGCCATATCTTTGTCAATTTTGAATATTTTGCTTTGAAATTTTGCATGCTTCATTCATATATCCTAAAGGCTTCAAAATTTAGAAGTATTCTTCGGTGAATGATACTATAATATTCCTACCTAAACTTTACTTGGTACTTTAGTAAAAATGTATAAAAAGTTCAATTTTTACATAATTTTAGGTATAACATTGGTTGTTCATTGTTTAAATGTTGTCGACACATGTCAAGTTTAATTTGATTGAACTTACACAGTCTCAGACTAATTATGGTTTAATTGTTTTTGTATCAAAGTAAGGCACTTATTTGACAAAAAGTTCATTAAATTGTTCAAAACAAATCAGTCTGTATTTTTTTCTATTCTTTAAATCATCTTGCCCTTCTGGAATATTTAACTTAAACCATTTTCCTATCTAATTCAAATTATTACTTGCCCATCGAATGTGTTCTAAATTTTACCCCTTATGTCACGCTCTGGCTTCATTATTTTGATTTTCACCCAGATCGCTTTCAATTTGGACCTGTAAATGTGCAAGAACTTCAGAACCACACCGTTCACGATACAATACTTCTAAATTTCGGTACGGTTCGGTATAAGCTTTTTTATCAGCAAAATAATATTCAGCCAACGAAAACACCTGACAGCCTTCTGATTAAGTATAATTACATGTGTACCATGTATCACTCGTTTTAAATAATTGTATTGAGATATGCTTCATATTGTCTAATTTCACTTAAGATAGTTGATTGCTGTTATATATAAGCAACAAATCCATTATTACTTAAAAATTGAAGTATTTAAACAGCTGTTAGAGAATATTGCATCATACCGAAATATACCGAACCGTTCAAACAAATGACGGTACGTATTATATCGTGAGGTGAGCGTACCGTTACACCCCTAGTCTGAACGTTAAGTTGTCTTGGTGACTTATTCGACCACATTTTTGCCGGTGTCTAGCGTGCTATAAAAAATATTATTTAAAGGTCAGTGATTTAAGAAATTCAGGTAAAACTTTTATGTTCATCTATGACAGTTTGACAAATGAGAATGTTACTAAAAGTATATGTGTGTCCTCCCCCGCTGAAACTATTAATGTAATTTTTGTCAGTTAACTGTTAACTGTAGAGGTGTTGATTAAGTACTAATTAGCCCTCACAAGCCATTTTTTAATTACTGTGCATTAGGACTCATTTTCTTTTTTCAGTTTTTTATAATCGCACTTTTAATTCGGTTTTAATCTAAAGATTAACAGCTGCTCCTTGGTTTTACCTATGTAAATATGTATTTGTAATAATGCCATATACATGTACATTCTGTTTGATAGAGAAGCGTAATAGTATGTTTTTATATATGTATATTACATGTTTAAGTCCGTTCTTATTCTCACTATATATAAATGACCTTGAAGACGAGTTATTAAAAAAGGGATTTAAAGGCGTTGACCTTGACTTCGTAAAGTTATACCTGTTAATGTATGCAGACGACATAGTAATCATGGCTCAATCGCCTAGTGATCTCCAAAAGGGACTCGATATTCTATACGAATACTGCAGTAAATGGAAACTTAAAGTTAACATTGCCAAAACTAAAATAATGGTGTTTCGAAGAGCGGGTCAGTTACCCAGAAACTTAAAATTCTTTTATGATGGAATTGAACTTGATATTGTTAGTAAGTTCACTTACCTAGGCATTGTATTTACAAGTGGGGGAAGCTTTAACGATACACAGATCAATTTGGCCGGACAAGCAAACAAAGCAATATTTAAATTAAAACGTTACATGTTAAATTTTACAACGTTTGGTATAAAGCATTCTCTTGATTTATTTGATAAACTCATCACACCCATCCTAAATTACGGAAGCCCAGTTTGGGGTTTTCACGCAGCAAATCATGTCGAAAGAATACAGTTACAATTTTGCAAATCCTTACTTGGAGTCAAGTCTAAAACTCAGAATGACTTTATATATGGTGAATTGGGAAGAACGAACTTGCAAAACAAAAGAATGTTTCATATTATAAAGTTTTGGTTTAAAATCTTAGAAGCAAATGAACGTAAATTAATCAAAGTCATATACAATGTTCTATTAAATGATATTGAGCAGGCGCCAAACACAGTTAACTGGGTTTCGTTATTGCGAAACTTACTCAATTCACTTGGTTTTCATGACGTATCACAGGGTGTAGGTAATGTTAATATATTTATAAATTTAGCCAAACAAAGACTGACAGATAATTTTATACAAAACTGGAACAGCAGAATATTGGATTCCACAAGGAGTAGATTTTATAGAAACTTTACCACCTTTGGTTTAAAGCCATATTTGAGCAAAATTAATATAAAAAAATTCAGAATTGCTTTAACACAATTAAGGGTTTCATCACATAGACTAAATATTGAAACAGGCAGGTGGAAACAACCAGCTGTACCTTTAAATGAAAGAATTTGTACAATATGTAACACGCTAGAAGACGAGCAACACTTCCTTTTCGAATGTATTTTGTATAAAGATTTAAGAAAAAAGTATTTTGTATCATATTTTCACAGAAATCCTAGTGTTTAAAAAACAATAGAACTATTTAACACTGAACGTGTAAGTACACAAAGAAATCTTGCAATGTTTGTCTACCATGCTTTTAAACTAAGAGACAGCTTGTTACACATCAACTAAGATAATACCCAATATGGACCTTTATTTATTTATTGTTACTTTCTAACATGATTGATATGTTGTCTTTGAAGTATTTGAACTTTTTGAATTATAAAAAGGGAGGTAATTAGAAAACACATGCAACCTACTTGTTTTATTCATTTTGTTTCATAATTAATGAAGGAAACTTAATTATTTACCTTCATACTACCTACCATCCTTTATTATTTCTTATTATAGTTATGTTGTTTGTTCATGGGTCATTTATGACCTAAACAATCGTATAGAAACACATGTAAAAATTATTTTGAATAAACTTGTAAACTTGTAAACTTGTAGTATGTGTTTAAGTATGTAGAGTAACAAAACTGTAGCTGTGTTGCTCCTTTACTTTGTCTCTTATAATTCTTGTCAGAATGACTTTGTACAATGTTTAAAGTATTTATATCAGTATATGTTTGTGTGTTGTTCAAAGATGAGACGTTAATGAATAAATTAATTAATTAATTAATTAATTAAATTATTAATAAATAAATATACACATGATACAACTTGTTGCATTGAACGGACTCCTTATAGTCTTTAGTCACATTACTGGGACTTATTTACCAACGCTGTTTGTCAAACTCAAACTTTGATTTCATATTGCCAAATGTTCTATTCGCTCTCACATTGTTATAAATATATCGATTTTGATATAAATGGGTGTACATGTAACAACAAATAATCAGATAAAATTTCACATGTTTAAATCTAAGTTCACTGGCACGAATATACATTTTCAATGTCAACATCCTTATAAATCTAAGACTGATTCCCGGTACCTCAACATCCTCATAAATCTAAGACTGGTTCCCAGTACCTCAACATCCTCATGAATCTAAGACTGGTTCCCAGTAACTCAACATCCTCATGAATCTAAGACTGGTTCCCGGTAACTCAACATCCTCATAAATATAAGACTGGTTCCCGGTAACTCAACATCCTCATAAATCTAAGACTGGTTCCCGGTACCTCAATCATTTATTACGTTACGGTGTAGGTCCGGCCTAATGTAACTGTCATGGAAGATGCCATGGGTAAAATAAGATGGCGGTCGTACATTAGATTATATACGGAATTTTAGAATATCCCCCAAAAGTGTGTGTTAAGTATGTGTAATGTCGACGAGACTTGGTATATAATGGGAAAATGTATGTTCTTTTCAATTAAACATGTTTAATTAAAATGACACAACCGATATGTACAAAAAAAACCGCAAAGGAAGTTAAGAAATTTTCTGTACCAGCGTGTGTATAGGGCATATAAATCACACTTATTATCAAATGTCCGTTTATCTCAGTTGGTAAAGCGCCAAACCAATGGCATAAATGTTGGTGGTTTGAATCCAGTATTGTCATTTTTTATATGTAACGATATTCGCTAGTACTTGAATAAGGAACATGATGAGAAAATGAAGTATTTTTATAACACAAATTAAGCAAAATATTTTTTTTTTAAATGTAGACAATAACTGGCCTATACAGAGATCGAACAAGGGACCCCACTAGACTACATGATTACAAGTCAGTTGCTCTACCGATTGAGCTAGTCGGACAGATGAAATTTCAAAACTTATGGACTATAAAAAACCGACAACAACAATACTTTAATAATTTTATAAACATTATTTTGTAAATATTAGTTCTGTTGTAGCGAATATACTTCTATCATTACAAAGACCATTATTTTTCCATAACTATGCAAAGTATCACCAAAATGACACATAAATAACATCCACTTTAAGGGGATATTCTAAAATTGCCTATATAAACTAACGTACATCGGCCATTTTGATTTAACTGGGCGCAGCCATATTGGTGACTTTCTACCTAACCTAAACCACTGTAAGATTTCGGGCAGGGAATCAGACTACATACATCTGTGATAAGACAAGCATGTTTCTGATTAAGCATACGCTGGATGAACGAGAATGGATGGTGAATAGCAATGATATTTAGGATGTTGAAGTTATTTACCTGAGCCCAAACACCGGTGTGGATATATTTGTTTGTAATTATTGCTTGTAGTTATATCATAGGTGATCCTGGACCAATGACCTAAAATTTGGAAAATACACGGTACATTACAAAACCTGTGACGTTTTGCACAACCGCACGAAGTTCCATGACTGGGTTTCATCATTAAAATATTACATTTATTTAGAAATACGCCAATCTTGAATTTATTAAAGTAGAACTTATTTATTGAGTTAAATCGTAATGTTAATTAAAGAAAACATCATCTAGAGCACGTGGCAACCTAGTTCTGGATACCATGCGACGTTTTACATCAGTTGCGACATTTCACGACATTGCGACATTTCACGGCGCTACAACAATAACTAAATGATCTTTTATTGATAATGACGGCGATCTTTAGTTATCGAATTGTCCTCTTTAAAAGTCAACTGTTTAAGATAAACGCTCGAAATGCAAGTTCACTGTTTGAAATTCGCCGAAAAAATAGCACATGCGTATAAAAGTAATATCAATCAAATGTTTTGTCAAAAAGCTATCAATATAATTTGTAACAGAAACTGTGAAATCCATAGGGTTGAAAAAATCGACGGAATTGATGGTATTTTTTATGATAGATTTTGTGTTTTGGTGTGCGTTTGTAGAATATGGTTCAATTCATAGGAAGACGATGTTTATTTTGTTGAAAACATGCGTATTGTCGTAAAACGAACGCGACTCAATCTGAGTCGAACACCTGTTAGGTTTTAAAGAAGAAACGTCTTAGACGATGAATTGGAACAATCACTGAAATGGAATAATAATCGTCTGATATTTGATATTTTGGCCCCCATGATGTGTCAGAAATATGATTTGTAAATATTCGTCTATATTGCATGTACTTTGCAGACAGGTTTTTGGAAATGCTAAATTGACCCCATTGGCTGACCGTGGGTACGTAGACAAGTACCGGTATTTATAGGTTTGGTTGTTTTAATGAATTGAGTATTATTATATGCATATAATGCATGTACGCAAACTATCATCAAAACAAGATAAAAACTCTTTTTTGTTTGAACATTGACCAATTATAAAAGTGGTTAGTTTATTGCGTATAATGTTATTTTGCCCGTTTTCTATAAATAGTATATTCTATGCACATGTATTAATGAATTAATGTTATACAAAAAATCGTAAATATAAACATATTTGTGGAGAGTCATTATCGTCATTGTTACAAATTCTCGTCGTTTTATTAGCGAATACTAACCATAAACCTACAGTGCGTATGTCACAGGCCTGATAGCGCATATTTTATGTCACAAGTCAATCCCGCCTACGGTAAAATCGTCCAACGAAATGTACGTGTTCTTATCTGTGGTGCATGGCGTCATTCATTGTTTTACGAGGTAAACTGACCACTATTGGTCAGCTACTTGTCAACTACTGACCACTATATGTTCAAATGTATATAAAGCTGACCATATGACAAGTAGAGTCACATCTCGTGAACTAACAAGACGATCAAATTGAGAAACTGCTACATACATCTTTCAACAGAACTCATAACATTATCTAGCTTGGGAACTCAGAACTTTAAACATGCAGGTAAATTAAAGTTTTATTTATGCATTTTATGCTTACGCTTGGACTAAATATGCATGGATTTATTTCTCTATATGTAATTAAATGTAAATATTCAGCATTGGACACACGTTGTACATAGTGATACTGCACAATGGGTTCATTTTCATTCTTTTGAATTTATTAGAATTAAATTTACTCATACTTATAATATTTTTCATACATAGTATAATGGAACCTGGACAAATTCTGACAACAATGAGGTTAACGAACTTATATAACGAGTATAATAATAACAATAATAATAAAGACTGTATTTATAGAGGCAACATAGTTAGGCATTTGCCCAATCTTCCCTACGAGCCTCAATGGACACTGCAGATCGAACGCAAATGTATGCCTTACCTTTTGGTTTAACACTTAAAATACAAGCCATTTTTGTGAGTACAAACTGAAATCTAGCATGTATAAATCCTAGCGCAATAAATCGCTCTAAATGGTGCATTTTGTTAAATTACGGTTTTAGAACTTTTTTTATGTGTAATTATTGTTCTCGCATCATTTTAATTATTTGTTTTATTTTATTCCAGGTTAAAACTCAGACGGTTATTTTGGCAAGTGTTGTATTGTTGGTGTTGATGTTTTGTCTGCAGACGACAGACGCTTCTGATGATATCCGGAACATCGTGCGACGCATGAAACATGCACATCTGTTCAATATTGACGATCATATGATGCGTCAATTTCATAACTACCTTCTCAGGCAGAACCGCCATCATCACAACAAAAATCACCAGAAAAGACGTACCTTCCGTTACGGCCGATGAGAAGTTGTGTCAATTACGCCAAAAATAAGCCGTGCAAACAAAGAACGCTGCACGTGTTTCATGCTCCGTGAATTGTGAGAATGCAGATCGTCTGCTGCGAACTGTTTTTATTAAACATTGCACGAAGTCACGTGAAACATTTATTTTTTTAGTAAATTAGTACCCATTGTACGGACGGGAATAGATGCTGTAAAATTCGAACAAATGTCCCAACACAGTTGATATATTTTGACTTTTCTAGCTAATACATATAGTAACGATTCAATTCAGCGTTCACTGTCTTTTTATCGCTATGGAAGCAAATATGTTCCGTTCCTTAGTCTAATCTAGACCGACAACTACAGTACTTGGCGTAGAATTTGTTGAATTACATGTATTAATATCAACGTTTTGACATAGAGTTGCGTTAATGTTGATGTCAACTTAAGAAAAGGGAGACAATCCATTAAACTTGTTTGGCAATATACACAAATATATCCAACATGCTTATTGACCATTGATATGTATGAACGTACATGTTAATTTATTATATCAATGAGTTATTATAATCGATACAAATTATTGTCTTGTATTGTCGTTTAAATTATTATGTGCGTTATGTTTAAATAAAAAATATCAATAAATTATCTGTGTACTTTATCATATGTGATTATCGCCGTAGATATATATATACTCATTAGTTTTCACATATTTTTTACGAAGACATTAACTATAGTGATCTGAAAGCCAGCTATGTGTATTTCGGTTGACATAAACGTCACCTCAAACATTTTATAGTTGTATTCACTGAACCATTTTTAAATTTTTTATTTTATTTTGATGATATGACTGACCATGTGAATCTCAGCACGTGATTTTGAATGCTTAATGCATCGGTTGTACTCTACACACTGGCACACGAACATAGAAACATTTAATTAAAAATGTGACCAGTAATATTATAAAAAAATCTCCGGTCGAGTGCCAGTATTTATACAACAATATTTTTACAGTTAAAAGTACTATTGGTTTGAAAGGTGACCAATTAGAAAAAATGACTGAATATACTAAAACCGCAGCTTGTCAGACCTTAACGAACAAAAGCTCGATGTGGTAAAATGATATCGCCGGTTTAGAATGAGAAGGTCGTAACCACTACTTACGCCATTATAAGACTGAAACATATTTGAAATCTACGTCATACTTCGCGCTTCTTATGAGCCTATTTTCATGAAAATCGAAACTTGTAATCTTAATCAAAATGAAGTTGTAAAAGCTTGTTTTTCCATAGGTAAAGAGTAAATTTCGGACAGTTTATTCTTTTTCCCCCTCAAAAAATCGAGTTTGTACTTATGCCCTTCTCATTCTAAGCCAGCGACATATAACCGGTATCTCATGTGATTCCCAAACTGTATTCTAACCAGTACTAACTTAACCATCAACCGGAAAACAGCAACATCTGCACATGTGATGGGAAAGCAACATTGGTGTCAAATTTTCATGGATGGTGATGTCTTATTGTGATCAGGAATGGAACCCTGGATAGCTGCCTCAAACGCTGAACGATCGCATCCACTCTAGAATACAGACCACCGAGCATTTAAGAACCCTAACATAAAACACTGCCCATCAAATGTGTTCACACGTTTGCTGAATGTCGTGTATATATACATATTTCTGGTATTCACGTATTTTTTTTTGGTGTCAAAGTTTTGAGTCACGAAGGCTTCGTCACACAAATACCACATGACGTCAAGTTGAGAATACATGTATATAAATGGCAATTAGGTTTTTTGTTATTTCTTGAAATTGGGTTATCCTGCATAGTGAAGTTACTGGTTTCTGTGCTCGGCTGGTTAAGTTGAGGGCTGCCTTCCCTGTCTGATTTCATCATTTCTCTTTTGAGCTAGTTCCGTATCGTGTATATCGTGTATATATGCGTTCTTGCGGATGGTATGAATGCGTTTCAGTCCACTGCATTAGTTTGTTCGGTCAGAATACGTTATACATAAAACAATACTCTATTGACCAGTCTTCGTAATTAAGTATACACGTGTCTCTTATATGTGATGGAGCCTTGAAATAATAATACACACATTATTGCCATGTTTGTATGCCAGCCGAGTATATACTAGACTAACTAGTAGTAAACATATCGAGAAGGTAGTAAATGCCACTTACGACCATATCAGACTTTAATGCATAATATTATTTGAAATCTACATCATCAGGCGCTTCTAATGGGTTCATTTTCATGAAAATCAGAACTTGTCATATTGACCAAACAGAATTTGAAAAAAGCTTGCTTTACCAACCGTAACGATTGTTTGTCAGAACGTTTTTCTTTTTTTCTCAAAATGTTGATTTTGTAGTTACGACCTTCTCATTCTAAGCCAGCGAAATGTCGTTTTCACTTCTTCGTTCTGCGTTCTATCGAGTTCAACTTTACACATGCGAGATGATGTGTGGCATTTGTAAAATGGCAACGTTTGCAAATAGTTCCATAACTTATCACAATGGTGAACCCACGTGACTAGTTGCTAATGTTAACAAACAATGTTGACAAATAGCCGCATCAAAGGAGTAGCCCCATAGTTGCCGATAGAATGTTCAAATGTTACCAATAGATACTTACTTACTTACTTACTGTTACCAATGGATAAACGATGCCAAACTACTTACTATTCATCGGAAGATGGACAAACTGGGTGCAAACTTCGCGTCCTTCCAGAAAGGTAGGCGATGTTTGCTTGGAAACGTATTGGATAATGCCAAAAAGAAGATGCTGGACAGCCCCTGGCTCACAAACCACATGAGGCGTAAGAATGGCCACTACAATACGCTGAACGATATTCTCCAAGATGAATATGTCACGCTCTTCTATTAACGTATTGGTCTTTGAAGATGCAGTGTTGTTACGGACTGTGTATACAAGTTTGTTAATAAAGAAATATGCCATGAATACAAGGGCTGAGTTCTGGCTATTCAAAATGTTACAGAAATTATGAAGCATCCCAACAGACTTCTCGACACGTTTCAGAACCTGTCGAATGATTGCTGACCGTTTACCGATTATCCCGATGTCGTCCAAAGTTTTATCATTTTTGCTGAACAGAACAGAACAGAACAACACAGAACAGAACAGAACAGAACAGAACAGAACAGAACAGAACAGAACAGAACAGAACAGAACAGAACAGAACAGAACAGAACAGAACAGAACAGAACACTTTATTGTCGTAAACAAAATTGTTTCTTGACAAAGAACATGAACATAGTTACAAAGCACAATTACATAATATTATACGAGACATAATAACAAATAGAGTACATACATATTTTTAATATCACGGAAAGACCCGAGTAGTTACGATCGCCGTAAGCCTCGCAAAGTGCATAGAAGTGCTTTTTTGGCATGCTTTATAATATAACTAGTATATTTAAGTGTATGGTAGATAAACACAATAAATACAAATTTGATTGAACCCGGAAAACAAATGAATGATTTGCGCATAAATGATAAATTTATAATACATCGTTTGAAGTACATATTATATTAAGCTGAAAAACACATGTGTTAGAATGTCTTTTTGCATTGACTTTTTACATTATATTAAAGAGACATTCCCTATAACTAGCACAGTTTTCTCTACTTTCACATTAAATTAGCTAAATGTCTAAAGCACTATCAATTATCATAATTTGTCAGAAGAAAGTTGGCGCAAATATTTCTCTCTTATGTCAAAATAATTTTCAAATCACCATTAATAATTTATGGCTTCCAGCGATTTATTATTATGTGATCAAGGGGAAAGGACTATTTTAGCTCGTTACGGAAATATATTTTCATTTTTTCTCGGTAATTGGTGGGAGGTTTTTGTTAAATATTTGAGGAATTTAAGCAATATTGATTCTCGTTTAATGTATAATATCCCTGAATCGATTTAAAAACGATCAACGTTATAAGGAACGCCTCTTTAATTTATACTATTATATTGAAAACTTCCTGCCGACCGGGCATGAACATTGTGTGAAGTATATTTATGATGTTTTTGGAGAATTATCAAACAGTTTTATGTCCTTGTTTCGGTTCAGACAGACGTGCAAAAAGTGTTGAGGAACGTAAAACCAGATTACCACAAGCGCATTAATTTCCTAAATACAACAACGATCAATTCTCATACAAGTCTTCGTTTAAATAACATTCACGGAGGGGTTGATAGATCGAGAAAAAACCGCAGTGTTCAGATTTAGAGTAAACGGGAATCGGAGTAGTGCGTACTCTACAAGTATATTTCTTGGAGTATTTTGGTATATATAATTGAGAGGGTCTATATGCGCGTATGTTTCAGGAAAATGGCGGTAACTTTGATGCCTTATCAGATGATCTTACTGATATTGTTGATAATAGAAAGTGGTAACGTTAGTACACATGTGATCCAAGATACAGCAAACGGAAGCAGTTGTAATATTACAGTACTGCCAGTAAGCAAGAGGTATTTTGAAAGTCGACTTACAGCCCTTAAGCCGCATTTCGTTCATATTAACTTAAATGTGAACACATCGTATACATCGCTGCCGAACGTATTTCAACCGCTACATTGGGTCTGGACTTACTCAACACCATCGACGATATATCCATACCTGTCGTTACCATCAGATCACGGACTACTTTCATTCGGACTACTTGATGTCAAAACGATAAGTATCCCAGACCTATATCTACAGGTGCCGGAGAACTGTGACCTTATATTTGGAGAAACAACAACAACCAGCAACATTGCGAACGCCTTAACAACGTTGCTGGAAGACAGAAGAGAACAAAGTTTCCAACAGTATGAACAAGGTTATTTTTGTTATTATTCGTTGGATTCTGACTTAAAATATACGGCACAATATACGGCTGCAGTTTATTTGAGTTATCCCATTCAATACTTAAACTATATATGTTGTTCGGAATTTTATGATTATTTATCGGGTAGGTACAACCAAACGTGTAAGCCAATGGACCATGAAACATGGAGACTGTGTAGACTAGGACCATACGTTCTCAGTTTAGTCTTTTTCGTTTACTTTCCAATCGTTTTGCTTCGTGGAATAGCATGGATATCAGAAGACGAAACAATTCGAACAGAAGAAGAAAACTTTGAAATGAGTGACGGCTATGAAGCGTTGGAAGATAATGACACTAAATGGACCTACCTAAACGGGACGCCACCAATAACATTCCTCAACGTTCTCAACATACCGTCCTGTTTGATGGACGGTAAGAAATACCCTCATATCAAGTCAAGGATCAGACGAACAGTTATTTCGTTTTTATGTACAAGTTTGATCTATATAGAACTCGGAATGTATAGTAGTGGTATCGGATATCATAGTATACAAATTAAAGAACTGGTGAAAAATGGCGTGCCTGTTGGATTTCTCAATCTACTCGCTGATAGAAAGGATAGAGGGAAAACCTTTGCTACTGCTTTCGGAGGACCAATGTGCATACTCACGTTGTATTACATGTTTAGCATTGTGTTTCTTGTTTTTCCCACTAGCATTAAGCGTATATTTGACAGAGGCATACCAGAGGGTGGTGGATTTTCTCCTCTATGGCTTGGAAAAGATGAAATTATTGAGTTGTCCATGTATTATATGAATCCAAAACCAGGGTATGAGACCGGCTACGTGATTTGCAAAGGGGGAATGTTCATGCTTTTCAGTAAATCATTTTGGAAGAGGGTTTTCTGTATACAAATGAACCGCGTAAATCTGAGTCCATTTGATAGCAGGGTGTTTAACTTTGCGTTAAATCTTGCCATTTTACCTTCGTACTTTGCTCTTTGCTTCATAGAAATTGTGCTGTGCTTGATTTTGTACGGTATGCCATTTATCAGTATGGCCACAATCGCTATCAGAGGTGCAGTGAAAACGCTTTGTTATCGTCACTATGGCAGATCTTGGATTCATGTCTTCAACAATCCACTCATAATGGTCTTCGTCACTATAGTCGGCATAGCTATGTTCCTTTTCTACGTATACATCGTCTGTCTTATCTTCATTCAGAGTTTCGCATTTCTTTCACAAATCTTGTTTTATTGCTTTGTTGCCATTGTCATCTATCCAACATATGCCTTTGGCTATCTTTTCTTCGTTGCTGTATTGCTGTACTATTTCGTTCACTTAATGAAGGGCTTTGGTGATGGCTATGTTGAACTGTTATCAATTGCTGTAGACAAATCTCGTGAACTTGAAAATAACGTGAATAACGTTACGTTGGTTAATAATTATCTTATGATTTCAAATGTCAGAACACGGCACATCAAGAGTATTCGGGTCAATGACGTACACTTGGAAGTACCTCAGAACCTTCTCCAGAATATCTGCAATCATAATCACGTGGAAAGAATGTCCGAAGTTGACCAACTTTACGGAGTCCCTACTCGTTTATTTGAGTATCTTGTAAGGAAACATCGACCACTTCATATTCAGGCTCTGAAGGTCATCTTCCATCTCTCGTGTGTAATGCTTCTCATCACAGTTGCCTTGTCTATAACTTCAAATGTCACAACTGGTGTGACGTCAGAGGTTTCTGACGTCATGCATGCCATATTTCTCATTACTGTTGGCGCATTACCGCACGTGGTTGAAGTCGGTTTAATTAATTCCAGCGAAAATGTAAAACGTGAGGTAGAGATGAGACGGATAGAACACTCTATTAAAGAGTTTTGGTTTCGTGAAACTGAAGGTCAACTGTTGTCAGACTTTAATGTTTAAAGAGTAGCCAATCATTAGCTTTATGTATACCTCGTACATTCATTCATTCATTCAGGTCAATAGCATAACAAACCCGCTACTATACAGTAATTTGGCAATGCTGAAAGTCGACATATCGTCCATAACTTCTTCTTCTTCTTCTTCTTCTTCTTCTTCTTCTCCTCCTTCTTCTTCTTCTTCTTCTTCTTCTTCTTCGTCGTCGTCTTCTTCTCCTTCTTTTTCTTCTTCTTCTTCCGATTAATTTGTGCACGACCCACTCTGGGACATTATCGCAAATGAAAGCAACTAGATATTTGTACAAAGTCGTTGAAACGCATTACAATGATAAAAGGCTTATATTTTGTACATACATGGCATGAGTCCAATCTTGCAGTTTCTTATTAAGACGTCCAATGATCCACTCACAGATCCAACATAAGCGTTTTATGTGTCGGTCGTTCCTCTACGTAACAGTATATTCATTGCAATTGCATTTCATAAGTTGATATGTAAAGACAAAATGCTCTGGCAACGATTGCATTGATCCAGAAGAAAAATAGCTCAATCTAAATTGACAATAGATCATGTAATACATAGGAATAAATGTTCTGTAGTCAACAAAATGTTAAAACAATCCAAAGTATCCTATCACACAGATAAGGTAGAAGCATGTGACCATGCTCAGGAAGGGTTATTCAAGAAGTTGTGTTACCAACTGATAAACATGCTAAGATGCTTGCGCATGATTTTAGTGACTTCCGCATCAACATAATTGGAGGAATACGTACTGAAATAGCCTCCAGCACTCGGTCAAGCCAACGAGACGAAAGTGTTGGACTCGAAACATCATTCGAACAAGAGCAACTGTCAGGATTTTCTCCAACATCTGAGGATGAAATCCGGACACTAATAACTAGATCACCAAGTAAATCACGTGAACGTGTTCCTATACCCACATGACTGTTGAAGGATTGCTTAAATGAATCACTACCAATATAAACAAGAATATTCAAGGCTCCTCTTAAAAGTGCTTATGTACCCACTACTTTTAAAAGCTCGAGCATAAGACCACTGATAAAGAAGCCAGACCTTGATCAAAATGTATTGAAAAATTACAGACCTGTGTCAAACTTTGTTTCCAAAGTTCTTGAGAAGGTAGTCGATGCTCAACTGTATTTAATGTTCAGTGGCAAAAATCCATAAGTTTATATGCAACTCATTATTCAGATAGACATTTGACCATCATACTTTAAAATAGTTCCCAAAAAATTTGAGGCATTTTCATATTTTTATGACTTCCTTATGTATATTGCAGGATTGTTAAAGCATATTGTCATGATCCATTGGAAGTACTACCTCAAAATGAGTACATTCAACATTTTTGCAGAAGGAATTAGTTCAATTCATTGAAATAAGTGTTTTTGATAATTTCCTATGCACGTGGTATGTTGTTTCAAAAGCAGCATTTTGGATTATATTTTTGATTATATATCAATTTAAAATGTGTTCTGTAATGCTTTTCCTTCATATGGCTGTATATTATGAAAATATTGCCTTTAAATCTGCCGAAATTATTGCCTCGTTAAAAAATAGTAATTTGACACATTGCATGTACCTTAAGTAAGCGCAGAAAATATTTTATTCTACAACGCATTTTTTGACGAAATATGGCTAAAATCAAAACAACACTTTACCACGACCATTATATAGATAATACATTAAAGGGACTCAACTCCAGTTGATAAATTTCAAAATTTATCAAAAAATCTCTTAAAATCGCAATTTTTGGCTAGACCAACCTAATTGATTTATATAAGAATCTGGAATTATTGATATAGCAGAAAAATAATTGCATAATGTCGGTCATATTAAATTTTCAACCCATAAAATCTATTGCGTAACTAACGCTATATAAGATATAACGTATAATTTAACGTTGGAATGAAAGCCACTATAACGGACGGTATTTAAAAACATGTTCGACAGTTTTCATCAATGGCGCCGTTGATCGTTATGTAAGTTGTAAAATACTTTATGTAATAAAAATGTCTGCAAAACATGTTTAATCATCGAAGTGGAGTTTAGTCCATTGATTATGTGTAATGATATAAAAAATATTATTTAAACAATTTTATTATCAAATGAGAACGGTAGCTTCCGTATTTATTGAATGACTTTCTTCGTTATTCAACTATATAAGAGGTCGAATACCGAACAAGGTTTGAATCTGCTGCCAAAAGTGGGTTCGATATTCAATTCGATCAGAAGTCAAATACTGAACTAGGTTCGAATCTTTTGCCAGTAGCGGGTTTGATATTCAACTCGATCAGAAGTCAGATACTGAACTAGGTTCGAATCTGCTGCCAGCAGCCGGTTCGATATTCAAATCGACCAGAAGTCGAATACTGAACTAGGTTCGAATCTTCTGCCAGCAGCGGGTTTGATATTCAACTCGATCAGAAGTCAAATATCGAACTTGGTTCGAATCTTCTGCCAGCAGTGGATTCGATATTCAACTCGATCAGAAGTCGAATACCAATCTGGATTCGAATCTTCTGCCAGCAGTGGGTTTGATATTCAACTCGATCAACAGTCGCATATTGAACTAGGTTCGAATCTTCTGCCAGCAGCCGGTTCGATATTCAACTCGATCAGAAGTCGAATACCAAACTAGGTTCGAATCTTCTGCCAGCAGCGGATTCGATATTCTACTCGATCAGAAGTCGAATACCGAACTAGGTTCGAATCTTCTGCCAGCAGTGGATTCGATATTCAACTCGATCAGAAGTCGAATACCAATCTGGATTCGAATCTTCTGCCAGCAGTGGGTTTGATATTCAACTCGATCAACAGTCGCATATTGAACTAGGTTCGAATCTTCTGCCAGCAGCCGGTTCGATATTCAACTCGATCAGAAGTCGAATACCAAACTAGGTTCGAATCTTCTGCCAGCAGCGGATTCGATATTCTACTCGATCAGAAGTCGAATACCGAACTAGGTTCGAATCTTCTGCCAGCAGTGGGTTCGATATTCAACTCGATCAGAAGTCGAAAAAGAGCAATGGTCAGAATTTTCTCCAACAACTGAGGATGAAATCCGTAAACTAATAAATAGATCACCTAGTAAATTACGTGAACTTGATCCAATACCAACATGGCTGTTAAATGATTGCTTGAATGAACTACTGCAATTATTAACAAGAATATTCAATGCATCACTCAAAAGCGCTTATGTACCCAAGGCTTTTAAAAGCTCCGGAATAAGACCACTGATAAAGAAGCCAGGCCTTGATCAAAATGTACTGAAAAATTATAGACCTGTGTCAAACCTACCTTTCATTACCAAAGTTCTCGAGAAGATAGTCGATGTTTGATTGGAAGAGCATTTAACACTGCATGATCTCCACGAATAACGTCAGTCAGCATACCACTCGACTGAAACGGCTCTTCTTCGTGTGTGCAAAATGACACTCAATTACGCCGACTTGACAATCATTTCGGTATAACAGGCAAGCCATTAGAGTGGATGAAATCATATTTGTGTGACCGTTACCAGACTGTCTGTATAGATGGAGAACTTTCAAAACCTATACTAATGAGCTATAGTGTACCACAGGGTTCTGTGCTTGGTCCGAAGAAGTACATTATGTACACAAAACCAGTAGGAGCAATCTGTAGAAAACATCAATTGCAACATCATTTCTATGCCGATGACTCCCAATTGTATATGGCATTCAAACCAAAAGATTGTGTCTCGCGAGATGTAACACTGCAACGAATTGAAGCTTGTCTGAAGGATATCTTGAACTGGATGAAAGAAAATTTGCTGAAACTTAACGCCGAAATAACAGAGGTAATCATGTTTGTACCGAAAAGTTATGCCAGTTCAGTCGACAATCTCAAGGTAAAAGTTGGCGATGCTATGATCAGACCAACGTCGATGGTGAGAAACCTCGGGGCCATGTTGGATTCGCATTTTGACATGGACAAACATGTAAACTCTGTCTCAAGGTCGTGTTTCATGCAGATCCGACAAATTGGTCAAACCCGACAATACTTGACTGTTGATGCAACAAAATCCCTGATCAATTCTTTAGTAACATCGAGACTGGATTACTGCAATTCATTACTATTTGGCACCCCTAAAATCATTCTGAATAAACTACAAATTATTCAAAATACAGCTGCCCTCCTCATCACACGGACACTGCGTTACAATCACATCACATTTAGTAGGGCCCCGTCTACTGGGTTAAGTAGAGCCCCCCCTACTGAGCTAAATAGATCCCTACTACATAAAAATGTACTAGGTTTAGTAGGGCCCCGTCTACTGGGTTAAGTAAAGTCCCCTCTACTGGGTTAAGTAGAGTCCCGTTCAAAGTGTGGTAAGGTCTTGAAAAGTATGTTATTTCTTAGACCTTTGTAACTCATATGATGATAGTAACTTTTATGTCATTTGTGAGTCATCCCCCTTTTAAAGGAAGTACCATTATTCCTTTAAGGGTTAAGGACACGTGGTAATGGTAACTTGACGGTATGCTTGTCCTTGTTGATGTTCACATTCAGTTAATACCCCTACAGATAATTAAAGTATTATTATTAGTATTTTATCCGTTTGCATAAATGAGTGGTAGATATGTTTTATAGATGATTTATAAATGTGTCCATATATGTGTATATTTTATGTACATTATATATTTTTAATGCATGTATTAGTCATGATTGTACATCACTTTTGAACGTGTGTATACATGAAAAAGGGCTACATGTATATAAATATGGTATAATAATAATAATAATAATAATAATAATAATTTTAATAATAATAATAATAATAATAATAATACATGTAATAACAATAATAATAATAATACATGTAATAATAATACCGAATTAGGTTCGATTCTTCTGCCAGCAGTGGGTTAGTTATTAACTTGATAAGAAGTCAAATTTCGCTCTGGGTTCAGATCCCAAATCATAACATTAAGTGGTTTTTCACTGGTATGCCTTCTTTACTCCGTTGTCATACTGTGTGAGATTGTGGATGCCGACCAACAAACATCACATTAAACTGGTTTTCACGAGTGCATATCTTTCTGTGCCATTTTGAACTAGATGTTAAATATACATGGATATGTTTTGTGAGTTAAATTTCACTTACAGTACAGCAAATCGTTTTTCACCGGTATGCCTTCTTCTGTCCCTTGTCAGTTTATGATTGGTAGTGAAATCCGACACACGAACATCACATTTAACTTGCCAATTCGATTCGACAGTAACTTTGAATCGGCTGCTAGCTGCCAGTTGCCAATTCGATTCAACATTGAAATTTGAATTGGTAGCTGGCTGCCAGTTCGCAGTTGCCAATTCGATTCTACAGTGAAATTTGAATTAACAACTGGCTGTCAGTTGCCAATTCGATTCTATAGCGAAATTTGAATTGACAGATGGCTGCCAGTTGCCATTTCGATTCTTCAGTGAAATTTGAATCGGCTGTTGCCTGCCATTTCGCAGTTGCCGATTCGACTTACGAAATCGAATTGGCTGCTGGGTTGTGAAGTAAGCTGTCATTTGCCAGTTGCCGATTGAAAAAGTTGAATCGGCAACTGGCAGCTAACTTCACACACACATAACATATAACAGAATGACGTTAAAGCCTTATCAAAATGTGGACTTTGTGATGCATTTATCAAGTTTAAAATCTAATGTGACGTTTCTGGTCAGAAAAAAACCATCTCCGTGTCGAGAAAGAACCACTGCACACATACATGTTCATTCATCGACTTACTGGCACAGTCACAAAATACATGATCTCTCCAGTGTCGTTATTTTTAGAAGCTTCTCGTTGTACCTTCAATCAGCGTATATTTCTTCTGAAATATAAATTATATAGCCTGTGGACTTGAATAACCACTGCTTTAAATGAGGATGAATACGAGAGGGCCCGGCAGTAATACACAACAAGTCCGGTACACGGGGAGGGGATAACTTGCAGTTTGTATTGTTCTACCGGTACACGGGGAGGGGATAACTTGCAGTTTGTACTGTTCTACCGGTACACGGGGAGGGGATAACTTGCAGTTTGTACTGTTCTACCGGTACACGGGGAGGGGATAACTTGTAGTTTGTACTGTTCTACCGTTACACGGGGAGGGGATAACTTGTAGTTTGTACTGTTCTACCGGTACACGGGGAGGGGATAACTTGTAGTTTGTACTGTTCTACCGTTACACGGGGAGGGGATAACTTGTAGTTTGTACTGTTCTACCGGTACACGGGGAGGGGATAACTTGCAGTTTGTACTGTTCTACCGGTACACGGGGAGGGGATAACTTGTAGTTTGTACTGTTCTACCGGTACACGGGGAGGGGATAACTTGCAGTTTGTACTGTTCTACCGGTACACGGGGAGGGGATAACTTGCAGTTTGTACTGTTCTACCGGTACACGGGGAGGGGATAACTTGTAGTTTGTACTGTTCTACCTGTACACGGGGAGGGGATAACTTGCAGTTTGTACTGTTCTACCTGTACACGGGGAGGGGATAACTTGCAGTTTGTACTGTTCTACCGGTACACGGGGAGGGGATAACTTGCAGTTTGTACTGTTCTACCTGTACACGGGGAGGGGATAACTTGCAGTTTGTACTGTTCTACCGGTACACGGGGAGGTGATAACTTGCAGTTTGTACTGTTCTACCGGTACACGGGGAGGGGATAACTTGCAGTTTGTACTGTTCTACCGGTACACGGGGAGGAGATAACTTGCAGTTTGTACTGTTCTACCGGTACACGGGGAGGGGATAACTTGTAGTTTGTACTGTTCTACCGGTACACGGGGAGGGGATAACTTGTAGTTTGTACTGTTCTATCTATATTTATTATAATGAGTACTGACTTTATGCTATTATTAACTACATGTACTTTCGTCTGAGTTAGTCAGGCAAAATCCCCAATCCGTTTATTGTGGTCGGAACTTGGAGGAAGAAGAGGACGAAAACGAAGAAGATGGAGACGAAGAAGGTAAATATTGGACTGTGTACGGCATGTGATCATTGAAAGAATGATTAATATATAAATAAAATAGACATGACTGAATATATTCAATCTAATCAATTATCCGATGAAATACATTGGCAGAGTTTACTAGAAAAAGGGTTACAGGTTCGAGATCATGGTATCGGCGGCCAGGATTTATTTAGCTCATTGTTGATCATATCTAGCAACGTACGAGGGTATATCCAAAAGTAATGTCACTCATGTCGTGGTTTATTTGTTTATAGGCCGATATGCATAAAAACGATATCAAAATGTGCAGTAGTTCGATTCTGATTAATATACAACGTGCTGCATAATCGATTTGTTTCATCCAGAACACAAAAAAACAAAGCAGCGGTCAGACCTAGTGAAATTCTTAACTTGTCTGTAAGAGCCAAAACCGGGGAGGAATTTGACATAAACAGATGCAGTACACTAAAACATTTTAGTTTATTCCTAATCACTAAGTGTTAGCCATTTCATTAGATAAACTAGATTCTGTTGGTTATCTTAAGTTTCTTGAATTGAAGATCGGCATTAACTTGTAAAATGTCATAAAACCATTAAATAAAGCAAACTATTTGTTTATCTTCTGAAATCACATGGTCGGTCAAATAACCCCAAAAGGAGACACCGTTGGAGGTGACACCGAACTTTTTATTGTGCTGATTAGTCTAGATATTCTTCGTGCCCATTGGTACATAAAGCAATTACCACTGTGACTGTAAACCGGCTCTCTAAAGGTTTCACTGGGTGTCAAAATGCAGAGAAATTCTACATGTTGCGAAAAGCTTATAATTTCCCCTTGGCCGTGGCGTATATTTCCTAGAAATTTGTATAACATATTTCGGCTATTTTTGTTTCGGAGCAAATTTCATCTGGACACTGTAACCCAAAGGTACGTGGTTTGATTGCATGACTACACTGGTGTACATTTATATACATTAGGAGACCGTTGTTGCCACTCATATGATTTATAAGAATGATAACTCTGACCTGACAGAAGATCTGATCACTCCAAGAGTAATTCCTCATTGATTCAGTACCGATGAGATTTTCTTTCTTTATCTTCAATCTGAGCAATTCTGACGAACCATTAGGATTTATCAAAGAAAGACCCGAGTAGTAACAATTGTCTTGCAACATGTTTAGACTTACCCCCAATGGAATTTTCATTGATCTCATACGGCCTCAATCGGAACTCCTCCACATGTCCTCGGCATATATCTAACGAAAGTGCGTATATGTCAGTTACGGATATGCCCGAGTAGTTACGATTGACTCGGCCTTTACCGGAGAATACGGAAATACCCGACGATTTACGATTGGCGTTTGTTTTATCTCAATCATGGAGGTAAGTTGTAAGATTGTTATAAAGGGGGACAAACCCCTATGGTTTCTTTGCATCACTAGCCAGGTTTCAATTGTAATTACTCGGGCATTTCCGTAACTGAGAATTACATTAGTGTAGGGTTACAAAGTTTGGTTACGCGGTTTCCGGTGACGGCCAATCATCAGTTTTCAATGCTATCAAGAAGCCCTTCAATTACCGGTCTCCTTTTAGGAGTAAGTAACCTCTCAATTCTCTTCGATTCCATCGTTCGATTCTCATGAGCCATGTTGTCAAGTAGTCCTAGACAATGGCAGCTTCCCTATTATGTCCGAGGCACTTTCGTTAAGACCCTGTCACACATTTATAACTCGCCACAACTCGCGAAATGTCGTGTAAATATCGTACGCATGTCGTTCTTTGTCGCAGTGATGTCTTCCCATGTCGCCAGTACTCGCCAGTGTGCGGCGAGAATTTTAAACGGTTTAAAATTCTCGCCGCTTCTCGCTGAAGTTTACTTCTCGTACACATGTCGTGGAACTGTCGTAACAATCTCGCGCACTGTCGCACACATGTCGTAGACATGTCGCCCCTTGTCGTAGTATGTCGCCGAAATAAAGTCGTTCTGCGACATAACACGAGTTTGGGAGATTTGTCTACGACATCTGCTCGATATTCGGCGAGATCACACGACATCCTACGACATCACCACGACACAAGACATACAGACTCGTACATACTCGTCGATACTTGTACACATCTCGAGAGCATGTCTCCGATTGTCGAACAGATGTCGTTTATATCTCGGTTAAACTCGTGTTATTATAAGTTTTCATTTTGTCATAGCATGTCACTATGTTGGACGATTTTGAAAAGGTATACCTTTTTTGAATCCTTAAACATTACTCTACACAATCCTACCAAAATGTGAAGATTTGAAATTTTGACACCAGGTTGGAAATCGCACAGCAGCGCTAATATACCTATGTGGATGACATATATATTACGGTTAAGGACGGCGAAGTTCATGTTGAATTCTGACCTCTCAAGCTCTACCGACACGCATTTCTTAGCTGGCTTTTTAAATTTTTATTAATTAATTACCAGGACGTTATCGTAGGTAAGTGGCAGCCTAGTGAGAACTGATGCAGTTTGCACCTTTTCCCTAGTTTATAAATGATCTCCTGTGACAACCAGGTAACAACGGCGTGTCACCGGGACACGGCCATGGTATAACAGGGCAACTCCGACGATCGCCGGGACACCTCCAACTGTCACTATAGAATCACCGGCATCAACATGGATCAAACCGGACCTTTTCGGGGCGCTGCCGCCTTTCACCGTAACGACACTATACTGAAACCGGGAATAACCGTAGCAACTCCGGCCTAATTGAATATCATTTCACACCGGCGGTACACCGTGGTAACATCGGGTATATGGGAATGCAATTGATTTTTGTAACAAAAGCGTCCCGGATCATCCCGGTATACTGGCTTTACTTCACCGGGATGTACCAGGACCTGAACCGGGGCAGTGATAACGGGGCGTAAGCTCGGAGTCTCAGGTTAATGCGGTTAGAAAAAAGTATTCGTAGTAGATCTAGGCTTGTTGTATTTATCAATCTATGCTACAAATATTGAACAAATTTCTGGCATAATTAGTGTTCCCTCGTACGTTGAAAAATGACCAAATGCACTCTGAATCGAATTATGGTCAGTGAGTCTCGTATTGTTTGCAACCGAGACATACACAAACTCCCTAATGGATCAACACGTGTAGCAGTCATTATTCTGTATGAATTATGTTATTGCGCAGCAAAACTTTAAAATACCTGCACTTAAAAACGTGATTACCGGTATATACCTGCCTAGATAAAGGTATTTATATCAATGTCAAACAATTTATTATTATTAAGTAATATGATCCAGCTCTACTTTAATTTCACATGAAATAATCTACTTGTTATTCAAACCACAAAATTACTAAAAAGCAGGCCTGGTACGTGTATTGATTTAATCTTGTTATTCATCGGTTTTCAAATTTTCAAATTTTTAAATATTTTCATTTAATAATTGCACAGTGACATGTCAATGACAATGCAGTTAAAGGCTGTTATTTGACTAAAGCATGCATACCCGGAACATACAAATGTTGTACCTTAGGCCTACAATTATACTCCTTTTAATCGATTACTTGTCTGGTGAATTTGTATACTAAACCTTGTGCATTCAAAGATCTATCTTTATTTGGTTAATTATCGCTGTAATGGTCTCCATTTTGAAAGAAATGACAGCAAACCTGCACAATACGATTGTATTTCTATTCATAAAGCGTTTTTTCACAAAAGCAATAACAGGCTAAATATCATTAATTTTGTAAAGCGAGTTTTTGTAAAACTATGATTCAGTGCAGATTACATACGTGAACATTTTTATTTTACTTTTTTACCGAAAAAAAATCGCTCGCAAAGTCACTTCAATCTAGGAAAATGTGTCAACACGTTCTTTGCGAAAACGTATACACTCCATAAATAGTTTTCATATTTTCCTATATTACTTTTAGAGGTTGTCAATTAGATATAAAGCCCTTAAAGGTTAACATAAACTAGTTCACATTAAGCATAGATTTCAAAATCGGACACTTTTCTGTTAAACACCAAATAAGGTATCTCAGAACGCCCAGAATGCATCAGATTGATCCATTGTTTAGAATTTTTGCCAGGGGAGCATGCCCCCGGTTCCCCTATTTCAAATGATCAACTTCCAGTTACCAAGTTATAACAAAATTGCCAGAGAATCATAAACTCAGTTGTTATATATCAGTATATAGATATAGCCAAAATACGCTTCCATGAATGAAGTGTTGTAATGTTAAAGACGCTCCTACGCCTATGCAGGACTATGCCCTGGACCCCAGCAAATTTCTTAAGCCCCCCCCCCCTAACCGGAAAAATGTTACTCTACAAAGTTTGAAGTGCCGGACAGGAACGGCTAAACCGATACCGCGCATTTAAATAATTTGCCTGAAGACAACAATTTTTCAATTAAATAAAATATGTGTTTAGATCTACATCCAGAAACATGATTCTAATCTGATATTTTTTAATTAGTTATCGCAATGAATCGTCCATCCTGCTAGCAGCTATATGTTTCGTCTTTTCAGCGAAACAGTAAATTATTGAAAAAAATAATGCAAAATATAAACATAGACGTTGATTGTTTTTAACGTTTAGTACGCGCGGTCTAGTGACGCTTTTTATGACACATTTTATGACGTTCGCGTCGTGATGTCGTAAGGGACGTTTTCCTGCGCTCGATGCCAATTATGTCTACTATAATTGCATACATATCAAATAGCCTAAAATAGAAGAAAATTCCTTATGTAAATGCTATTTCATGCTTAATTTTATACTATACTTGACAATATTCAAAATGTTGAGCATAAGTAACGATTCAACGATTGATCTTATTTTTTGGTTTCCATGGCAACGGAATATACAGATTAAATTTAATAGCATCTGTACTTGGATAGCAATGGAATATACATTACATATTTACTATTATACTTTATGCTTTAATAAATACACCAACATAACTTAAACTTCAATCAACATCTTTGATTAAACATAGAGATCTACAAATTTCGTCGAAGGATCATATTGTTTTCTACACGCACGTTTGCCTATCAATGTCAGCATTGTTTGGTCAACCATCATTGGAAAAATTATTATTCAAATGTACATAATTTAATACTGCTATCGTTAAATTATGTAAGTATAGATTTGGCCGATTAAAAAGATTTTCCGCTTAAATATCAAATAATCCCACTATTTGAGTTTTTGTTTTCATGGCAACAGAATGAAATCTTTCAAAACTTCGGACCATCTCTTAACTGAAAGAGCATAATGTATTTATTCAAGTGAACACTTGGCACTAAGTATTGATTAATGTTGTGTTAATCATAATCCCGTGAAAGATTATTAAATACGTTCAGTTTTACTTATATCGTCAGATACACATTTTAGTGAAAATTTGTTTTGTACATACATTTTAAAATAAATATTTTACCACTTTTTGGTCAACCCTCATTAAAATAATTTACATTTCTATGATCAGGAAGGATTGAATTATCAGAAAATGCGAAAATAAAAAAATCGAAAAAATATGTGATAAGGGAGAAAATCGCAAAGCCTGGCTCATATAATTATGACAATGAAACTTCATAGATGTACTTAGCGATGTACGTATACATCGTTTTGAAGTAAAAAAATCATTTTTGAAAAATTCCTCATTTGGACCCAACATCTCAACGCGAGTCACATACATTGCGCCAAATATGGCTCGCGAGACATTTTCGGATTTTAGATGTCCCTGGTTCAACGTGAATCCCCGCCTGGACCCCTGGTTAATTTCTCTGAGCATGGATAGTTCATATGCTCCATTCTACCAATGTGTATATTGGAACCTGCGAGGGCAGTGATCATTCCTGGGCACCGCCGATCGATGTTGGCTGCAACAATCACAGGAGAGAAATAGTCTCCCCAGGGAGACACGAACGTAGATTTCCATATGTAGTAGCCCAATGACCAGAGGAAGTTAAAATGTCAAAGGGTGCTTGAGCGGCTTAATAACCGAGAAAATCCTAGAACATTGGTAACTTTTTAAAAAGGAACATCGTACATAAATCGAAACTGTTTACCACAAGCACACGCCCTTAAAACGTCTGATGAATAGATTTTCTGAAATTTAAAAAGAGTACGATTTTTTCTATCGCACACGAGCAACATACATGAAGTTGCTAATGAGAGGGTTACTATGTTAGGTTGATTACGGTCACCGTGACTGTAATCTAATGTTATCACCACGAGTATAATATCGACTACATTGTACGTACACATCGATGGCTAAGAATTAAATGGTCGTAACTACCAAATCGATATTTTGAGAAAACACGGAAAAACTGTCTGAAATTTACACTTTACTTATGGTAAAACAAACTTTTACAACTTCATTTTGGTCAACATGACAAATTCAGATTTTTATGAAAATGGGCTCATAAGAAGCGCCTTGTGATTTTTATTCTAAATATGTATGAATCTTAAAAGGTCGTAAGTGGCACTTACGACCTTCTAATTCTAAGCTATCGAAATATACTTAGTGTGTTATCTTGGTACATGTACAAGTATAGGTAGATCTACCTTAAAACAACCGCTTCAAACATGTTACCAATATATCTACTTGTATACCGATTGTCCTTTTAATTAAGTACATATACCTACTCACAATGTCGAATAGAATGAAAAGATCGTAAGTACAAAATCTATATTTTGAGAAAAGAAGAAGAAAAAAAAACAGTCTGAAAACTAGCTCCGAGAAGTTGGCAGTTAGATTTTCAATATTCAATTTCTAGCCGAAAGCCAATACCGAACCAGCACAGGGTTCGTTATGCAACACGCTTTTGCCCATATTGAACTGGTGTCCATGCTGCTGCTTGCAGCAAGCTCGTTATTCAACTTTATAAGAGGTCGAATACCGATCGGATCGAATCTTCTGTCAGCAGCGGGTTCGATATTCGACTCGATCAGAAGTTGAATACAGAACTAGGTTCGACTCTTCTGAAAGCAGCGGGTTCGATATTCAACTTGATAATTAGACGAATACCGAGCTAGGCTCGAATCTTCTGCCAGCAGCGGGTTCGATATTTAACTTGATAATTAGACGAATACCGAACTAAGTTCGAATCTCCTGCCAGCAGCGGGTTCGATATTCAACTTGATAATTAGACGAATACCGAACTAAGTTCGAATCTTATGCCAGCAGCGGGTTCGATATTGAACTTGATAATAAGACGAACACCAAACTAAGTTCGAATCTTCTGCCAGCAGCAGGTTCGATATCCAAACTCGACCAGAAGTCGAATACAGAACTAGATTCGAATCTGCTGTCTGCAGCGGGTTCGATATATTCAACTTGATAATAACACGAATATCCAAATAGGTTCGAACCTTCTGCCAGCAGCGGATCAGAAGTCGAATACCGAACTAAGTTCGAATCTTCTGCAAGCAGCGGGTTCGATATTTAACTTGATCAGAAGTCGAATACCAAACTCAGTTCGAATCTTCTGCCAGTAGCGGGTTCGATATTTAACTTGATCAGAAGTCGAATACCGAACTCAGTTCGAATCTTCTGCAAGCAGCGGGTTCGATATTTAACTTGATCAGAAATCGAATACCGAACTGAGTTCGAATATTCTGCCAGCAGCGGGTTCGATATTCAACTTGATAATTAGACGAACACCGAACTTGGCTCGAATCCTGTTTAAATGTTCTACAGCGGCGACTTACCTTGTTTGTAGGAATGCAATAGAACATGTAGGTGCTTGTACGAATAAGTGAGTTGTAAACGCTAGTTTTATACAAACAAAGGATGTTGGATCATATGTGGTAGATATATAAGTGCAACATTGACAATGTATATTTAATGGATAATTTATTATAACCCTATCAGTGATATCAAAATCAATATACGTACAAAGAAATAAAATTAGAAATCGATTTTCAAATTCGGTCAGTTAATATAACCCATAATAAGAAATCGATTTTCCAACTTGTCAAGATATTTTATATCAATCCAAACTACGGTATACCGTTCGGGCCATTGAAATCATTTAAATAAAAAATGGACAGCGATTTCAACATTGACTCCCTGAGACAAGATGAATACAAAGACATTTTGAAAGCAGGGAATACTAAAAGAACACCACAATGTCACATTCTTCATAAAGCTTCTCCAAAATCCAACCAGAATAAGACTGCACTACAAAATTTAAACCGCATTACACAGAATATACAACAAGGGAAATATCAGCACCCAGTACAAAAACCTGGATACTAGTATCTGGCACATGGGTTACATGTATAGATGTTTACCCCGCCTCTGACAGATTAGTAGCTAAATCAAGGAATGTGATTGGTCCATTGCCATCACGTGGTGACCCAATGTCATCCCATACCGGGTCAGTAAAAATCAATACCATAAATTTAAATAGACTTGACTATTGTCAAATGTCCAAATTCGCTGTCCAATCTGGCTATCCATCCTGGCTGTCAATTCTAGTTGTCCACTCTGGCTGTCAATCCTGGCTGACCACTCCGACTGACAAATCTAGTTGTCCATCCTGTCTGTCCATCCTGGCTGTTCATCCTAGCTGTCCAATCTGGCGGTCCATCCTAGCTGTCCAATCTGGCGGTCCATCCTGGCTGTCCAATCTGGCGGTCCATCCTGGCTGTCCATTCTGGTGGTCCATCCTGGCTGTCCAATCTGGCGGTCCATCCTGGCTGTCCATTCTGGCGGTCAATCCTGGCTGTCCATTCTGGCGGTCCATCCTGGCTGTCCAATCTGGCTGTTCATCCTGACAATTGTACGTGTATATTGGATACATGTGAAGATTGTAGTGTGTATTTCATGTTGAACCAATCACTGACGTGACGTTGCTCTAGGTTGTATGCGTCAACGTCACACTCACATGAGAACGCCGGTACCTAAAATGACCGTAGTTAAACCATTTCCGAATATAAGACATCGTTAAACAGTCATACTCTTGACGAGTTAAGAAAATTTCCCGCAAATCTTGGTGACGACAATAAACGGTTACGTCGTGACCTCAATTCATTGTAATGATAATTCATTCCAGACGTCATTTCAGAGCGTGTCGGAGCGCCGACAGTTGCAACCCTTCCCCCTGACCCCGTTGTGTGGATTGGTGCACGTGAAATAACACCATATAATGCAAAAACTCCCAGAATAGGGGTTTCAGCATACAGCATTTAGACAGCACAATGACGTTGGTTTTACATCACTGCTCATCGCATTCCCTTTCTAAATTATTTTCACCGGTTTTCCATTATCTGACCAACGCTTAAATATTTCAACATCAGTTTGGAACAATTTAAGGGACCAGTAGGAAGTCTCCCTATTAAGGTGACATTTTCCTTAATTGTGCACTGGAGCAAATCATGTGTATTTTTCGGTGTGATAAAACTGATTTTGTTTAAAGAGACGACTGTCCAGTCAATATTTCATCATTAGAATCTACTCATCTAACGCAATCAATATTTTGAAAGTTTCAATACCGTTGCTATATTTATTTTCCATAGTATATATGTATTTAGCTATTTGTAAAATGGCACAATTAACCACAATGAAAAGCTACACTATTTAACTACCTGGAATATATGCATTTATTACTAGTGTGATCAAGAAACTGCAAATAGTGTATGGAATACCAGTTTTTGTTCACTTTCAAGACCCAAACAAATACAGTGCCTTTAGCGCTTTGATATTTTTTTGTTATCACTGTACAATGTCCAAACATGTTCTTGGTGATATAGACGGATATATAAACATAAACTCATTTGCTCTTAAATTAATGTTGTTGTAATTATCAATTGAATTGTTACTGTGGAAAACTATTTATAAGGCATTAATAAATCATTGTAAGATTATTTGACTGGTTCAAGTAAATACATCTGGTTGGGAGACAGAAAAGCGCGAATATTTATAGGTTCCATATAGTTAGATTTAAACAATTTGAAGGTGTTTGATCAAATACTGTACGAGAGAATCATGCCGTGGAAATTATCTGAAAATCAAAGCACTGTACCGGTAAGAAATTATGTATCTACTTCTATTATATGTTTTACTGATATCCATTGTAAACTTATTAATTACAGACCGGTCCAAATATTTACCGAACCTTGCATTGGTGTATAAAGTTTTTGTCTTTGATGAGTTTGGTAGACATGACCTTCGGAATGAAATATGTTATTATAACTATTCAAATTAATTTTATTAACATAGATTTGTGCTTTGATAAATGTAGCTAACCTAACGGAATATACTTCTTTAGAAATTTAAACAGAGCACTTACGTTTTTATGCTTGAATATTCAATGCTTTAATTTCTTAAATATGGTGCTTTGTATTACCTAGCACCATAATCACGATACCTTATTCTAGAAAAAATGCGCATATTTTTTAATCAAGTCTATTAAAGTTAATCCAAATATTATGTCAATTATATAGTTTTGCCTCATGAAAAATGTACAGCAATCCAAGCTTTTCATACGTCAGTAAGGGAAATCTTCCAGCCGAGAATAATCTAAAGCGGGTTCATTGAGAAGCGTAAATGTCTATAAATGTTTCCAGGTTACACTGTAATCTACATTTCGATGGCTTAGAATTAGAAGGTCGTAAGTGCCACTTACGACCTTTTAAGATTCATACATATTTAGAATATGCATAATAAGGCGCTTCTTATGAGCACATTTCCATAAAAATCTGAACTTGTCATGTTGACCAAAATGAAGTTGTAAAAGTTTGTTTTACCATAAGTAAAGACTAAATGTCAGACAGTTTTTCCGTGTTTTCTCAAAATGTCGATTTGGTGTTACGACCTTCTAATTCTAAGCCATCGATTTGTATATTTACATGTGTTGGTGATTGGCAGTTTCGAAAATTTAAAAGATATCGACAATAAACCGCCGTCCCTTGCTTGTATGCCCTCATTTACGCACAGTTACTCACCCGAACCTTTGACTGTGCTATATTCTTCGATAAAATACCGGACATATTGAGTATTTCTAAAGCAAAGGTAATATGTTTTATGTAATGATAGATTTATCGTGAAAGGATAATTCATTTATTTAAATTGTGTATTTCAGTGCGATACAAGTTTGCCGATACAAGAGTTTCGTCATAACTTTGCTAACAGTAATACGTACGAGAGATGTGGGGATTGGCCGCATACAACTATTCTATTCTTCAACATAAGCATCCGTGACACGCTTACAGGCTCGGTTGACGATCGATGGATAAGGGTGGAAAACATAAGCCAGCAGGAGCATGCCGAAGATAGAATGATTGAGTACTTGGAATATCGTAAGTCGACCGAACCAAATATCGTTTTTGGTCCTATATTAAGGATGTATTTGAGCTATTCTCCTTGTTCAGATTGTGCATACAAATTAATTGCTTTTGTTCAAAAATATTTTGTTCAAAATGCATTATTCCCGAGAAAAATTCAGATCGGCTTTGGAACATTCTACAAGACAAACACGAGTGAGTCACCAAACTATGTTGGGTTGTTGGAACTGTTGAAGAGCGGATTTGAACTTTATGTTTTTAATGGTGAAGATCACTGGAAGCACTTCCTAAACGACATCGAAATTCCCTGGCAAGATCAAGAACAATACCTTCAATTTGTTCGCACACAGGAAAGGAGGGGTATGGAAATAATCGACCAGGACAAGTTATTTCAGATACAGGGTCAGGCTAATGCCCAGGCCCAGGCCCAGGCCCAGGCTCTTGCCCAGGCTCATGCTCATGCTTTGGCCCAGGCTTTTCCAACACTATGAGCACGTCCTGCTTCAAACATATTTAGCACGTTCAGCAAGAACTTGCTCACTAATCATATCGGTAGTTAATGACTATACTTAAAACCAATAATTTTTGGCCAATTTATCGGTCATATTTTGTAAAAATAATGTCAAATTTGCTTGGAAAACCACTGAAATCATCTCTTTGGTTCGACTTTAATCATATTTGGACTGTGCAAAACGTATATGGGATGTGAGAAAACAATACAGGTCATGCCTAAATAAGCGTTTTGTATCAATTTGCTTGAAAATGGCGGCCATATTGGACGCCGTCTTGGATTCTGAAGCCTTGTGAAAGAGGAAATTTGTAAGAAATGGATTTTCTTTATGTTCGGTCATGTGACTAACTTTGGTGAAATTTTCAGATTTTGTCCAAAAAAATATAAATCGCCCTCAGCTCTTATGCTACTATCTTTGTGCCGTAGTCGCAGATGTCTTAGATTCAAATTAACAAAGTAATGAAAACATACAGACTGCGTATTAGAGACCTGTATTTATGCATCATGTGAATTAATTCGTCTTATACCAAAGGCTATGCTTATACAGATCTTTCTACATACATGTAGTGATGTTTAACTCATTTTAGAGTCAGTACATGTATTTGTAATATATGTGTATTTGACTGACAGTGGTAACATGTTGTCAGAGTACGGAATGAAGGTTTTGTGTAACTGTGCTTTTACTGTTTATTTCACATTCATTTGGTTCACTTTCCTCCTGTGCATGTCTTGTGCTATAAGTGGCTTTTAGTAGTTCGATTGTTCTATATATTCACACTTGTCGCTTGTGGCTTTTCGTATTCTCTTTTTATAAAATAATCATGCTTCTTTGTGATCACCCGCTTCTGGTGAATGCTGTTTTCCTACTCCCGATCAAAATAGGATGCTTTGTACTATGGCAAATATGCAACATTATATGGAACATTGCTAAACAAATCTTATTTTTTCTGTTCTATTGGAATTCCTAAAGACATTCTAGTGCGTATTTATATTTATGATATAGACCTACATTCACAAACTTTAATAGTTGATATCAGCTTTGTATTGATTTGGGAGAAGGGCATTGATATGTTTTGTAATATAATACAATATTTTTATAAGTACATATATGTAGAGTAATATTTTATTATTATTATTACTGTGATTAATATAGTATCTTATAATTCATCAGTTGTGAATGACCTTGTGCAATACCTTTGTTGTAATTGTATCAATCGTAACTACTCGGACATTTCCGTTACGGAGAAATACGCGCTTTCGTTAGATAAATGCCGAGGAATTCCGATTGTAATAGTATGTATGTATTGTATGCATGTTGTATAAAGATGAGTCGTGAATTTTGAAATAAAAATTAAAATAATTATATTCCTCGTTGTCAGTAACACTTGGCGCTACTGTCAGCCACAGCGCATCAGCTTTGTTTTTATTATTATGAGTTTATTTATTCCCGCCACCTGATATTCCATATGGGCAAGGTTCCGGGGGAAAGTACAGAAAGAGGAGGTGTACTCGTTCCAGAGACACCACTGGTTCTTTTACATGCAATGTGTAAAGCATCCATACATGGTTCATGCAAAGTGTAAAGCATCCATACATGGTTCATGCAATGTGTAAAGCATCAAAACATGGTACGTGCAATGTGTATAGCATCCATACATGGTACATGCAATGTGTATAACATCCATGCATTGTGCATGCCATGTGTATAGCATCCATACATGGTTCATGCCACGTGTATAGCATCCATACATGGTACATGCCACGTGTATAGCATCCATACATGGTACATGACATGTGTATAACATCCATACATGGTACATGACATGTGTATAACATCCATACATGGTACATGCAATGTGTATAGCATCCATACATGGTACATACAATGTGTAAAGCATCCATACATGGTACATGCAATGTGTATAGCATCCATACATGGTACATGCCATGTGTATAGCATCCATACATGGTACATGACATGTGTATAGCATCCATACATGGTACATGACATGTGTATAGCATCCATACATGGTACATGCCACGTGTATAGCATCCATACATGGTACATGCCACGTGTATAGCATCCATACATGGTACATACAATGTGTATAGCATCCATACATGGTACATGACATGTGTATAGCATCCATACATGGTACAAGCCACGTGTATAGCATCCATACATGGTACATGCCATGTGTATAGCATCCATACATGGTACATACAATGTATATAGCATCCATACATGGTACATGCCACGTGTATAGCATCCATACATGGTACATACAATGTGTAAAGCATCCATACATGGTACATGAAATGTGTATATCATCCATACATGGTACATGCCATGTGTATAGCATCCATACATGGTACATACAATGTGTATAGCATCCATACATGGTACATACAATGTGTATATCATCCATACATGGTACATGTCATGTGTATAGCATCCATACATGGTACATGCCATGTGTATAGCATCAATACATGGTACATACCACGTGTATAGCATCCATACATGGTACATGCCACGTGTATAGCATCCATACATGGTATATGCCATCTTTATAACATCCATGCATGGTACATGCCACGTGTATAGCATCCATACATGGTACATGCCACGTGTATAGCATCCATACATGGTACATACCACGTGTATAGCATCCATACATGGTACATGCCACGTGTATAGCATCCATACATGGTATATGCCATCTTTATAACATCCATGCATGGTACATGCCACGTGTATAGCATCCATACATGGTACATGCCACGTGTATAGCATCCATACATGGTACATGACATGTGTATAGCATCCATACATGGTACATGCAATGTGTATAGCATCCATACATGGTACATGACATGTGTATAGCAGCCATACATGGTACATGAAATGTGTATGGTACATGCAATGTGTATAGCATCCATACATGGTACATGAAATGTGTATAACATCCATACATGGTACATGCCATGTGTATAGCATCCATACATGGTACATGAAATGTGTATAGCATCCATACATGGTACATGCCATGTGTATAGCATCCATACATGGTACATGCCACCTTTATAACATCCATACATGGTACATGTCACGTGTATAGCATCCATACATGGTACATGCCACGTGTATAGCATCCATACATGGTACATGCCACGTGTATAGCATCCATACATGGTACATGCCACGTGTATAGCATCCATACATGGTACATGCCACGTGTATAGCATCCATACATGGTACATGCCACGTGTATAGCATCCATACATGGTACATGCCACGTGTATAGCATCCATACATGGTACATGCCACGTGTATAGCATCCATACATGGTACATGCCACGTGTATAGCATCCATACATGGTACAAAATATACGATCAATGAGTACCCAGTAAGTAATGTATGTTAACACAAATCTTAAAGACGCGAACAAACCATGAATAGTCGATTCAATGAATAATACCATTCGAAAGAATAGCGGGGACTATACCGTTAACTCGGGTATACACAGTTAAACCTACTAGATAAACATAATTTACCTGACAGACGAATCGACCCAATGTTAACTAGTTTACAAACGGTATACTCGTTTGAATTTGAACATATAATGCGCCCAGCATAATCACGGTGGGGAATCACGTGGTTTCGATGGTAGGAGCCACCACAAAAATGGCGGCCAAATAGCGTCGACTTAACCCATATTTTGAGGTAAATATATAACATCGAGACTCGTTTATTTATGGACACCCCGACCAGCACGCAATGGCTTCTCTACTGAATATTTTGGTACCCTACTTTCCACGATTGATCCCGTAGTTTCCTCAAACACTTCGATATTGTTCCGTAAGTAACAAAACACTAGCCGGGTAGACCTCACGATTATGACGATTTTGACCATATTATGACCATAATTTTTATTATCTCCTTTATATCATCCGTATTTCATGCGATTACAAAGTGCGAACATTTCGCCAACATTTTCCAATAAAATTACAACCAGAATATCATATATTTTGGTTTTCTGAAAAATAAAACAGTCACTTTGCATGACAGATAGGATCCACGCTAAGGGTAGGACGCACGATTGAACCTGGGCAGTGCACATTCATCAGTGCGGTCGGCAGTTTTCTACGGTACTATCGATCGAAATATGCGGAACGGTCACATAGTGTTCATTTATACAGGAAGCTATATAAGTACATGTATCAGTATATATACGGTCCATGTACAAGTGCATGTATGTAATTAGTATGCTTACTGGTATATTTTGTTTATAATTGAATTTTATAAGCTCACACAACACAGTTGTAGGGTGTATAATGTCTGTCCTTCAGTCAGTCCGTTCGAAAGACGAATTCTAGTGAAAACAACTCGACCTACAGTACTGTTGTTGCTGGAGTTTCCCTAACCTTTCTCTTATGAACAACCTTGACATTTATAAATAATAAGTGATGGATTGATTTTGCAAATACAAATGTAATATGGTCCTTTGTCGACGGGGTATGTTAGTCTGACAGCTATTTTTTTAAACAAATAATGTTGATGCATAAACAATACACGTTATTCGGGTCTGTGTTTCGATCAATGTGTTGCAGAAATATGCTTCTAATGATAGTACGAGGGGTGTTCCAGAAATAATAGAACTTTTCTCATAATTTCTTACTCAACACTTACATTTTAATGAAATTTGGCCCATATGCTTAGCAATTCATGCTCTATATACTGGTAGCAACAACTGTTCGTTGTTTATTATACTCATAAAAACCGTTGTCATAGAAACCATGTAACGCCAGGGCGGGTCACAGTGCTATTTCACATTACCATCCTTATTAAAAATGTGAATATCTCAGTAACCTCTAAATAAATAATAACGCCTATGTTTGTTGTATATCTTGGATATCCCTGACACGTGCATGCAAACTTATGAAACGTTCGGTCTTTGTATATGGTCATAAGCGATTATACAAATATATGTACAAATGCGCGTCATGTGTGAAATGACGTCAACGCCAAAAATTATAATCCAAACAATTTATTACATAGTGGTAACAATTTGGAAATTAACAATGTAATCCATTGAAATGGTCTATTAAGAAGACGGTAGTGGAATCCAGAAGTTATTCGTGTTCCGATTTCTCAAATTGTTTAAAGGGTCGCCCAGCACATATGTTTTATTGTTTAAATGGATGGTGCAATGACCCCAAACAATGAGTACTTAGCAGCAAACTTGGAGATAAAATGTCCAAGCCAGCACTAAGAGCAATCATTAACTGGATTCGTGACAAGGATATTCGACAGAGTGATATAGTGGCAGATTTTGTTAACATGTATGACTTTTGTAAGGAAGTTATACAAGTGAACTATGGATTTGAAAACTGAAAAGATATTATTTTGAAAGTAGGGCATGTAGCATTATGTAGCACAATTAAGTACGCACATATCGTATTCCGGTTCCCAATTAGATAACTATTCAGCACTTGTAACAATGTCGATAAGTGAAAGGGACGTATTCCTTGTGCATTATCAGTGCACAGTGTCACTATCTACATTGCTCATTTGGGCCAAATAGCGTTGTATCCAGTTATTTCATGTACATGCTCCGTGTTTACATCTAGCTTTTGATTGGCTAAACAATTATTAAGACTGTGTTTTGACTGGTCACTATGTTAAAATTTTCATCCAGATTAAGTCAATCGTTTTCTGATTGACTGAACAAGAGTTAAAGCTGTGTTTTAATTGGTCAACATCATTTGGTTAAAATCTTCAATCTGATAAAGTAATACGTCCTCTGATAGGCTGAACTATAATAAATTGCATGTTATTGGTTGAATTGGTTTCTCTATGGACATTTTTTGTGCCTTGTTGTTATATTTTTCCCCCATACGCTAGGTCCCTTTGTGTATAAGCGTTGTTTTATGCCCGTTAATTTAGTTGGTCCTTATTGTGTATTATTGCTATTTTGCCCGTGCATATTGAAAGTTCGACCATTTACGAAATTGTTGAGCCCTCCAAAATTAATTGATTAACAAATACCAACTAACTTAAGGACTTTGCTAGTAAACATTAATCAGTGCAACCATTAGTCAAGATAAATATCATTTTGCGGACGCATACTTACTGTTCGCGTTGTTTTAGTCGTAGTCGATTATTAAAGGTATGTCAGGATTAAAATCTGCCATCAATAATACACTTAAATGATTAAAAAGCTGATGGCCCTATAGCGTAGTGGTCATACTTGCTGCAATTAGCTATTCAGAAATGGAACATTATGGCGGTTTTGACAGACATCTTTGAATCGACAATAACTTAAGGACTTTGCTAGTAAACATTAATCAGTTTAACCATTAGTATCTTACTGACCGCGTTGTTTTAGTCGTAGTTTTATTTGACACATCGACCCGTCTGGAGAAAAATTATTTTGGTGTCTATTTAATAAATCCCCACATACTGCTACAATCTCTGTACTAAACAAATCATCATGTTGCGTCGTAATACAGGAAGTTTACACCGTGATTGAAATCTCTATATGATGACAATGACAATGAACATATTAATAACAACCGGTATACAAACACCATACAACAGCTTCATATACTAGTAAGGAAGAAAAACATCTTGTTTATTTTGATCTCACGCAATGAAACCATCAATCAATGACTTAAAACTTCCTAACTCCACTATCTTCATCAACAACGTGCTGCAACAAAACAAAGATGTCAGTACTATTTGCTATCTTCAAACAATCCATAGATTTATCAGATACTTTATCTTAGTTCTGACAGTGCAACTTTAGAAGTCAACATAAATTTGAAGCACACAATTCAGTGTACAAAAACATCAATCCGTTCATTACCTACTATTACATTGTTCGAGAATTAACGTCCGCATCTTTGTTGGCCGTTCCATGAATTTCCAAAAATAAACGTTGTCTTTTGAATGTAAGATAAATACTTTTATACCTTTTAAAAGAAATTATCGGCTTTAAAGGTACATGTCGTCAATATACGAATATTTAAAAAGACATAAGGAAATCAGGAGACGGTCATACTCAACCCAACCAGCCGAGCACAGAAACACTAACTGTGCCAACAACATAGCATCACACAATTACACGAAACAATACCTATACATACCCTAAGTGGTCGTTAAATGAAAAAAGGTATGAGAAATCCGACAGGGAAGGTAGCACTCGACCTAATCAGCCGAGCACAGAAATCAGAAACACCATGACACAACTACCCTCAGCAATGATCACAGAAATTTTGTCTTTGCATTCTGCTTTACAAACTTGGAAATCTAAAGTTATTGCATTTTAGCAGTAAGCTTTTATTTAGAGTCGTAGAGAAGTGGAGTTAAGGAAAGTTCGGGGTAAGAATGGTTACTGTATACATGTACACGCAGTATAAATGCCGAAGCATATCCAAAGTAGCCGAACGTATCACGACCAAATGCCGTCAGTTCAGAAATTACTCCCGAATGTTCCCCCGTCCGCATGATATGCGGAAGGGTTTACGAATCGATGCCGATAGGTTGCCGAAAGGTTGTCTAGCTCGACCTAGAGGCAAAATGACGGCATCGCTTCAGCTGTCATTCGTGATATACAACTGGGATAATGTCGCGTAAATTTACGTTTATATATCTACATTACGCAAATTCGTAAGTTAGTTTACTATAGATAAACCACAATCACTCGGGCGTAAATATACTTTTAACATTGGAGTAATCCAGGTTATAGGGGTGTATTTACCCATAAAACATACATTTAGAAATGGTTTTATCATGTAGTGCGCATAGCGCAGTTGGCTAAGCTACTATGAATACGAGTTCTTCAGAACTGAATGAATGGGTTCGATTCCCATTCTGGTATTTTGAACTTACACTGGAAATAAAAAATAGTCGGTTGAAAGCGATAACTACTGTACCACTGTACCACTGCACCACACAGTCAAGTTCATAACATGATCGGCATAGTGTGTTAATCTCATCACTTCGCCGTTTTCGGGAAGCGTTCGGCATCGATTCGACCATTCGGAATGGCTGATGAATACGAAACCGCACAGAAGGCGTCCCGAAGATGCGGAGTGACTGCCGATGGTTTACCGAAACTCTCCCGAAGCACTTCCAAGCAAGACCTTCGGTGTCCATTTTTTTTAAAACTTTAAAACGAAGATTTTCGGTCCCGAAGCGTACCAGAGCCGTTGCGGAATTATACGGAAGGATATCATAACATCAGTCAAAATTGAATGTCGAAAATGTCGCAATATTGACGTTACGACGTCGATATTTTACCAACGCTGCGTGTACGCAGTAAAATTCAATTAAATGCCACATATCAATTGGGAGCCCAATTCACCATTGCAACTATTTTAACTTTGATTTTCTGATACATGAGTGCAAAGTTACGCAGGAGTTTGTTCAGTCATGCTTCGCGTACACCGTACCGCTAGATGTCGTTTTGGCGCCATTTTGTTGATAGGTTACAGACGTCATAGTGTTCCAAAAACTACATTATAAGAAGCGCAGTCACTTAAGGTACAATCTTTCAAAGATTCATTAAGATTCGGTTATTTTTATCTCTCTAGACCAACAGCGCGAAGTACCTTAAAATAATGGTACCATAAATATATAATATAATATTTCAATCATAATAAAATATTACCAAATATCTCACAGCGAATATTGATATATCTCTAACGATAAATTACGACTGGACTAGTTGTTCAATTCCACATAATTTTTTATATGAATGTTCATGCTAGTTGTCTAGTCCGCATCGTTATGAAATTCTTCGTGTAATACCTAATTAGATATATTAATTATAATCTGACATGTTTGAAGATGAATTAGTACAGATCGAGTAGGCCGTCGTGTCACGGTTACAGTCAACTAAGTGAACTGATCGGTAAGCGTTCCATGTGATCGATAGAAGCGTAAAAAGCTGTCGACTAATAGCATACTTGTATAAATGAACATTATGAGTCCGTTCCGCATATTCCGATCTATAGAACCGTAGAAAACTACCGACCGCAATGATGGATGCGCTCTGCTCAGGTTCAATCGTGTGTCCTATCCATAGCGTGGATCCTATCTTCCATGCAAATTGCTGGTAAATTTTTTAGTAAACCAAAATTCATGATATTCTGGTGGTAATTGTGTTGGAAAATGTTGGCGAAATGTTCGCACATTGGAATCGCTTGAAATGCGGATGATATAAAGGAGATATGGTCATAATATGGTCAAAATCGTCATTATCGTGAGGTCTACCCCGCTAGTGCTTTGTTATTTACCGAACAATATCGAAGTGTTTGAGGAAACTACGGGATCAATCGTGGAAAGTAGGGTACCAAAAGATTCAGTGGAGAAGCCATTGCGTGCTGGCCGGGGTGTCCATAAATAAACGAGTCTCGATGTTATATATTTACCTAAAATATGTGTTAAGTCGACGCTATTTGGCCGCCATTTTTGTGGTGGCTCCTACCATCGAAACCACGTGATTCCCCACCGTGTAAATAAAATATGTGTTTAGATCTACATCCAGAAACATGATTCTAATCTGATATTTTTTAATTAGTTATCGCAATGAATCGTCCATCCTGCTAGCAGCTATATGTTTCGTCTTTTCAGCGAAACAGTAAATTATTGAAAAAAATAATGCAAAATATAAACATAGACGTTGATTGTTTTTAACGTTTAGTACGCGCGGTCTAGTGACGCTTTTTATGACACATTTTATGACGTTCGCGTCGTGATGTCGTAAGGGACGTTTTCCTGCGCTCGATGCCAATTATGTCTACTATAATTGCATACATATCAAATAGCCTAAAATAGAAGAAAATTCCTTATGTAAATGCTATTTCATGCTTAATTTTATACTATACTTGACAATATTCAAAATGTTGAGCATAAGTAACGATTCAACGATTGATCTTATTTTTTGGTTTCCATGGCAACGGAATATACAGATTAAATTTAATAGCATCTGTACTTGGATAGCAATGGAATATACATTACATATTTACTATTATACTTTATGCTTTAATAAATACACCAACATAACTTAAACTTCAATCAACATCTTTGATTAAACATAGAGATCTACAAATTTCGTCGAAGGATCATATTGTTTTCTACACGCACGTTTGCCTATCAATTTCAGCATTGTTTGGTCAACCATCATTGGAAAAATTATTATTCAAATGTACATAATTTAATACTGCTATCGTTAAATTATGTAAGTATAGATTTGGCCGATTAAAAAGATTTTCCGCTTAAATATCAAATAATCCCACTATTTGAGTTTTTGTTTTCATGGCAACAGAATGAAATCTTTCAAAACTTCGGACCATCTCTTAACTGAAAGAGCATAATGTATTTATTCAAGTGAACACTTGGCACTAAGTATTGATTAATGTTGTGTTAATCATAATCCCGTGAAAGATTATTAAATACGTTCAGTTTTACTTATATCGTCAGATACACATTTTAGTGAAAATTTGTTTTGTACATACATTTTAAAATAAATATTTTACCACTTTTTGGTCAACCCTCATTAAAATAATTTACATTTCTATGATCAGGAAGGATTGAATTATCAGAAAATGCGAAAATAAAAAAATCGAAAAAATATGTGATAAGGGAGAAAATCGCAGAGCCTGGCTCATATATGACAATGAAACTTCATAGATGTACTAAGCGATGTACGTATACATCGTTTTGAAGTAAAAAAATCATTTTTGAAAAATTCCTCATTTGGACCCAACATCTCAACGCGAGTCACATACATTGCGCCAAATATGGCTCGCGAGACATTTTCGGATTTTAGATGTCCCTGGTTCAACGTGAATCCCCGCCTGGACCCCTGGTTAATTTCTCTGAGCATGGATAGTTCATATGCTCCATTCTACCAATGTGTATATTGGAACCTGCGAGGGCAGTGATCATTCCTGGGCACCGCCGATCGATGTTGGCTGCAACAATCACAGGAGAGAAATAGTCTCCCCAGGGAGACACGAACGTAGATTTCCATATGTAGTAGCCCAATGACCAGAGGAAGTTAAAATGTCAAAGGGTGCTTGAGCGGCTTAATAACCGAGAAAATCCTAGAACATTGGTAACTTTTTAAAAAGGAACATCGTACATAAATCGAAACTGTTTACCACAAGCACACGCCCTTAAAACGTCTGATGAATAGATTTTCTGAAATTTAAAAAGAGTACGATTTTTTCTATCGCACACGAGCAACATACATGAAGTTGCTAATGAGAGGGTTACTATGTTAGGTTGATTACGGTCACCGTGACTGTAATCTAATGTTATCACCACGAGTATAATATCGACTACATTGTACGTACACATCGATGGCTAAGAATTAAAAGGTCGTAACTACCAAATCGATATTTTGAGAAAACACGGACAAACTGTCTGAAATTTACACTTTACTTATGGTAAAACAAACTTTTACAACTTCATTTTGGTCAACATGACAAATTCAGATTTTTATGAAAATGGGCTCATAAGAAGCGCCTTGTGATTTTTATTCTAAATATGTATGAATCTTAAAAGGTCGTAAGTGGCACTTACGACCTTCTAATTCTAAGCTATCGAAATATACTTAGTGTGTTATCTTGGTACATGTACAAGTATAGGTAGATCTACCTTAAAACAACCGCTTCAAACATGTTACCAATATATCTACTTGTATACCGATTGTCCTTTTAATTAAGTACATATACCTACTCACAATGTCGAATAGAATGAAAAGATCGTAAGTACAAAATCTATATTTTGAGAAAAGAAGAAGAAAAAAAAACAGTCTGAAAACTAGCTCCGAGAAGTTGGCAGTTAGATTTTCAATATTCAATTTCTAGCCGAAAGCCAAAACCGAACCAGCACAGGGTTCGTTATGCAACACGCTTTTGCCCATATTGAACTGGTGTCCATGCTGCTGCTTGCAGCAAGCTCGTTATTCAACTTTATAAGAGGTCGAATACCGATCGGATCGAATCTTCTGTCAGCAGCGGGTTCGATATTCGACTCGATCAGAAGTTGAATACAGAACTAGGTTCGACTCTTCTGAAAGCAGCGGGTTCGATATTCAACTTGATAATTAGACGAATACCGAGCTAGGCTCGAATCTTCTGCCAGCAGCGGGTTCGATATTTAACTTGATAATTAGACGAATACCGAACTAAGTTCGAATCTCCTGCCAGCAGCGGGTTCGATATTCAACTTGATAATTAGACGAATACCGAACTAAGTTCGAATCTTATGCCAGCAGCGGGTTCGATATTGAACTTGATAATAAGACGAACACCAAACTAAGTTCGAATCTTCTGCCAGCAGCAGGTTCGATATCCAAACTCGACCAGAAGTCGAATACAGAACTAGATTCGAATCTGCTGTCTGCAGCGGGTTCGATATATTCAACTTGATAATAACACGAATATCCAAATAGGTTCGAACCTTCTGCCAGCAGCGGATCAGAAGTCGAATACCGAACTAAGTTCGAATCTTCTGCAAGCAGCGGGTTCGATATTTAACTTGATCAGAAGTCGAATACCAAACTCAGTTCGAATCTTCTGTCAGTAGCGGGTTCGATATTTAACTTGATCAGAAGTCGAATACCGAACTCAGTTCGAATCTTCTGCAAGCAGCGGGTTCGATATTTAACTTGATCAGAAATCGAATACCGAACTGAGTTCGAATATTCTGCCAGCAGCGGGTTCGATATTCAACTTGATAATTAGACGAACACCGAACTTGGCTCGAATCCTGTTTAAATGTTCTACAGCGGCGACTTACCTTGTTTGTAGGAATGCAATAGAACATGTAGGTGCTTGTACGAATAAGTGAGTTGTAAACGCTAGTTTTATACAAACAAAGGATGTTGGATCATATGTGGTAGATATATAAGTGCAACATTGACAATGTATATTTAATGGATAATTTATTATAACCCTATCAGTGATATCAAAATCAATATACGTACAAAGAAATAAAATTAGAAATCGATTTTCAAATTCGGTCAGTTAATATAACCCATAATAAGAAATCGATTTTCCAACTTGTCAAGATATTTTATATCAATCCAAACTACGGTATACCGTTCGGGCCATTGAAATCATTTAAATAAAAAATGGACAGCGATTTCAATATTGACTCCCTGAGACAAGATGAATACAAAGACATTTTGAAAGCAGGGAATACTAAAAGAACACCACAATGTCACATTCTTCATAAAGCTTCTCCAAAATCCAACCAGAATTAGACTGAAACTACAAAATTTAAACCGCATTACACAGAATATACAACAAGGGAAATATCAGCACCCAGTACAAAAACCTGGATACTAGTACCTGGTACATGGGTTACATGTATAGATGTTTACCCCGCCTCTGACAGATTTGTAGCTAAATCAAGAAATGTGATTGGTCCATTGCCATCACGTGGTGACCCAATGTCATCCCATACCGGGTCAGTAAAAATCAATACCATAAATTTAAATAGACTTGACTATTGTCAAATGTCCAAATTCGCTGTCCAATCTGGCTATCCATCCTGGCTGTCAATTCTAGTTGTCCACTCTGGCTGTCAATCCTGGCTGACCACTCCGACTGACAAATCTAGTTGTCCATCCTGTCTGTCCATCCTGGCTGTTCATCCTGTCTGTTCATCCTAGCTGTCCAATCTGGCGGTCCATCCTAGCTATCCAATCTGGCGGTCCATCCTGGCTGTCCAATCTGGCGTTCCATCCTGGCTGTCCATTCTGGTGGTCCATCCTGGCTGTCCAATCTGGCGGTCCATCCTGGCTGTCCATTCTGGCGGTCCATCCTGGCTGTCCATTCTGGCGGTCCATCCTGGCTGTCCAATCTGGCTGTTCATCCTGACAATTGTACGTGTATATTGGATACATGTGAAGATTGTAGTGTGTATTTCATGTTGAACCAATCACTGACGTGACGTTGCTCTAGGTTGTATGCGTCAACGTCACACTCACATGAGAACGCCGGTACCTAAAATGACCGTAGTTAAACCATTTCCGAATATAAGACATCGTTACACAGTCATACTCTTGACGAGTTAAGAAAATTTCCCGCAAATCTTGGTGACGACAATAAACGGTTACGTCGTGACCTCAATTCATTGTAATGATAATTCATTCCAGACGTCATTTCAGAGCGTGTCGGAGCGCCGACAGTTGCAACCCTTCCCCCTGACCCCGTTGTGTGGATTGGTGCACGTGAAATAACACCATATAATGCAAAAACTCCCAGAATAGGGGTTTCAGCATACAGCATTTAGACAGCACAATGACGTTGGTTTTACATCACTGCTCATCGCATTCCCTTTCTAAATTATTTTCACCGGTTTTCCATTATCTGACCAACGCTTAAATATTTCAACATCAGTTTGGAACAATTTAAGGGACCAGTAGGAAGTCTCCCTATTAAGGTGACATTTTCCTTAATTGTGCACTGGAGCAAATCATGTGTATTTTTCGGTGTGATAAAACTGATTTTGTTTAAAGAGACGACTGTCCAGTCAATATTTCATCATTAGAATCTACTCATCTAACGCAATCAATATTTTGAAAGTTTCAATACCGTTGCTATATTTATTTTCCATAGTATATATGTATTTAGCTATTTGTAAAATGGTACAATTAACCACAATGAAAAGCTACACTATTTAACTACCTGGAATATATGCATTTATTACTAGTGTGATCAAGAAACTGCAAATAGTGTATGGAATACCAGTTTTTGTTCACTTTCAAGACCCAAACAAATACAGTGCCTTTAGCGCTTTGATATTTTTCGTTATCACTGTACAATGTCCAAACATGTTCTTGGTGATATAGACGGATATATAAACATAAACTCATTTGCTCTTAAATAAATTTTGTTGTAATTATCAATTGAATTGTTACTGTGGAAAACTATTTATAAGGCATTAATAAATCATTGTAAGATTATTTGACTGGTTCAAGTAAATACATCTGGTTGGGAGACAGAAAAGCGCGAATATTTATAGGTTCCATATAGTTAGATTTAAACAATTTGAAGGTGTTTGATCAAATACTGTACGAGAGAATCATGCCGTTGGAATTATCTGAAAATCAAAGCATTGTACCGGTAAGAAATTATGTATCTACTTCTATTATATGCTTTACTGATATCCATTGTAAACTGATTAATTACAGACCGGTCCAAATATTTACCGAAACTTGCATTTGTGTATAAAGTTTTTGTCTTTGATGAGTTTGGTAGACATGACCTTCGGAATGAAATATGTTATTATAACTATTCAAATTAATTTTATTAACATAGATTTGTGCTTTGATAAATGTAGCTAACTTAACTGAATATACTTCTTTAGAAATTTAAACAGAGCACTTACGTTATTATGCTTGAATATTCAATGCTTTAATTACTTAAATATGGTGCTTTGTATTACCTAGCACCATAATCACGATACCTTATTCTCGAAAAAATGCGCATATTTTTTAATCAAGTCTATTAAAGTTAATCCAAATATTATGTCAATTTATTATATAGTTTTGCCCCATGGAAAATGTACAGCAATCCAAGCTTTCCATACGTCAGTAAGGGAAATCTTCCAGCCGAGAATAACCATTGATAAGCGTAAATGTCTATAAATGTTTCCAGTTTACATTGTAATCTACATTTCGATGGCTTAGAATTAGAAGGTCGTAAGTGCCACTTACGACCTTTTAAGATATATTTAGAATAAGCATCATAAGGCGCTTCTTATGAGCCCATTTCCATAAAAATCTGAACTTGTCATGTTGACCAAAACGAAGTCGTAAAAGTTTGTTTTACCATAAGTAAAGAGTAAATGTCAGACAGTTTTTCCGTGTTTTCTCAAAATATCGATTTGGTGTTACAACCTTCTAATTCTAAGCCATCGATTTGTATATTTACATGTGTTGGTGATTGGCAGTTTCGAAAATTTAAAAGATATCGACAATAAACCGCCGTCCCTTGCTTGGATGCCCTCATTTACGCACAGTTACTCACCCGAACCTTTGACAGTGCTATATTCTTCGATAAAATACCGGACATATTCAGTATTTCTAAAGCAAAGGTAATATGTTTTATGTAATGATAAATTTATCGTGAAAGGATAATTCATTTATTTAAATTGTGTATTTCAGCGCGAAAGAAGTTTGTCGTTAGAAGAGTTTGGTCATAACTTTGCTAACAGTAATACGTACGAGGGATGGGGGGATTGGCCACATACAACTATTCTATTCTTCAACATAAGCATCCGAGACACGTCTACAGGCTCGGTTGACGATCGGTGGATAAGGGTGGAAAACATAAGCCAGCAGGAGCATGCCGAAGATAGAATGATTAAGTACTTGGAATATCGTAAGTCGACCGAACCAAATATCGTTTTTGGTCCTATATTAAGGATGTATTTGAGCTATTCTCCTTGTTCAGATTGTGCACACAAATTAATTGCTTTTGTTCAAAAATATTTTGTTCAAAATGCATTATTCCCGAGAAAAATTCAGATCGGCTTTGGAACATTCTACAAGACATACACGAGTGAGTCACCAAACTATGTTGGGTTGTTGGAACTGTTGAAAAGTGGATTTGAACTTTATGTTTTTAATGGTGAAGATCACTGGAAGCACTTCCTAAACGACATCGAAATTCCCTGGCAAGATCAAGAACAATACCTTCAATTTGTTCGCACACAGGAAAGGAGGGGTAGGGAAATAATCGACCAGGACAAGTTATTTCAGATACAGGGTCAGGCTAATGCCCAGGCCCAGGCCCAGGCCCAGGCTCTTGCCCAGGCTCATGCTTTGGCCCAGGCTTTTCCAATACTATGAGCACGTCCTGCTTCAAACATATTTAGCTCGTTCAGCAAGAACTTGCTCACTAATCATATCGGTAGTTAATGACTATACTTAAAACCAATAATTTTTGACCAATTTATCGATTATATTTTGTAAAAATAATGTCAAATTTGCTTGGAAAACCACTCAAAACATCTCTTTGGTTCGACTTTCATCAAATTTGGACTGTGCAAAACGTATATGGGAGGTGAGAAAACAATACAGGTCATGCCTAAATAAGCGTTTTGTATCAATTTGCTTGAAAATGGCGGCCATATTGGACGCCGTCTTGGATTCTGAAGCCTTGTGAAAGAGGAAATTTGTAAGAAATGGATTTTCTTTATGTTCGGTCATGTGACTAACTTTGGTGAAATTTTCAGATTTTGTTCAAAAAAAAAATATAAATCGACTATCTTTGTGCCGTAGTCGCAGATGTCTTAGATTCAAATTAACAAAGTAATGAAAACATACAGACTGCGTATTAGAGGCCTGTATTTATGCATCATGTGAATGAATTCGACTTATACCAAAGGCTATGCTTATACAGATCTTTCTGCATACATGTAGTGATGTTTAACTCATTTTAGAGTCAGTACATGTATTTGTAATATATGTGTATTTGACTGACAGTGGTAACATGTTGTCAGAGTACGGAATGAAGGTTTTGTGTAACTGTGCTTTTACTGTTTATTTCACATTCATTTGGTTCACTTTCCTCCTGTGCATGTCTTGTGCTATAAGTGGCTTTTAGTAGTTCGATTGTTCTATATATTCACACTTGTCGCTTGTGGCTTTTCGTATTCTCTTTTTATAAAATAATCATGCTTCTTTGTGATCACCCGCTTCTGGTGAATGCTGTTTACCTACTCCCGATCAAAATAGGATGCTTTGTACTATGGCAAATATGCAACATTATATGGAACATTGCTAAACAAATCTTATTTTTTCTGTTCTATTGGAATTCCTAAAGACATTCTAGTGCGTATTTATACTTATGATATAGACCTACATTCACAAACTTTAATAGTTGATATCAGCTTTGTATTGATTTGGGAGAAGGGCATTGATATGTTTTGTAATATAATACAATATTTTTATAAGTACATATATTTAGAGTAACATTTTATTATTATTATTACTGTGATTAATATAGTATCTTATAATTCATCAGTTGTGAATGACCTTGAGCAATGCCTTTGTTGTAATTGTATCAATCGTAACTACTCGGACATTTCCGTTACGGAGAAACGCGCTTTCGTTAGATAAATGCCGAGGAATTCCGATTGTAATAGTATGTATGTATTGTACGCATGTTGTATATAGATGAGTCGTGAATTTTGAAATAAAAATTAAAATAATTATATTCTTCGTCGTCAGTAACACTTGGCGCTACTGTCAGCCACAGCGCATCAGCTTTGTTGTTATCATTATGAGTTTATTTATTCCCGCCACCGGATATTCCATATGGGTAAGGTTCCAGGGAAAGTACAGAAAGAGGAGGTGTACTCGTTCCAGAGACACCACTGGTTCTTTTACATGCAATGTGTACAGCACCCATACATGGTACATGCAATGTGTATAGCATCCATACATGGTACATGCCACGTGTATAGCATCCATACATGGTACATGCCACGTGTATAGCATCCATACATGGTACATGACATGTGTATAACATCCATACATGGTACATGCCACGTGTATAGCATCCATACATGGTCAATACAATGTGTAAAGCATCCATACATGGTACATGCAATGTGTATAACATCCATACATTGTGCATGCCATGTGTATAGCATCCATACATGGTTCATGCCACGTGTATAGCATCCATACATGGTACATGCCACGTGTATAGCATCCATACATGGTACATGACATGTGTATAACATCCATACATGGTACATGACATGTGTATAACATCCATACATGGTACATGCAATGTGTATAGCATCCATACATGGTACATACAATGTGTAAAGCATCCATACATGGTACATGAAATGTGTAAAGCATCCATACATGGTACATGACATGTGTATAACATCCATACATGGTACATGAAATGTGTATAACATCCATACATGGTACATGCAATGTGTATAGCATCCATACATGGTACATACAATGTGTAAAGCATCCATACATGGTACATGCAATGTGTATAGCATCCATACATGGTACAAGCCACGTGTATAGCATCCATACATGGTACATGACATGTGTATAACATCCATACATGGTACATGCCACGTGTATAGCATCCATACATGGTCAATACAATGTGTAAAGCATCCATACATGGTACATGACATGTGTATAACATCCATACATTGTGCATGCCATGTGTATAGCATCCATACATGGTTCATGCCACGTGTATAGCATCCATACATGGTACATGCCACGTGTATAGCATCCATACATGGTACATGACATGTGTATAACATCCATACATGGTACATGACATGTGTATAACATCCATACATGGTACATGCAATGTGTATAGCATCCATACATGGTACATACAATGTGTAAAGCATCCATACATGGTACATGACATGTGTATAACATCCATACATGGTACATGCAATGTGTATAGCATCCATACATGGTACAAGCCACGTGTATAGCATCCATACATGGTACATGACATGTGTATAACATCCATACATGGTACATGCAATGTGTATAGCATCCATACATGGTACATGACATGTGTATAACATCCATACATGGTACATGACATGTGTATAACATCCATACATGGTACATGACATGTGTATAACATCCATACATGGTACATGACATGTGTATAACATCCATACATGGTACATGAAATGTGTATAACATCCATACATGGTACATGCAATGTGTATAGCATCCATACATGGTACATGAAATGTGTATATCATCCATACATGGTACATACAATGTGTATATCATCCATACATGGTACATGAAATGTGTATATCATCCATACATGGTACATGCCATGTGTATAGCAGCCATACATGGTACATGAAATGTGTATGGTACATGCAATGTGTATAGCATCCATACATGGTACATGAAATGTGTATAGCATCCATACATGGTACATACAATGTGTATATCATCCATACATGGTACATGTCATGTGTATAGCATCCATACATGGTACATGCCATGTGTATAGCATCAATACATGGTACATACCACGTGTATAGCATCCATACATGGTACATGCCACGTGTATAGCATCCATACATGGTATATGCCATCTTTATAACATCCATGCATGGTACATGCCACGTGTATAGCATCCATGCATGGTACATGCCACGTGTATAGCATCCATACATGGTACATGACATGTGTATAGCATCCATACATGGTACATGCAATGTGTATAGCATCCATACATGGTACATGACATGTGTATAGCAGCCATACATGGTACATGAAATGTGTATGGTACATGCAATGTGTATAGCATCCATACATGGTACATGAAATGTGTATAACATCCATACATGGTACATGCCATGTGTATAGCATCCATACATGGTACATGAAATGTGTATAGCATCCATACATGGTACATGAAATGTGTATAGCATCCATACATGGTACATGCCATGTGTATAGCATCCATACATGGTACATGCCACCTTTATAACATCCATACATGGTACATGCCACGTGTATAGCATCCATACATGGTACATGCCACGTGTATAGCATCCATACATGGTACATGCCACGTGTATAGCATCCATACATGGTACATGCCACGTGTATAGCATCCATACATGGTACATGCCACGTGTATAGCATCCATACATGGTACATGCCACGTGTATAGCATCCATACATGGTACATGCCACGTGTATAGCATCCATACATGGTACATGCCACGTGTATAGCATCCATACATGGTACATGCCACGTGTATAGCATCCATACATGGCACAAAATATACGATCAATGAGTACCCAGTGAGTAATGTATGTTAACACAAATCTTAAAGACGCGAACAAACCATGAATAGTCGATTCAATGAATAATACCATTCGAAAGAATAGCGGGGACTATACCGTTAACTCGGGTATACACAGTTAAACCTACTAGATAAACATAATTTACCTGACAGACGAATCGACCCAATGTTAACTAGTTTACAAACGGTATACTCGTTTGAATTTGAACATATAATGCGCCCAGCATAATGTGATGTTTACAAACATTCATGCATTGACAAGAGTGGTCTATAAACATATAGTCCGCCGGTGATAACTCTAGCCATTGCTTACAATAAAAAATGAAATAAAATGCATTTTTGGTGATCATTTTTGTACACTCTTGTACGAAATTACTTTTGATATAGTGCGTTAGCGACTAAGCTGGACCCCCATAAACCTTAAATTTCTTAAAAAGTAATTATGCAATTTTATTGAAATTTGGCAGAGTGAACTTAATTACCTTTACCAACTCTGTGTTTAAATTTCAGATTTTTTTACTGCCTAATTAATGTTTTCCTATTGGGACTTGTGTATTATTTTTGGTATTTTAATCAACAAATAGACAGGGAGTAAAATAAGCTTTTACGATCAGCTAGTTAAGATTATGCTATTGTATTATGTAACAACTATAACGGTATAATTTTATAACTTTGACTTACATTTGTCCGGTCATCAATGTTTATATAGTTGAGACCCATCCTCTGATTGGAAGGATCATTTACAAACAAGAAGCGACCATTATATTGTCCTACTTGACACAGCTCACACACCTCAATGCACTAGAATACCTCGTCGCAGAATTTACCTGTGGAAGAGAGCAGACGTTGAAGGGATCAAGGAGCGCTTCAGGAAGACTGGGGAGGCATTTATGACACAGAACTTTGAATATATCGAGGACATGTGGACTTCTTTCAAAGCATCTGTCTCAGCAGCTGTTGATAAGCATGTCCCATCTAAAATGTCTAGCACCAGATCTACTCATCCCTGGGTTGACACAAAACTTAGACGTCTGATGAGGAGGAAACAGAAAGCCCACTTCAGAGCTAAGCGGTCCAAGAAACAAGCTGACTGGAACAGATACAAACGACTACAAGCTGAAGTCCAAAAGAGTACTCGGTCTACGGAATACAACTATGTACAGAATAATGAGAATATAGTCAGCGATGACCTGAGGAAGAATCCAAAGCGCTTCTGGTGCTATGCCAGGAGTAAACCCCAGGTAAATGAGGGTGTCTCACCACTCATCAACAAAGACGGCTTCCTACAGAGCAGCAGCGAACAGAAAGCTAACATCCTCAACGAACAGTTCCAGTCGATCTACACAAGGGAAGATCCCAATGATGAACTCCCAGACATGGGACCCACAAGCCACCTATGCAATGACAACCATTACAGTCCGAACAGCAGGTGTCACCAAACTGTTAAAGAATCTCAGCGTCCACAAGGCGTCGGGTCCAGACTGTATCCCGACTTTCATGCTACAGAAAGCAGCAGCTGAGATATCACCCATCCTGACAAAGATCTTCCAATATTCCATTGATACTGGAGAAGTTCCGACAGATTGGAGGGAAGCAACCATTGTACCAATCTTCAAAAAGGGCGTCAAACATCTTGCATCTAATTACAGACCAGTATCACTGACATCAATAACATGTAAGGTGCTAAAGCACATCATGCATAGCAACATCATGCAACATCTAGTCAACACCAACACGGATTCCGTAAGAAGCGGTCATGCGAGACACAGCTAGTAGCGACCCTTGAAGGAATTGCCAGCAAGCTTCGCAAAGGAAAAGACCAGGTTAATGTAATCCTGCTGGAGTTTGCTAAGGCATTTGACAAGGTCCCACACAGACGGCTATGCCACAAACTTCGCCACTACGGTATCAGGGGACACAACCTCAGATGGGTTCGATCATTCCTGAGCTACCGCTCTCAACAGGTTGTCCTGGAAGGCCAACACTCGGCAAAAGCAGATGTGATTTCTAGTGTACCACAGGTGGCGGTCCTAGGCCCTCTACTCTTCTTAGCCTATATAAACGACTTACCAGAATGTACTCCATCAGAATCATCTTTGTTTGCAGATGACTGCCTATTATACAGACTCATCAAATCCCAGAACGACCAACGTAAGCTACAAGAAGATCTGGATGCACTCTGTGAATGGGAGGACAAGTGGAAGATGCAGTTTCACCCCCAGAAGTGCCAAGTACTCAGCATCTGTACAAACAGTGCATTTAGACAAGATACCCAGTATACTATACATGGTCAGGTACTGGAGAAGGTCAAGAGTGCGAAGTACCTGGGAGTGACGCTCACCGACGATTTGTCTTGGACGAAGCATGTTTATTGCATTACAGCCAAAGCATCGAAGAACCTGGGTTTCCTGCGACACAACCTCTACAATACCTCCAAGAAAGCCAGGCAAGCAACATACTCCACCCTTGTTTACCCAACAATAGAAAGCTCCTCAGCAGCCTGGGATCCACATGATGTGGAAAGTAAGGATAAACTGGAGAAAGTCCAACGAAGAGGCGCTCGGTTTGTCCACAATAACTGCCACGACCGCACACCTGGCTGCGTGACATCAATGCTGAGAGATCTACAGTGGACACTACTACAAGAGAGGCGAAGACAACATCGTCTAAGGTGCTCTATAAGATCCAGCGTCAGATGGTGGACTTCGACACACCAATCACAGCCAGTGACAGAAGGACCAGAGGTAGGAACCGCATCTACCAAGACCCAGCGGTGAGTACTGTACTGAACTCCTTCTACCCCTACACCATCCAGGAGTGGAACAAACTACCCACATCGATCACTGACATAGACACCATAGAGGGTTTTGCGACTAAGAAAAGGAGCGACTATCTCATTTTAAACCTACCCTATGAGGTCAACATTTACAGTCGAAATCAACTCCTGACCTAACTACGGAAGACGAAGACGAAGAAATACATTGTTTTTCTTGCAAATATTGCTACGAAGTTGCTTCAGTTAAACAAACTAAGATAAACGTTCGTGTATGGGCCTCATTGTATATTTTCAACAGTCACTGGTGTGTGACTAAATGTACAGTTATACTGGACAAAATTGTTGACTTTTGCTGTTCCGGTCACTTCCAATACCCATACGTATTTACCCTGTTTTAGACCCTGTTAATTCTTTCAACAAGCAAACTGTCGACATGATTGGGTTGTTTTTAGACATTCCATGTTTGTATACAAAGCTAGAGTTATCGTCGGCGATCTATAGATAACTCTAGCTTTGTATACAAACATAAAATGTATTAGGTTGGTCAAGTAAAAAAATGCGATTTTAAGAGAACTTTTGGATAAATTTTGCTATTTACCAACTGGAGTTGGGCCCCTTTAAAATATATATAACAACAAATATCACTAAAGTTCCTTGTCATTGATAACCCACTTTATAATATACTGTGTGTAAATTAATATTTTCTGTAAAACATGAAAATCGACTTGTAAATACTAACATCTATTGATCTTACTTCATTTTAGGATATAGACAATCAATCAGATCACACCATATTAAACTCTAGGTGTGTAACATGCAATATAATTGGCTATTATTATTCTTCGAATCAATGACATCAATATTGAATACCGCACATGCCCTTGAAACACGTACAAAACAATCCACAATTCCATTGCTAAAACAATTTAAACTATTTGTTGAACTACAGGCACACTGTTTCATCGATTTAGTAAAATTGTACTAAAAGTTATTTCGGACACTCCCTCACTCTTATTTACCATAACGTCGGTCGGCTGCCAAAACATCGAATCTCATTTTTTCAATATTTTCAAGATTTTCGGGAGAAGGAAAAAATAGTTTTTGATATTTCTTGAGAAACAACACATTGACCCATATTTTGCATCAGAATATGAAATACGACATTTTGTATAATTAAATTTTATTGTAATTACAAAAAAATGTATGTCTTATATTGCCAATAACTTTCAGGTTTAGTCGAAATAATTCATTTACATTTAAATACCGTTGTAAGAGTTGATGAATGAGTCTTTTTCTTGACTTTTAAGTATTTGTATTATATCATTTGTGTTTAGTGTGAGATACAACGTTTTGACCAGGGCTCAACAAACCAATCAGAGTTACGATATTTCATCACATGACAGAATATCGGGTAACAATTGGTTCTCAGACACGATGTTTTGAGACAAGGCGGGAGACAGGTTTGTGAATATCTTGAAGTCAAAAAGCCATTTTTTCCAAAAATAGAGTTACGAGGTTTTGGCAGCCGACCGACGATAAGAGAGATAGAGAGACGGGGGGGGGGGGGGGGGGAGAGTCCGAAAAAACATTCAGTTTTATTAAGTCGATGAAATCGTGTACCTGTGTGTGTAACCAATTTAAATAATGATATCCAATAGATTGAACAATACTATACAATTATGCTCTGTGGCGATTAGGGATTTCTCATTGACAGTAATTAAGATGCAAACAATAAAGATAAGAGTAATATAGGTGATCGTGAAGGTGCATCAATTACCAACTATAACACTTACCACGGACTGGTACGAAGTGATAGCAATATATCACCGAGGCCCGGTCATACATGACTCAAAAATTCATTGAACTTTGAACAAATATTACTGGAAACCAGGCGGACGTATACGGTCGGTGGTCGGGTGGTGACAGAGTAAGTTTAAGTCTCTGTTAAAATCAATCTGACTAAAGTACAACGATCTTCCTACATGTTTATGGAGCAAAGCGGTGTAAGGGGTTGATTTTAACAAAGACCTAAATTACAAATCTTTGATTTTAATGACATTTATTATAAAATATGCATTGCTGCTCATCAACTGGTTTCTGCGAGATGCATTAATATTGGATACACCAGCAGCATATTCCTGCAATGTAAGTGCACGTGAAATTACCGCTCACGTGCACGGTACATAAGAGTTCAATTTAAAACATTTTTAGAGAAATTGAAATATATGGAATGATTTGAAACTGCACATATGTTATATCTTCCATTTCCGTATCGTTGATGATGGCGTCTGGTGGAACTTGGTGGTGCCATCTGCATGGAGTTTATATAGTCATACATAGGAGGAAGCGAAACAAAGAATTACGTCAATCGGAACTCCTCGGCGTTTGTCTAATGAAAGAAAGCGTATTTCTCAGTTACATAAATGCCTGATAAGTTACGATTGGTCAATCGTAAAAGCTCGTCTATTTCCGTTTGTCTCCGGTAAATACATTTTCCGTTGGATAAAAACCGAGGTGATCAGAATGACGACTGGTATTACGTATATGTCCTCCATGGAATGAGGGATGTTTTGGCTGTGACCCTTCTTCTGCTGTCATATAATGTCTAGTTATAGAGCTAGGGCATTGCGCTCGGATTCCTTGTATCACACCACTGTCTCTTCCACCTGCTGTCCCTTCAGCAAAACACAGGACCCCATTGGAAATAAGTGCTTGCACTTTCATGGGTTATCCTTGACCGAAAGGTTTAAATAATTACTTACAAGTTGTTTGTTACTTGGTAGTCGAGTGTTTGAATGTAGATTTGTAAATAATATAAACCTTGTAATAAAATACCAGAACTAAATTCATAAAACAAAACATAAAAATAAAATAAATGTTTGGAACACATTCAACACATTCATGGCCTCAATTTGGTACGGTTGGGACACAGTTTGTACATACCCCGTCTTATCTTCCTGAGACATCACACTATCGACATCATCAACGTCTCGTACATACAGCTGCAATATTCAACTTATTCTGAACAGAATAGCAAAGTAATAATAATAATAATAATAAAGACTTTATTTAACGAGGAAACGTATTTGACAATAAACTAAGTCAATCTTCCATAAGTTTCGTCACGACGTATCACTATGAATGTGCTTGTAGGAATATCAGTGCTAGTGATTGGATTATCTCTGATATTCTGTGGTAAGCAACCAGTTTGTATACTTCATCTACAATTAGCTTAAACTTAAGAATATATCGCTGGCTTAGAATGAGAATGTCGTAAGTGCCACTTACGACCTTATACATGCCAGACTAATGCATTTTTGAAATCGACATCATAATGCGCTTCATGATGAGCCTATTTTCATGAAAATCTGACCAAACTTAAGTTGAAAAAGCTTTTTTATCATAACTTAAGAGTGATTATCAGACAGTTTTTCTTGTTTTCTCAAAATATTGATTTTGTAGTTACGACCTTCTCATTCTAAGCCAGCTATATGTAGACTTTTATCTTGTTTGAAGTCGTTTATTAACATTGATAAATATACGTATTTTTTAATGTCGATAATAAAAAAACCGCACCGGCATCTTAAAATTAATAATTCACAAAACCTGCTTCCGGATAGTATATTTTATATATGGACACGAGGGTACGCTCTAGACAGCAGAAATCTACTACATTTTCCCTTCCACGCGTGTTCCCTCGTTTTCAGCAACCAGGCGAAACCCGCGAGCTTTTATAAAGACACTAGAACAGTAGAATCTCACCAAATAATCCTGGTTGGGTTCGCTTCCCGTTCTGGTGTCCGTTGCCTAAGCAAAGCGCTACCGATCGCCTTTATTCAGTTACCTCCCGTTCAAATAAATATAGAAGGCATGTGTTACCCCCCGTGGAAAGCGCTACGCACCCCCCGCGTAGGCAACGGTCACCAGGGTTGTGTTATGTTCTGTGACAATGTATTTTGTTTTATAAACTGGTTTAAGTTATCGTTTGTCTGTGGAAGAATATTATACTTGTATGTTTCTGGTAGACAACTTGTTAAATTAATGAAACTTGTTCGGTCAGGTGTTTGCCAGCTGAAACAGGGCCAAATTGTGTAAAACGAACTTTTGATAACAACATTATGAAAAATTAAAATGGATGTAACTTAAGTATATGAAATTGAAATATATCCTGATGAAGGGCATGGGCCCGAAAATTCGATTTACGAGTCAGTTATTTGTTATACAACGAACATTTCTTTCCTGTGAGAGACAATTAATATAATATATTTAGGGACAAAGATATTATAAATATGTATAGTAGTGTCGGATGAGGACCCATCTGTTTAACAGGCTATTTTTATCATTTGCTCATTATTTAGGGGTCAAGAATTTGCCCGAACACGAATGTTCGCCATGTTTAGCTTTTCTGTAATGATGCAATATGCTAAAACCACGATACTATTTAATGTAGCTGTAATTTATTGCGGTTATTATTGTACTAGTGTATGCCACTCTACAGGCCTTGATTCTACGTACGACAATTTCTGTTGATGACGTGCTCGGCCTCTGATCATCACGCGGCGATGCTGTGTCATCGTGGAACTGTTTATTTCGTATATAAACATCGTGTATACGACATAGATGCATAGACATTGCTGTCTGATCTTTTCTGCTTATAATAATATGCGACAATATTCCACGACCCCTACCCAATTAACACTCTACATACCACTACAAAATTGGGTTGGGACGCAATCGTTCGTAGAGTTACTTTAGTAACCATAGTTTGTGTTCGGTTGGATAAAATATGTCATATTCTGTCAAATTATCAAGATGGTGAATAAGTCTTATGAAACGAAATTTCATTACAATCGTATGTTCCAAAGAAGCGATATGGCGATCGTCCGGGTATTAAATGAACAACCCTCGTATGTCACAGAATTTGTGAATATTTACCGAAGCTGTGTTTTATGGGTAATTTGTTCATATCTCAGTTACTTCGATGATCATATAGGCAAACTGCTGGCTGTGGATAATACCATAGGTGAGAAATAGCAATAACTCAATCTTATTTAACGGTTACATCTTGTCAATTCTATCTAACTATGCATTGCAGATGCTGTTGATGACACCGTAGATTTCCCTGACAATCAACATGATACACACGGTATACACAGGAACATGTTACACGAAGCTGCATGGGAAGATGACCTACACCAGAATACTCCGCATGTGAAACATGACGTGGAATATGGGTTCAAGTATGTTGATTTTACCAACATCAAAATCTTACCCCGAATTCACATTGCGCCTTTCCAAGTTAACGGTGCTTTAAAGGGACTCAACTCCGGTTCCAAAATTGCAAAATTTATTAAAAAAAGTTCTCTTAAAATCCCATTTTGGCTCCACCTACCTAATACATTTATACTCGAATCTGGAATTATTCATCTAGAAGAAAAATGATTTAAAACAAACGTGTTTTATCATCGAAAAGGAGTTTAGTCCCTTTTTAATATATATAGTCCGAATAAATTAACTTGATCATATACCTTTATGTAGGCATATATTATTATTTTATTTGTAAAAAAGTGCAATAAGGTATTTTTCTACACCTCGCACAGATTCGTAATGTTATCGGTGATTGAAATCAAGAAACGGAATTGAAGTTTAAGGACAATATTACTTCATCAACATTATACAATTGTATAATTATAACAAAATTAGAAGATTACTTTTTGATAGTGGAGTAAATTAATACAATTAATTGTTCATTTGACATAGTGTATTGTAGCACATGTATGATATACTATGGCCAGAATCATCGGGGGACCAAATGTATTAAATCAAACCAAAACATGTTGGATACACCATTGCCAACACACGGTATTCTATTAGAAAATTTTATTTACCAATCAAAGAATCCTATTACATGACATAACAATCAAAGTATAAAAACCTTATGAACAGTAAAAAATGACTCAAAATAAGGATATTAAAGAAGAGAAGGCTTAATTTGAATTATATCAATAACAAAAAGACATGATAAAGGGAAGGCATAGCTCTAACACAGTGCTTAGTGATAAAATTACGAAAATCATAAAACATATATGATCAGAATGACGAGACTCTTATTAACAGTTTCTGAAAATGTTTAAAAATCTTTGCATTCATTTACAAAGTTATGCACTTTTTAAACTGACCGCACACTGAACTATTTTTAAATCTTATTATATAATTACTATTATAATGTCACTACGCACGGCTTTCCTGGAGAACGGCTCATTATATTATATTTATACACACAGGAACAAATTTAATTTATAGACAGTTATATAGTTGCACATTAATCAATATTTATAAAAACATTATAAATTCTCGATAAGTCACTCATTTTGTGTACAAACTATGACCGATTTTGAGCGTTAATGGGACTTTAACGGTAAACCCAGCTATTCTCTCGAATGGCATAGTTCCGTAATTAGTATAGCTTGGCTATTTTGACCTGAACCTGACACTTATGCAAGAATATATTGCAAGGTTCTTGCTTTGAATATATCAATTTCCGCAAGCAAATCGTGCAATATCGGCATTTAAGATGTGTGTTTGTATTACACATCGAGCGTCATCGTGATACTCCCCGACTGTAAAAACATACAATCGATATTATAAACGTAGGCAATATATCGACTGTTAAATTATGGTAATCAATAGGTCAGGCTCATGCCAATGTGGCCAAGCTATATTACTTATTGCATCTGCTATAACTACAATCGACTTTCTATATTACAGGCGAGGTCACGGACATGAAAACATGCGAGGGGATTTTGAAGTAGACAATCTTGAATGTCCCACAAAGTGCACAGCTGATATAAAACCTGTCTGTGGAAGCGATGGAAACACGTACAATAACGAATGTCTTCTTGATACTGTTGCCTGCAAGTAAGCTAAATGATTGAATTTACTTCGTTGTTGAAAGCTTTTTATCTATCGCATACTGTAGAAATTTTACCACCCATTCATTTGCCTTCAAATCTCAAACGTGTTCATAACTGCGAAGAAGGCAGTTTTGTTTATCGATGCCCGGTTCTTCATTCCTTGAAGGTCCTGGGTTCGATTCCAGGCCGTGTCATACCTAAAGACGAAATAAAAACGGTACCAGAAATTCCCTTGCTAGACGCTTTTTAAAAAATAATGTACATTTATTTCACAATCGACCTAAAAAATAGTAAAAACTAACAAAAGAAAGAAAGTGGCTGTTTGCGTACAATGTGTGCCATTTCAAGCATATGACTTTTTGTTATATCCTTGTATTTTTCAGATCAAAACTCTATATTTACGTGGCGAAGCAAGGAATGTGTTAGATATTCTACCATACGTAGTGGTACCGGGAGAAACGAGAACTACTGCTTTGATTGAAATCATTTACAGTGACAATATAGAAGAAATAAGTGAATTTTACTTTCCATTAGATTATTTAGATATTTGTGACGTATAAAATTGGCCACAAACATGCAATATTATACAATCTGTTGCTAAATTGCAAAATAAAATTGAAAATATATAAAGAAAGCTCTCTTAAAATCGCATTTTTGGCTCGACCGACCTAATACATTTTATATACGAATCTGGACTTATTCGTCTAGAAGAAAAATATTCGCATAACGTCGGTTTATTATCTTTTAAGCACTTAAAATATATTGCGTGAATAACATAGTAAAATATATATATGAGGCGTTCTCCAGGAAAACCGGGCTTAATGACATTGCATTGTAATTATGCAATAAGACTTAGAAAAATGTCTAAAATGAGAAAAAAGCGTGTATTTTGTTTTCATATTTAAGTAATTGAATAGAATAGTACTATCTATTAGCTTCAAGTTTTCTTTAAAATTGTGTTAAAATAAAGTCTGTTGTTGCTATGGTGATCGATTTTTAAAAATAACTCATAAAAGAAGGGTTAAGTGGCTAAAAACACTTGCTATTTTTCTCTGGAAGTAAATACTCACAAACTGGACACGTTTTAATAAAATAAGAATATGATTATGAAATTTGCAACAATTTTAAAAGTTTACGTCAAAAATGTATCAGATACTGAATCATTGAAATGCCACGTTATGTTACGTCAAAAACGTAAATAATGACGTTCGCGATGTCACTCATAAAGTAGGCGGTAGTGGTTGGTTTAAAAAGTCTTTAACTTTGTAAGTTAATGGAATAATTTGTTCAGTTGGTCAGAAACTGTTCACAAGAGTCTCTTCTTTATAACCGTATAATTATCAACATTTTTACAATTTTGTCAATAAGCCCGGTTTTCCTGGAGAACGGCTCATATATAAACGTTGCTAAAACGTAGTAGGGTATGCAAAAAAGACGAGAAAAGCCGTAACGTTCATGAGTTTTCATCCATAGCGTCTTTAGTAGTTATGTAAGTTATAAGAATACTTGTTGTATTCATAAAACATAGTTTTGTGATTAAAACGTCTACAGAAGGTGTTTTTATAATCAAAATGGAGTTTAGTCCCTTTAACGAAAACGCACAATGATTTATGAGCGTCCTTGGACTAATATACTTAGGTTGAGGTGGCGCGGCTTACCTTCTGCTGTCGTTTTGCCCCATAACCAGATGTATGATTTTATACTGGTATAAAATGTCATATACATGTACTGTATTTGTGTTTTATTCTGTATTGCCTCTATTCATTTAGTATATTACGACTTTTCGAACTTATACTGTGTATAAAGTTCTCGGCTTTAATCAATAAAACCCAGTTTCTATTTCAATATGTGTCATTCTTAACTTCTTATTCCAACATACTTCACCAGTCACCATCACCACAATAAAAAGAAGATATTTTGCCATAAGGTAACCAGGCCGAATAAAATGATGCTTCTTTGAATTCACTGATTAGAATTACATTGTATTTGTATAATTAATCTTCATGCGATCTTTTCTTTTTCTTTTTTTCTCGACAAAATGAAAGTATTCCCTAAAATGGACCTGCCTGTACGAGTATTATTTAAATAAATGCCAACAACTGATATCTAATGCATTGATATGTGTTTTATAAGTGTTGTGAGTTATAAGAGCTCTCAAGAACGTTAATTGGCAAAAAAACAAACGGATTTACTTTCGGACTTAGCATTCCGGATTTGCAATTTTATCAGTTGATCCAGATTCGGGCAAAACATGTGGGGTTATGCGCAAAATCATTCAGTAGCGTGGATAATTTTAGTTCTGTTCTTGAGCTTTGGGATAGTCTTTAGTCTCGTTAAAATGGGTCAAACAATAGAATACATTAACTTAAATTTTCTTTTGACAGTTTTCAACTTGTCGGTTTAGCAAAAAACTGTGTCATATACAAAGTGGTTTGTGCAACCTGGCTATGAAAGTATAGTCACCCATATACAAATTGTAGCAATACCACATAACCTTGACGTCACAAAGGCCAGCAAATACAAGCACAAATAGATTAACATTTATAAATGCTGAAAGTTCTTTCTATATCTCCCGTTAGGGCCATCGCGTCATAGCTATAAAAATCGATTGTCGATTGCTATGAAATATATATATATATATTTTTAATGGAATTATGCCGAGAATATCCTTTATTTGCTTTATTTCTACTGAAACATGCAGCCATATAGATGTACCTCCGCCAGGATTTGAACCCGTGTCACCAGATTAGACGGCAAACGCACTAACCACTAAGCTAAGAGGGCACAGATATGTAACACCATTGAAAGGTCAAAAGTTGGGCTATCCACAAAACAGATGATCACTATCAGCAACAGTACCATTTTTCGAGCACCATTTAAAGGACAGGTGAATTAAGGCTGATTGGTAATGGTGGACTTTCGTATACAATTCCGAGATGTCCTAGCGTGCTGGAAAAAGCCCCCTTTGCTGATGATTAAACGTTATGAAAAGCTTATACTGTGGAGGTATATCAAACTACAAAATATGTTAGCACATAAGAGATATCTCAAATAGTTATTTATAATAAAGTATTATATGGACCATTTTACGTAGGTGAACGACCAGAGAGCCACATTATTTTAGGACAATATTTTAACGATGGTTGACATTGGTTGTATAAATAGTTTAGTGAGTTGCAGTAATGAATTCCGCATGAATATTTCATAATACCCTTTAGTATAATTAATTAGATTCAAAACCGATGTTTAATAAAACATAAATTTGTACAATAGCTGCTTGATAGAGCATAAAACGATTTGTAAACTGTTGGGAACGCATACATGTTGTAGCTGTCTGATAGTTCAGCTATATCAGTAATTGTTAGCTAGAAGCAGCGGTTAGATTGTGTACTAGATATGTTATTTAAATCTTGAATGAATTTAGCAAAACAGCCATTATGTCGAATGTGCAGCAACAAAATTTAATGTACATCTGTAACAATTCAAACGCGGTAAACTATGGATAAACGGTTTCTTTGCCTTCTTGCTGAACTTGTTATCAACCTTAAACTGTCAACATGTAACGATATTTTGATCGCCAAGGACGGAGTGGAAATATCCTATCACGTGACACAGTCTGATAATTGTCGTACAGGGGAGAATAAAGTACAACTTCTTCTGGGGATAAATTTGTCCGATTGTGTTATAGAGTGTGGGCTACGTAACCATTGTCTGGCGTTAAGTTATCACCATGGAATGTCCAGTTGTCTTCTCTTCCGTTCTCCAGACACCGATGACGTCATCGATGAAACAACGTGTGATTATATCCTTAAAAGCGATATGATCGTGCAAACGGTATGTATACCGTAACATCAATATACAAATTCATAATTGTACCCTTTATTCAATGTTAATAGACCTACTCCGGATCTCCACTAATCTGTAGGTACAAATAAAGTTTTACCGTTATAATCCTTGTGACGCTTGAATATTCATATCTGGACAATAGAGTTTGGGTCAGTTGTATTTGCATATGAATACAAAACCAGTCTAACTAGGCCAGATTTGTTTGTACCTACATGTAAATTAATGGGAAAACCACCTTGCACAGAGTTCCGGATATCAACTATCGTGCATTGTGTCTTTTGCTTATAAGAGATCTGTTAAACATACGCATATAATAATTGCAAAAATGATCTTGGATGAGATTTTTCTCAGTTTTTTTTTGACAACCACACAAACGTATCCATGAAGAGTCAGGGATATGCCAAAAAGGATTTTTAACTTAACTGTTCGCACATTAAATAATGATACGAGGCGGGTTAGGTTCATTATCGTGTTATGCTGTTGTTGTATATTGTGCTGTATCCTTGTGCTCTTTAATTGTTTTGTTCGTTTTGTGTTCTCCTTTTTGTGCCTTTGTGCTCGGCGTTTTTTGTTGACTATTGCCCTCCTGTCCGATAAAAGTAATACTAGTATGTGGGATGATCAAAAGGTAATGAGAGAAATGCTCTCATTTTTAATGTGTATATATCTGAACCATAAAAGTATCATATTAATTTTGGTCGATTTGATGCCGATGTTTACGTATAGAATACTTTTTTCTACAATCAGTAGTTATTTACTTATGCATCGTCAATTGATATAAAGTGTCGCGCTATGTCGCCGCACATCAAAACGTCGCCCGTTTTCGTCTTATGGTATATGGAACGCATTTGGCTAATTTTTTTATCAAATATTCTTGCAACATTTGTAATAGATACAGTTCTAGTTTCTTTTATCAAAAGTGTCCTCTTACAAGGGTTATAGGATAGTTTTGAAATGATAGACAACAAATTATCCTCGGCTTTGTCTCGGCCAATTTCTTGTTTGTCCTTACAAAACTATCCTTTAACGATTTTAAGATGACACTTTTGATCAAAAACTTGTACTATCTTACTTATACTTAGACAAAAAATAAAATAATTTCCAGAGAGACATTGATTATCACAATCTATTCTGGCACAATTCATGAGTAGAACATGTGTTGAATTTTAGAAAATTGACTCTATGTAGTATCTTAACTTTTGCCTAACAAAGCCTAAGAGATTAACTGTAAAATAGATTGAGTAAAAATCAAGAAACTTTTAATACAAGGTATAAAAGCAACATTTACACAGGCAATCATTTTCAACATTCATGGATTAAGGCTTGATGCACAGAGGTATATTTGTGTATATTATTTGACTCCATTTTTAACAACAATAGATGATTGTCGACGATTGTCATTTATGCCATGAAACAATTTATAAAATTAAGTTTATTTTCAAACAGGATCGTGTTAGCCAATTAGTATTATTATATATATAAAACTATTCTGTTGATGTTAAGACATGTGTTAAATGGATGTTTGAAAAAAATGTTTATATTTTTATAGCAACGTAACTAATTGACACATGGTCTAGTTGTACATTCGTTTTCATAGGGCTATATTTAATGATATACTAACTACACTATAATGTTGTATTCAAGTGATTCTTAGTGGCATCAAATAAAGTTATAACTGTTTTTTGAACTTTGTATAATAACAAATTAGGATTCTTGTTACAACGTTTTATACATTGTTAATAGTTTTGCTGTATTCCTACTGAAAACAAATAATGTAAAATCTTTCAATTTTGATGGAGTTTGCACCCAACTCTGTGGAAAACAATCGATTAGCCACTGCTTTATAATTGATTGGGTTTAGATAAATTGTGGGGATTTTTATGTTTTAGTATTTAGTATAACCAAGACACTAATTAAAATAAAGCCGCATTTCTTTGTTTTATTATTAAGCTTTACCTATACACTAATTTAAATTTAATGCTGCAAATTCGACCAGTTTACAGTAGCACAGTCATGTTAATCTGTTGTTGTGTATTTTTACATTTGTTTAGTCTTCAGGCAATCAGCTGTGACGTTTATTTAACTGTGAATGCAGTTAGGCTAATCTGAAATAGTTGGAAGCTTGAATTGACAAATCCTTTCCTGAGTAAATATCTCACAAAAGTGTACGCTTACAGAAATAATGTACACTTTTTGAATGGAGTCAGTGGGCATGTCGGAGTATAAATCAAATTTATTGGACATTACGCCAAAAACATTAAATAGTTACAATGTATTAGAATGATTTTGAGTGTGTTTATCTTTTATACATGATGTGAAAACTAACAATAGCGAATTGAAACCACGTCATATCTGATAACGAAATTGAACGTGTGTCTTTATTCAAGCAACCAGTTTTACAACAGTAAGCTAAACCGGTCATAGTTTATAAACATCACATTATCCTGGGCGCACAATTTTGCAACAGTAGACCAACCCGGTAAATGTTTGCAAACATCACATTATCACGACTATTTCATCTTGTGTCTTTACATCATAAAATTATATATTTAACATCATGTATACATGCTCTTCAGTTAACCCATGCCTCTCCGTCTTTTGTATTATTTGTAATTGCTATAAAACATGTATGTTTTCATGCAATAATTGTATTGTATTGTATTATATTGTATTGACGTCGCGTCACAAGTTGGAGCTATTTTCAATTTCGCGTAATTTATTTGCCAAATGGTGCAAATGTAATTATGTTTGTTTCAATAAATATCATATGTTATATATCAATCGAACGAAGAAAATCAGCACAATCGACCTGAATGTATATGTTTTGAGTTTTATTACAAAATCCCACATTTTCAGGGTTCGAAATAACCAGAATACGGTGAAATATCACTGTAGAGATGTAACATCCAATCTCGTGGGGCTTGAGGAAAAAGTGTGGAGAGCAAAAACCATACGCAAAATTTCTATATTTTTTTCGCAAAAATGATTCTTAAACGTAAAATGTTGATGCCATTTACGTAAAAGAAAGTGACATCATCATAAAGTCAAATATTTTTATTCTGTGTTAAAATTGTTCTGCAATATTTATTTTTAATAATTACTCTTTGAAATTTCCTATAAAAAATACGTTTTTCATATATTATTAAATACGGTATTCATTTTAGATTTTGATTCAAGAGATCAAAAATAATTTCAAATTTTCTTTGTCTACCTAAAATGTCCCACCCTGTGCTTAAAACTAAAAACTGAATTGAACATGAAATTCGATTTGATCGAACGTGAAAATTTCTGTAAAAAATTATTCGTCACTGCAATGATAAAATACGTTTTTTCCACGCTGTTGAATAGTATATTGTTTATCAAAATCGTTCAATATACCGTGAAGTTATTAGTATTTTTCAATGTCGCCACAAAATGTCCCATCAGCAAAAATTACGTACTAAGTAACGTCAAAATATATTAGTGTTTATGTTGTAGCTTCGATAATTCAATGCAAAATTGAAATTGAAATTTTATAGATTTGTTTAAAATTGTTTTTTATATACTAGGAAATGTATACAGTACTTTATTCATAAAGGGATTTTTATTGAGCATTTTGTGTTCATTGAGGTTCCACCAAGCAGGTCTAAATGTAGAAAGAGCAAATGGATAAATGTACACATTACAGCTATATAGTTAATTACAAGTTATTTTGCCTAAATCTAAGTTCTGTAGTTCCTAAGGTTGCTGAATATACCCCCTTTACACATAATTATACAATTTATGTGTTTATGGTTGTTGTACGCCCATGATTTAGTTATTCTGTCAATTGCACGCCTAATATCCGTCATATTTAGCTAAAATAACGGCGTTTTTGACGTTACGCAAAATAGCTCCAACTTGTGACGCGACGTCATTGTAAATGCGTTGCGTTGCGTTGCGATGCGTTGCGTTGCGTTGCGTTGCGTTGCGTTGCGCTGCGTTGCGTTGCGTTGCGTTGCATTGCATTGCATTGTTGCATTGCATTGCATTGCATTGCATTGCATTGCATTGCATTGCATTGCATTGCATTGCATTGCATTGCATTGCATTGCATAGCATTGTTGCATTGGATTGCATTGGATTGCATTGGATTGCATTGTATGGTATTGTCGTGACAACTCGTGATAGATCCTCTATATCTATTACATGCAGGAAATATCGATTGACACGCCAGTATAAATCATTTTTCATTGAGTCATTAATTAAGCAGCCAGTCAGGTGATGCGCTTTTTATGTCCATTTGATATGCCTGTATTTCACAAACTTAATGAAATATGCATGTGTAATGCCGTTTCAATCCAACGAGTTTTGATATCTGTGCAAATAATTGATATTTTATCTTCAATCTATATTGAGATGGGGAGCTGTGGCCTAGAGGTAGGACGCGCGCTTCGTGCTCGAGATGTCCCGGGTTCAAAAATGATTACGCACGCTATAAGTCCTAATAAAAAATATGCTCTGTTAAACAAACTATGAAACAAAACATGGCCACCGAATAGCATAGCATTTCCAGTTTTATTTGACAAACAAAGTTTATAATCCAGTTGTGTATATTACCCAAGAACAATTTAATTGTTCAACATTTTGAACATTTCAGACACCATGTGAGAATGACTGTAATGATGGATGGACATGTGATCGATTGACAAAACGATGTAAATGTGAAGGTAATTATACGAACCTAGCTAAATAACCTGAGACAAAAAAAACAAAACACTCGAAAAAACTAATCATAATGACTAATGCATCCTCATCATTATATGGTTTACAAAAATAGCTTTCATGCATTGTCAACCATAATAACTTATAACTTACTAAACTAACCGAAAACCTGTTTGTGCGAGATCTACAACTGTGTATGGGGATACTGGGGACATGATGGTAAACGAATACGAATTCATACGAAAATTTATTTTGCATAAAACATTATACAATGCTTGTAACAAATATGTACAAATATGAGATGAAAACCATGAGTTTTCAGCAGACAAAATAATAATATGCATTGCATGTTCGAATCCTAACTGGCTTCGTAATGTGTCTGGTCAGATTAGACGCACATTATTCCACCAGTCAGGCTTCGGACAATCAAAGGTGATAGTAATCACCACATACGATATAATATTTTGAATACACAATCAGACACATAATATTGGATGGTGTAAGATCACAGACATTCAACACAATAGTATAGCGTAGTATAATATAAGTGATATCATCATTTTCAAAAATTAAGACATACGCATTTTATTAGCAATGTATATATATTTAGCAAGCGTAGAAATAGTACGCTTTGACTTCGAAGACATTAAATTTTCAAATTTTCTAATTGGTGACCAATGGCAATAAAAATTTCTTTCTTAGCTCATGGTACAGCGGGCAGACCAACAAAAAGTGAAATTCTGTCTCTACCTTATTCATCGTACACGACTTACAAAATCGTTCTGCTCTTGGTGTATTATCATATCTACCAGACTCTATACATAGGCTATGAGAGGAAGTTCTAAATCTAGCTAGTTCTTTTCAGAAATACAATCAAGATATATCTCAGTTTCCAAGTCAAACTTGAATATACAATACGATTGCAAACGACTCGAGTTATTTATATCGGCGTACTAACTTTGTAAAAATTTATCAATAATTCTTTGCTTAATGGAAACAAAAGGTATATCTATATCAAACTGGTTATTCCACACATATGCAAATCCATGAGTTAATAAAATATTTTTGAAACAAAAAGACCAATTTTCGGAGTTATATGTATTACCAGAATCAGCATCTTCTTTCAGCATTAAGTATACAAGCTTAACAAGTTCTGAGTTCTTAAGCTGTATGATTATCGCCCAATACTTAACCATCCGAATTTGTCTCATTATGAGAAATGGAAATCGCCCTAGCTCTCCATACAATTCTGAAAGATAAGTTCATTTCCTAACACCCAATATTCTTCTTAGAAATTTGGTATGTATTTTCTCAACATCACTACCATCATGCATACCCCAAACCTCAGAGCCAAAATTTAGGACTGATCCTACATGAGAATCAAATATTCTGCATTTGTGGGATAGCCTTGAAGCTCATGTAGCCGGTGTATCAAACAAAATTGACAAAATATATATGAATCACTAACTCCTCGACACATATTTTGTTGGAAACTGCTAAAATAACTTTAAATCTTTAATAAGATTTCAAAATCACATCAAATGACCTTCGGAATCGGAAAAATACATGTAAACAAACACCATGTCAAATTTTCAGCACAGGAAAATAACCCCATGCAGCCGGTGCAACTATAACATTTTCCAAGTAAATTTGGTCCAGTTTGTTGACAAGTTGATTTTTTCCCGCCAAAAGTTGCACACGACCCTTTTTATCAATAGATGACGTCATAGCTGTCAAAATTATGTTTGATAAATAAACAAGCGAGCATTGAATACATGCATGTCAAACATTGCCAATGAAATAAGGATTTACTCGAAGTGAAGGTATGGTGTAAGTTTTAGTTGTGATGTCATTCAGAAATTGGTCCATTTCGTATTTATTTATTTAATTTACTCGTCAGTTATTGTAAACAATCATGCAGGCAATGTAACGAGAAAAAGAATCTACAATTTCATGAGAAAATTACATACACCGGTACCGTGGATACACCGGCTTCATGGGGAGTGATTGTACAGGTAATTTAATGTTGCTAAATATGGTAAATACATTATGTAGGACAAAAGATGCATGCTGTGCAATAATTTTCTGGGTTCGGTACCAATAACCATTCTTCAGTAAGGTGATTCCGATATATTTTAATGAGTCCACCAGTTCAATGAGTGAATAATTGATATAAAAATCATGTCTTGTGTGCTTTCCCTTTTCAAAGATCATTGCTTTCGTTTTAGACGTATTTATTTTAAGGCCCCAAAGACGGCAATATCTTTCAACATGTACATGGTCGTCTGCAAAAAGTATTAGAAATAATTGGAGTTCATTGACAGAGAATACATCATCTAGATCTGTGTTGATATTATTTAGAATATCATTCGCAAGAAAACATATATAGCAGAGGAGAACTTGGGTCTCCTTGTTTTAAGCCCATGTGCGATTCGAAGAAATCCGAGTGTGAAGAATTATACTTAACACACGATCTGACAGTCTTGTACATTGATTTTAGAGCATTGACAAATTTGGAACATACATTTTGCAAAAGGAGCTTATACCAATGATGACATCTGTCGATCTTATCGAAGCATTTCTCATAGTCAATGAATATACAATACAATTTATTACCGGAGATTAGTACCTTTGAAATTACAGAGTGTAACACAAAAATACAAGTATGAAAAGTATGAGAATAATATCTCAATGGATAAATCAGTGTTTTTAACACCTTGTGACAATTACTGTACCTAATAAAATCTTTAAGGCTGTATTGTATAACATGCTTGAGAAAAAACATAACACTTATAGGTAAATAATCACTAAATGCCTACGCGGACCAAATTCAGATACAGTCAAATAGTCCGTTAAAAAACTTTAAAGCGACTGGAAATGGGGGTATGTCTTGACAAATCAGCAGCAGAATCATGAAATTGGTGTTAAATGCTTTGTATGCATGTATGTGATGTAGTGAAATGGTTTTATTCAGAAATAGTTTGTTATGAAAGTGGAAGTAAGGTTGGGGCTAACTGACAGTGAGTAAATCCGTACATGTGAGAAAATCTGTTCACCGCGTTTGACGAACCAAATTTTTCTTATATGATACATGACCCCCTGCTTTTTTTCATTTTCTTCAAGCTGGATGCTATTTCTATTGATTAAAAGATTTTGAGAGGGCCCCATGGACAAAAAGTTGACATTTTTTTTGGACTGACCTAGGTCACTTTACATTGAGTTAAAGAACAACTCTATTTCGTGGTTTGTGACCTTATAGGTTAAAAAATTAACATTAAAAATATTTATATGTATGTATATATCACATGAAATTATGCCCAACTACATCATTATTGTTTAATCTAATTAATGTTCATATTCGGAACTTAAATACTAACCTATGCTATGGTGACTTATAGGCCCATTGGGCCGGGTGCCTCTTTATTTATATACTGTAATTATGTTTTTCTGTAAATATGCATGCACAAGTCACATTAATAAACAATTTACTTACTTACTTACTAACTTATAGGTCCGTTAATTACTGAACAGAACAGAACATGTCTTTTATTCTATATCAATGCATACAAACATGCAAATATGAGGAACACAACAATGAATAATACACGAGACTACAAAACATGAAATGGGAATAAATAGTAAACATGAATGAGAGTAGATATAAGTGATATGATACGATAGCATTTACCAAAGAACATATGATATACCATAAATATCTTAGTGTAACATTTAAATGTTGGATCTGACATTTTGTAGAATAATCTTTACAAAGTTACTGAGATTAAGAAAAACCGATTTGTTTTTTGTACACATAAGTTTCTCTAGACTAAAAGTATTTGAACGTCTATAGAAATATGGTTTGATAAATTGTCTTCTTTCGTCTGAAAAGTGTTGGCATTCAAATAAATAATGGAATTCATCCCCTATTCTGGTTCTACAATAAGTACAGGTTCTTTCATTGATTGGTAATCTTGTCCAATTTCCAGTTTCGATAGGTAATCGATGGTTTCTAGTTCTGAATTTGATAAAATAATGTAATAAAGACGGTTGCAGTATAGATAAGTAAGTTTCAATACCAAACGATTTCTTAAATGCCCTGTAAAATATGCTGTTACTTGAATTTTCTATTTGTGAATACCAATTGTTTAAAAATAGATCTTTTAATTTTTGTTTAATCGTAATTTTTAACCATTTTTCATTGGCAAAAGTATGATCGGTCCAGACATTTATTAGGCCATATTTAATCAGAATTGATTTCACATTGTACAACCATAGGTATTTTATTTTGAGCATGTCATCATTTAGTGCTTCTGCTGATCGTAGAATATGTTTATATACTTCGGAAGATAATTTGTTAGTATTATTGCCTTCAATTACACAAATTCTTGACCAAAATGATATTATTTTTTCTTCAATATCTATTGATATTGGTATACATCCTGTTTCCCAATAAACGAAATAGTTTGGAGTAGATCTGTTTAATTTCAGTACATATTTCAGCAACTTTAGTTGTACGCGCTCTATTACATCAAGTTTACCATAACCCCAAATTTCAGCACCATAAATTAAAATAGGTTTTACAGTTTTATTAAAGAGATCTATTTGTAAGTCTACTGGAAGGTTAAGCCGATTAGAATTTTTATAAGACTATTCATTGCCTTTGTTGCCTGGTTTGAAATGTGTTTTTTACAACTAAAGAACGAACCACATCTATTAAAATGTAGCCCGAGATATTTATATTCATTTACAACCTCTAGTGCTTCATTGTTCGTCCGTTAATTACTAAAATATGTAGGAAATTATAACTTTATTTTCGTGAATAAAATTCAGAAACAACAGATTTGTCATTAATTTAAATGTTTGCATTCTTCATAACAAACTTAACTGAGTGAACGATGTTGAATGGTCAATATTCGTATAAAACCCGATCGGAAATTATGATTTTTTTTCACTTAAACGAAATATAACGCATTATGTTGCAATACAATAATTACTCAACCGTATGTCTATGTTTTCACTATCATTTATTTATTGATTGATTGACAAACTTGATGTATGAATCGCTAGTTTATAATTCAACAAGCTCCGTGAAGTTGGCAGCGGGTTACAAGTTAGAAGTTCGATATTCAATTTATAACTGATAGCCAATACCCAACTAGCACATAGTTCGTTATTCGACACATTTTGGCCAATATGGAACTGGTGTCCAATCTGCTGCTAGCACCAAGTTCGTTATTCAACTTTAAAAGAGGTCGAATACCGAACTAGGTTCGAATCGTCTGCCAGCAGCGGGTTCGATATTCAACTCGATAATATGACGAATACCGAACTCGGTCCCATTCTTCTGCTAGCAGCGGGTTCGATAGTCAAATCGAAAAGAAGGCGAATACAGAACTGGTGTCAAATCTTCTGCTAGTAGCGGGTTCGATATTTAACTTGAAAAGAAGGCGAATACCGAAATGGGTTCGAATCTGCTGCCAGAAGCGGGTTCGATATTCAACTCGATAATTTGACGAATACGAAACTGGGTTCGAATCTTCTGCCAGCAGCGGGTTCAATATTCAACTGGAAAAGAAAGCCAATACCGAACTGGGTGCGAATCTTCTGTCAGCAGCGGGTTCGATTCTCAACTCGAAAAGAAGGCGAATACCGAACTGGGTTCGAATCTTCTGCCAGCAGCGGGTTCGATATTCAACACGTCAATATGACGACTACCGAACTGGGTTCGAATCTGCTGCCAGCAGCGTGTTCGATAATCAATTCGATAATATGACGAATACCGAACTGGGTTCGAATCTTCTGCAAGCAGCAGGTTCGACATTCAACTCGAAAAGAAGGCGAATACCGAACTGAGTTCGAATTTTCTGCCAGCAGCGGGTTCGATATTCAACTCGATAATATGACGTATACTGAACTGGGTTCGAATCTTCTGCAAGCAGCAGGTGCGACATTCAACTCGAAAGGAAGGCGAATACCGAACTGGGTTCGAATCTTCTGCCAGCAGCGGGTTCGATATTCAACTCGACAATATGACTAATACCGAAGTGGGTTCGAATCTTCCGCCAGTAGCGGGTTCGACATTCTACTCGAAAAGAAAGCGAATACCGAACTGGGTTCGAATCTTCTGCCAGCAGCCGGTTCGATATTCAACTCGATTATATGACGAATACCGAACTCGGTTCGAATCTTCTGCAAGCAGCGGGTTCGATATTCAACTCGAAAAAAAGGCGAATACCGAACAGAATTCGAATCTTTTGCCAGCAGCGGGTTCGATATTCAACTCGAAAAGAAGGCGAATACCGAAATGGGTTCGAATCTGCTGCCAGAAGCCGGTTCGATATTCAACTCGATTATATGACGAATACCGAACTCGGTTCGAATCTTCTGCCAGCAGCTGGTTCGATATTCAACTCGAAAAAAGGCGAATACCGAACTGGGTTCGAATCAGCTGCCACAAGCGGGTTCGATATTGAACTCGATAATATGACGAATACCGAACTGGGTTCGAATCAGCTGTCAGCAGCGGGTTTGATATTCAACTTATTAATATGACGAATACCGAACTGGGTTCGAATCTTCTGCCAGCAGCGGATTCGATATTCAACTCGAAAAGAGGCGAATACCGAACTGGGTTCGAATCTTCTGCCAGCAGCGGGTTCGATATTCAACACGTCAATATGACGACTACCGAACTGGGTTCGAATCTGCTGCCAGCAGCGTGTTCGATTATCAACTCGATAATATGACGAATACCGAACTGGGTTCGAATCTTCTGCAAGCAGCAGGTTCGACATTCAACTCGAAAAGAAGGCGAATACCGAACTGAGTTCGAATTTTCTGCCAGCAGCGGGTTCGATATTCAACTCGATAATATGACGTATACTGAACTGGGTTCGAATCTTCTGCAAGCAGCAGGTGCGACATTCAACTCGAAAAGAAGGCGAATACCGAACTGGGTTCGAATCTTCATCCAGCAGCGGGTTCGATATTCAACTCGACAATATGACGAATACCGAAGTGGGTTCGAATCTTCCGCCAGTAGCGGGTTCGACATTCTACTCGAAAAGAAAGCGAATACCGAACTGCGTTCGAATCTTCTGCCAGCAGCCGGTTCGATATGCAACTCGATTATATGACGAATACCGAACTCGGTTCGAATCTTCTGCAAGCAGCGGGTTCGATATTCAACTCGAAAAAAAGGCGAATACCGAACTGAATTCGAATCTTTTGCCAGCAGCGGGTTCGATATTCAACTCGAAAAGAAGGCGAATACCGAAATGGGTTCGAATCTTCTGCCAGCAGCTGGTTCGATATTCAACTCGAAAAAAGGCGAATACCGAACTGGGTTCTAATCAGCTGCCACAAGCGGGTTCGATATTGAACTCGATAATATGACGAATACCGAACTGTCATGTATAATTTACTCCGACAATACACATGGGTGGACCATTGGCATGGACAATTTACTCCGACAATACACATGGGTGGACCATTGGCATGGAAAATTTACGCCAATAATACACATGGGTGGACCATTGGCATGGACAATTTACTCCGATAATACACATGGGTGGACCATTGGCTGGACAATTTACTCCGACAATACACATGGGTGGACCATTGACATGGACAATTTACTATATTGCCATCACTAGTTCTGAAAATTATTAACTTGTAGGGAAAATGAAGATTTAAGAATAATTCATGTTTCGACATGACGAATGCGCTATGTACATAACATTTGGTTCAAATGATAATTCTGCACAAACCTATTAAAATTTAATATTATACCTTTGTACGGAAATCATCAAAGTTAAATTTCACTACAAAGTGTGCTAAACGGATCTGAGCGTTAATGATTCAGTCATAGAACTCGTAAAGCGACTGCCTCACAGATGGAGCGAACTTCTTTAAAACGTATAAAGTTGCTAACTGTTACTTTTGGAAAGGTTTGTTTTTAGAAAGGGGCACCATTATGTACCTCATACAAGTATAACCTTGAATATCGTAATCAAGCAATAGCATGTTATGCATATCTAGTAGTTGGTTCGTTGGTTATTGCAACATAATCTCCCTTCAAATAAATGCAGTCGCGATATTCTAGAAAATCAGGGGGTGGTTGTGTTATTGTTAATGCTATCATAAGATGTCCCCTTCTTTCAGGACCCACCTTTAACTTTCAATCATTATTTTGTTTTTATTATACCATATTTATATAGCCCTTTTTTCATGTAAACACACGTTCAAAAGTGCTGTACAATCAAGACCAATACATGGTTAAAACAGTATATAATGTACATAAAATATACAAGTAGGACCTACTAAACCCAGTAGGCGGGGCTCTACTTAACCCAGTAGACAGGGTTCTACTTAACCCAGTAGACGTGCCTCTACTTAACCCAGTAGACGGGGCCCTACTAAACCTAGTAGTTGGGATCTATTGAAGACAGTAGACGGGGCTCTACTTAACCCAGTAGACGGGCCTCTACTTAACCCAGTAGACGGGGCCCTACTAAACCTAGAAGTAGGGATCTATTCAACACAGTAGGCGGGGCTCTACTTAACCCAGTAAACCTCAACTAGGACAAGGATAACGTCAAGTACCATTACCACATGTCCTTAACCCTTAAAGGAATAGTGATACTTCCTTTAAAAGGGGGACGACTCACAAATGACATAAAGTTAATATCATCATATGAGTTACAAAGGTCGAAGAAATAACATACTTTCTTCAAGACCTTACCATAAAAGGTCGAAGAAATAACATACTCTCTTCAAGACCTTACCACACTTTGAAACGGGGCTCTACTTAACCCAGTAGACGGGCGTCTACTTAACCATGAACTTCAGCATGAATAAGCTATAGTAAAATAGTGCGTTTTCAGGGCTTTCTTGAAGGACGGTTATGTTTTACTGTCTCTGAGCGCTGTTGGCAGTGCATTCCAGAGTTTCGCTGCAGCAGCTGTGAAACATCGGTCACCGTAAGTCACAGTCCTCGTCTTTGGCACAACTAGAAGAACAGAATCATTTTGAGACCTTAGCTGTCTTTGTGGAGTATATACTTCCAACATACTTCTGATGTAAACAGATATTTGTAAGCATGAATACAGGTATACAATTATACAATTTTAAGGTGATTCACTAGTGTTGGGTTTTTCTGTACAAGGTATATCAAACCTGTTACATACAAAATGTATACCAAGTTTTATGAGGATTCAAGCAAACGTTTTCGGTAAATTACAATTATCAGTTTTTAGGGGTTGTCCCCAAAATCCAAGAATATCTTAAAAACTAGCCGAGCAAAACTGTTGGGATTTTCCAGAATGATTGTCGTAAATGTGTTCTTTATAAATATAGCAGGTTTATCTTTTACAGAAAATCCAACACTAGTGAATAACCTTAAATTGTCTTCTAACTTACCACAGAGTGTACTGGATACTTGTCTCAGTTGGTATCGAGCAAGGTTACTATGCGATTTCAATCTTAAGTCTAGGGTTCGAATCCAGTTATTGACTTTTGAGATTTGTTTAATTATGTATATTTAACATTTTGTACCTTCTATATTACTTGTACAAGCCGTATAATTAAGTTTGCTATTGATTTGTTTGATTTATACTTTTCTTTTTACATTTGCTGTTGTGTTTTTGCATTTCAAAATAGTTTAATACATGTATTATACATGTATATTTTAACTTGATTACATAATATGGCAGATCACCATGTAAATATATACATTTACAGAATCGTCGCCACTTATGTCTGAATTAACTGGTCCCGCAGCCTCATTTCCGATTCAATCTGCAAATCTTTTGGAGGAGAACACGTGGTACCAGTCTACTAATGTCAGAATATGTTGAAATGTCGTCATGGAGTTCAATCACTAATTCGTCCATAGTATCATCCATGATGTGATGGGTTTGTGTGCACTCTTCGGTGCTTGTGTACATGCCAACCACACTCTGTCATCTATGTGCATCTACTGAAAAATCATTAATTTTCGTAGGGGATGTAATTTCGTGGAGTTCGTGGTTCACCTTTAACCACGAAATCAAATCCTATCGAACATTGATTTTCTCCCTTGTATTTATTAAATTTTAGGACCAGGACGATTACTTGGTAAATCGGACACGGTTCAATTAAAAGGTGTAACCGGTTTCAATTTTTCAAAACCGCTAATCGTTCTAAAACAATTTTGCACATCCTAGAATGTCAATAAATTGAATGAAATGTATTTTTCTGCATGTATAAATAATATTTTGAGGCTTCATACTAGAATGTGTTTATCAACACACAAACAGGTACTAAGACTGGATGCGCAGGGATAACCTATGATACATAAATATGTTTGTGGTAGTGTTCAACATAATAATTTTAAGGACATTCGTTCCATTTTACTTGAGCGGAAGTTTAAAAATCGCAGTCCCTTAGACGTATCTCAAGCATCTAACTATCATGATCAACATGTATGCAAAAGTTTAAAATTGATGGGGTTGTACATTTTTATGTCTTAAAATCGCGATAATTCTGAATGTTAAATACTAATTTACAGTATTGAAAAAAAAATATCGAAGAAACTACTGATGAGGCCATACGAATGATTTATTCCAAATGGTTTTAAACACCGAATCTCCCGAGTTGGTTACAACGTTTGTAGAACGTAGTAGATCTACTATGCATTCGATCATATCAAAACTAGTTAATATTTTATAAGCGCACCCCAAACTATCTAAGAAAAGGTTCTTTTGTGTTTATTTCTAAAGGGTATTGACAAGCAAATGCAGGAGAAACAACCCTTAAACTGTTAACATACTAGTATTTGATTATTAACACTTATTAAACGCGTATTATCGCGAAAACTATAAACAACGAATGCAAAACGTTCATTCGTTTAGTAACCTCCCCTATTTTCAGCATTTCTGAAATCACAATAAGTTCATTAAAAAATCTTGCTTCAAGCAATCGTCATGAAATTTGCTATGAAACTTTTAATTGTCACTGTACTTGTTGCATATAACAATAATAACAATAACAATAACATAAGTTTATTGATTTAAGGCCTCCGGCCCATAACAATTAACAGTTACAATACATTATAATACAATGATGTCAGCACATGTGTGACACATAAGTCATGTTATTTAACAATTATTACATGGATGAGAACAGTCTGTACACTACTTATTTACTTAGTACTACTTAGGAATCAAGATATGTTGCATAGTCATACGATTCCTTATAGAGTTTGTAGTATATAAACTTATTGCTACTATTAATAGTTTCATGCCAGTTTTGTAAATATTGATCCAGCAGACGTCTAACAAATGTTTTTAAAAATATGTTGATATCAATAATGTTTTGCGACTGCCACACATACCCAAACCCATTGATTTGAAGGCAAGTTTTCAATGCTGTTACCCAGTTTTTATGCCCAATATTATCTTCATAGACTAGCATTTTATAGCACATCTTTGGGTATCGGCTGTCTGGCATTCGCAATAGTTTATACCAATATTTGACACCACGTTTCATTGTCTCTATATACAATGGGTAGCGTTTACAGTCCCCTAGAACTACAGCATTGCAACTTTTCTTACTAGCACACATGAACCGTTTACATGCATAGTTCTGAATTCTTTCGAGGCACTCATGCCGTTCCATACCCCAAATCTCACACCCGTAAAGCAATTGTGCACATATTTTTGTATCAAAAATTTTAAAATACGCGTGGTATGGGATTTGTCCACATGGATATAATCTGGATAATAGTGAAATTAGGACGCGTTTACCTTTACATGCCAAGTCATTCACCATTGTATTTAGAGACAACTGTTGTGTAAATTTTAGACCAACATAGTGATAAGAATTTGTAACTTCTAAGTTACCTCCCTTGTAAGTCCATTTTTCACACCTCGACAGTTTACCACCGTTCTTGAAAACAATAACTTTTGTTTTATTTTCATTAACATATAGTTTGTATTCATCACAAAACTTTTCAAGGATATTGATTTGTCTTTGTAAACCACACACAGTGTCCGACGTGAGCGCAATGTCATCTGCGAACATTAGCAGAAATAGTTCAATGTCATTTGGTAGTATTTGGATCCCATGGAATCCACTGTTTTGTAGTATATCATATAATTCATCAATGAAAAAGTAAACAGAATAGGGCTTGCTAAACAACCTTGTTTAAGCCCAATAGTACAATCAATGTTTCGTGTTTTATCCCCTTTACATAATATACATGATTTTACAGAGCTATACATACTCCTTAGTGCAGCAATCAACTTTCCATTAACGCCTTTTGCGCGTATCTTTTGCCATAGAATTTGTCTGTCAACTGTAGCAAATGCTTTGCGGAAATCTACAAAACATACGTACAGTTTTCCGCCTTTTCGGGACAAGTATTTGTCAATTAGAGATTTCAATACAAATAGATAAAAAGATAGATAGATTCTTTATTTTCCTCCATAAATGAAGATTATAACATATTTACAATAACAATATATGACATCACATAACAAGACACAAATTAAACAATTTCATGCATATACGATAGATTTCATGGAAAATATATTAATGTACTAACGTCTGTTATAGACTGACCTTGCCGAAACGAAAAACAAGACACAGAGAACAGACTTAGAAACTTTGACATACACGTTTACTAGTTATGTACATAAACTTTATCTTGTCTGATAAAGTAATTATGTAATTAGTAGCAAGAGTGAATTTAAATTTACAAACAGACATGTATACACACTTTTTATAATACAATTATATATCATATTATCATTACCAACATAATTATCATACAAGTCAGTGCATGTACATATATGAGGAAAATAATTACATATCTGCACACTTGAACATCTAGAGAAACTACTGACAGGTCAATCGAGCACTAGGTACGTAAGACATTGCATAGCGCGTATGTAAGTGGCAGAGAGTACGGCTGCCCTATGTTATACTGCGTTCCGAGTCCCAATAAGTTGAAACACTGCCTTTCAATAGGAGACGTTATAAATTCACCAAACCAGTCATATCCATTAACATCGATAAGCGCGTCCCATAACTTTCGTCGTACACTATCCCGAGCAACACAGAAACAAATATTATGCTCTACCACATTTTCTATCACCATGTTACTTTGTTTACATGTCCTTGGGAACTGCCGAGATATAAAGGAACCTATGCTGTTAAGAAGAATTTTATAAACCTTGCAAAGACTCGGATTGTCCTTCACTCGTTGCCATAATGATGCACAGTTCTCAAGTGAAAGGTGGGTGCTATCTATACGATCCTGTAATTTTATTAAGGTTCTAGTTTTCCATGCTCCATGAATAGTTCGTTTCAATAACATTTTCAAGGCACCTTTGGATACGAACTTTCCAGTTACTAGATACTCTTCGAGAACATAAATCAGGCTGTACTTTTGTAGAAGACGATATACATCAGGTATAAAACCACGCGATTGTTTATCGTAGTTAATGAAGCGTGACAACGGGTGTGTGAAGTTAGCTGTCCACTGTCCAATGTCCATTCTAGCTGTCCATTTATCAATTTGAATTAGAGAACTATCTCTAATTCATTTTTTGGACAACTGTCCACTGTCCATAATAACTGTCCACTCTAGTTGTCCACTCCAGTTGTCCACTCTGGCTATCCACTCTGGCTGTCCACTCTATTGTCCACTCAAGCTGTCCACTCTGGCTGTCCACTTAGGCTGTCCAGTCTAGTTGTCCACTCTGGCTGTCCACTCTGGTTGTCCACTCTAGTTGTCCACTCAGGCTGTCCACTCTGGCTGTCCACTCTGGCTGTCCACTCTAGTTGTCCACTCTGGTTGTCCACTCTGGCTGTCCACTCTAGTTGTCCACTCTAGTTGTACACTCTGGCTATCCACTCTGGCTGTCCACTGTGGCTGTCCACTCTAGTTGTCCACTGTGGCTGTCCACTCTGGCTGTCCACTCTGGCTGTCCTCCTGGCTGTCCACTCTGGTTGTCCACTCTAGTTGTCCACTCTGGCTGTCCACTTAGGCTGTCCAGTCTAGTTGTCCACTCTGGCTGTCCTCTCTGGTTGTCCACTCTAGTTGTCCACTCAGGCTGTCCACTCTGGCTGTCCACTCTGGCTGTCCACTCTAGTTGTCCACTCTGGTTGTCCACTCTGGCTGTCCACTCTAGTTGTCCACTCTAGTTGTACACTCTGGCTATCCACTCTGGCTGTCCACTGTGGCTGTCCACTCTAGTTGTCCACTGTGGCTGTCCACTCTGGCTGTCCACTCTGGCTGTCCTCCTGGCTGTCCACTCTGGTTGTCCACTCTGGCTGTCCACTCTAGTTGTCCACTCTAGTTGTCCACTTTGGCTATCCACTCTGGCTGTCCACTCTGGCTGTCCACTCTAGTTGTCCATTCCAGTTGTCCACTCTGGCTGTCCACTCGAGGTTTATAATCTGGTTGTCCACTCCGGCTGTCCACTCTGGCTGTCCACTCGAGTATTTATAATCTGGCTGTCCACTCTGGTTGTCCACTCTGGCTGTCCACTCTGGCTGTCCACTCTAGTTGTCCACTCCAGTTGTCCACTCTGGCTATCCACTCTGGCTGTCCACTCTAGTTGTCCACTCTAGTTGTCCACTCTGGCTGTCCACTTAGGCTGTCCAGTCTAGTTGTCCACTCTGGCTGTCCACTCTAGATGTCCACTCTGGCTGTCCACTCTAGTTGTCCACTCTGGTTGTCCACTCTGGCTGTCCACTCTAGTTGTCCACTCTAGTTGTCCACTATGGCTATCCACTCTGGCTGTCCACTGTGGCTGTCCACTCTAGTTGTCCACTCTGGCTGTCCACTCTGGCTGTCCACTCTGGCTGTCCTCCTGGCTGTCCACTCTGGTTGTCCACTCTGGCTGTCCACTTTAGTTGTCCACTCTAGTTGTCCACTTTGGCAATCCACTCTGGCTGTCCACTCTGGCTGTCCACTCTAGTTGTCCACTCCAGTTGTCCACTCTCGCTGTCCACTCGAGGTTTATAATCTGGTTGTCCACTCCGGCTGTCCACTCTGGCTGTCCACTTGAGTATTTATAATCTGGCTGTCCACTCTGGTTGTCCACTCTGGCTGTCCACTCTGGCTGTCCACTCTAGTTGGCCACTGTGGCTGTCCACTCTGGCTGTCCACTCTGGTTGTCCTCCTGGCTGTCCACTCTGGTTGTCCACTCTGGCTGTCCACTCTAGTTGTCCACTTTAGTTGTCCACTTTGGCTATCCACTCTGGCTGTCCACTCTGGCTGTCTACTCTAATTGTCCACTCCAGTTGTCCACTCTGGCTGTCCACTCGAGGTTTATAATCTGGTTTTCCACTCCGGCTGTCCACTCTGGCTGTCCACTCGAGTATTTATAATCTGGCTGTCCACTCCGGTTGTCCACTCTGGTTGTCCACTCGATGTTTATAATCTGGTCGTCCACTCGAGGTTTATAATCTGGTTGTCCACTCCGGCTGTCCACTCTGGCTGTCCACTCGAGTATTTATAATCTGGCTGTCCACTCTGGTTATCCACTCTGGTTGTCCACTCGAGGTTTATAATCTGGTTGTCCACTCTGGCTGTCCACTCTGGCTGTCCACTCTAGTTGTCCACTCTGGCTGTCCACTCTGGCTGTCCACTCAGGCTGTCCACTCTAGTTGTCCACTCCAGTTGTCCACTCTGGCTATCCACTCTGGCTGTCCACTCTAGTTGTCCACTCTAGTTTTCCACTCTGGCTGTCCACTCTGGCTGTCCACTCTGGCTGTCCACTCGAGGTTTATAATCTGGTTGTCCACTCCGGCTGTCCACTCTGGCTGTCCACTCGAGTATTTATAATCTGGCTGTCCACTCTGGTTGTCCACTCGAGGTTTATAATCTGGTTGTCCACTCTGGCTGTCCACTCTGGCTGTCAACTCAGGCTGTCCAGTCTAGTTGTCAACTCTGGCTGTCCACTCTGGCTGTCCACTCTGGATGTCCACTCTGGCTGTCCACTCTGGCTGTCCACTCTGGCTGTCCACTCTGGTTGTCCTCTCTGGCTGTCCACTCTGGCTGTCCACTCTTGTCGTCCACTATGGCTGTCCACTCTGGCTGTCTACTCTAGTCGTCCACTCTGGCTGTCCACTCTGGCTGTCCACTCTGGTTGTCCACTCTGGCTGTCCACTCTAGTTGTCCACTCTAGTTGTCCACATTGGCTATCCACTCTGGCTGTCCACTCTGGCTGTCCACTCTACCTGTCCACTCCAGTTGTCCACTCTGGCTGTCCACTCGAGGTTTATAATCTGGTTGTCCACTCCGGCTGTCCAGACTGGACAGCCTGAGTGGACAGCCAGAGTGGACAGCCGGAGTGGACAACCAGATTATAAACCTCGAGTGGACAGCCAGAGTGGACAGCCAGAGTGGACAGCCAGAGTGGACAACTAAAGTGGACAACTAGAGTGGACAACTAGAGTGGACAGCCAGAGTGGATAGCCAGAGTGGACAACTGGAGTGGACAGCCACAGTGTCCACTCTGGCTGTCCACTCAGGCTGTCCACTCTAGTTGTCCACTCCAGTTGTCCACTCTGGCTATCCACTCTGGCTGTCCACTCTAGTTGTCCACTCTAGTTGTCCACTCTGGCTGTCCACTCTGGCTGTCCACTCTGGCTGTCCACTCGAGGTTTATAATCTGGTTGTCCACTCCGGCTGTCCACTCTGGCTGTCCACTCGAGTATTTATAATCTGGCTGTCCACTCTGGTTGTCCACTCTGGTTGTCCACTCGAGGTTTATAATCTGGTTGTCCACTCTGGCTGTCCACTCTGGCTGTCAACTCTGGCTGTCCACTCGAGGTTTATAATCTGTTTGTCCACTCTGGCTGTCCACTCTGGCTGTCCACTCAGGCTGTCCAGTCTAGTTGTCCACTCTGGCTGTCCACTCTGGCTGTCCACTCTGGATGTCCATTCTGGCTGTCCACTCTGGCTGTTCACTCTGGCTGTCCTCCTGGCTGTCCACTCTGGTTGTCCACTCTGGCTGTCCACTCTAGTTGTCCACTCTAGTTGTCCACTTTGGCTATCCACTCTGGCTGTCCACTCTGGCTGTCCACTCTAGTTGTCCACTCCAGTTGTCCACTCTGGCTGTCCACTCGAGGTTTATAATCTGGTTGTCCACTCCGGCTGTCCACTCTGGCTGTCCACTCGATTATTTATAATCTGGCTGTCCACTCTGGTTGTCCACTCTGGCTGTCCACTCTGGCTGTCCACTCTAGTTGTCCACTGTGGCTGTCCACTGTGGCTGTCCACTCTGGCTGTCCTCCTGGCTGTCACCTCTGGTTGTCCACTATGGCTGTCCACTCTAGTTGTCCACTCTAGTTGTCCACTTTGGCTATCCACTCTGGCTGTCCACTCTGGCTGTCCACTCTAGTTGTCCACTCCAGTTGTCCACTCTGGCTGTCCAATCGAGGTTTATAATCTGGTTGTCCACTTCGGCTGTCCACTCTGGCTGTCCACTCGAGTATTAATAAGCTGGCTGGCCACTCTGGTTGTCCACTCTGGCTATCCACTCTGGCTCTCCACTCTAGTTGTCCACTGTGGCTGTCCACTCTGGCTGTCCACTCTGGATGTCCTCCTGGCTGTCCACTCTAGCTGTCCACTCTAGTTGTCCACTCTAGTTGTCCACTTTGGCTATCCACTCTGGCTGTCCACTCTGGCTGTCCACTCTAGTTGTCCACTTCAGTTGTCCACTCTGGCTGTCCACTCGAGGTTTATAATCTGATTGTCCTCTCCGGCTGTCCACTCTGGCTGTCCACTCGAGTATTTATAATCTGGCTGTCCACTCTGGTTGTCCACTCTGGTTGTCCACTCGAGGTTTATAATCTGGTTGTCCACTCTGGCTGTCCACTCTGGCTGTCCACTCTGGCTGTCCACTCGAGGTTTATAATCTGGTTTTCCACTCCGGCTGTCCACTCTGGCTGTCCACTCGAGTATTTATAATCTGGCTGTCCACTCTGGTTATCCACTCTGGTTGTCCACTCGAGGTTTAAAATCTGGCTGTCAACTCTGGCTGTCCAATCTAGTTGTCCACTCTGGCTGTTCACTCTGGCTGTCCACTCAGGCTGTCCACTCTAGTTGTCCACTCCAGTTGTCCACTCTGGCTATCCACTCTGGCTGTCCACTCTAGTTGTCCACTTTAGTTGTCCACTCTGGCTGTCCACTCTGGCTGTCCACTCTGGCTGTCCACTCGAGGTTTATAATCTGGTTGTCCACTCCGGCTGTCCACTCTGGCTGTCCACGCGAGTATTTATAATCTGGCTGTCCACTCTGGTTGTCCACTCTGGTTGTCCACTCGATGTTTATAATCAGGTTGTCCACTCTGGCTGTCCACTCTGGCTGTCAACTCTGGCTGTCCACTCGAGGTTTATAATCTGTTTGTCCACTCTGGCTGTCCACTCTGGCTGTCCACTCTGGCTGTCCACTCTGACTGTCCACTCTGACTGTCCACTCTGACTGTCCACTCTAGTTGTCTACTCTGGCTGTCCACTCTGGCTGTCCACTCTGACTGTCCACTCTGACTGTCCACTCTGGTTGTCCACTCTGGCTGTCCACTCTGGCTGTCCACTCTAGTTGCCCACTCTGGCTGTCCACTCGAGCTGTCCACTCTGGTTGTCCACTCTGGTTGTCCACTCTAGTTGTCTACTCTGGCTGTCCACTCTGGCTGTCCACTCTGGCTGTCCACTCTGGTTGTCCCCTCTGGTTGTCCACTCTGGCTGTCCACTCTAGTTGTCCACACTGGCTGTCCACTCTAGTTGTCCACTCTGGTTGTCCGCTCTGGTTGTCCACTCTGGCTGTCCACTCTAGTTGTCCACTCTAGTTGTCCACTCTGGCTGTCCACTCTGGCTGTCTACTTTGGCTGTCCACTCTGGTTGTCCACTATGGTTGTCCACTCTGGCTGTCCACTCTAGTTTTCCACTCTAGTTGTCCACTCTGGCTGTCCAATCTGGCTGTCCACTCTGGTTGTCCACTGTGGTTGCCACTCTAGTTGTCCACTCTGGCTATCCACCCTGGCTGTCCACCCTGGTTGTCCAATCTGGCTGTCCACTCTGGTTGTCCACTCTGGCTGTCCACTCTGGCTTTCCACTCTGACTGTCCTCCTGAATGTCCACTCTGGTTGTCCACTCTGGCTGTCCACTCTAGTTGTCCACTCTGGCTGTCCACTCTGGCTGTCCACTCTGGTTGTCCAATCTGGTTGTCCACTCTGGCTGTCCACTCTAGTTGTCCACTCTAGTTGTCCACTCTGGCTGTCCACTCTAGTTGTCTACTCTGGCTGTCCACTCTGGCTGTCCACTCTGGCTGTCCACTCTGGTTGTCCCCTCTGGTTGTCCACTCTGGCTGTCCACTCTGGCTGTCCACTCTAGTTGTCCACTCTGGCTGTCCACTCGAGCTGTCCACTCGGGTTGTCCGCTCTAGTTGTCCACTGTGGCTGTCCACTCTGGCTGTCCACTCTGGCTGTCCTCCTGGCTGTCCACTCTGGTTGTCCACTCTGGCTGTCCACTCTAGTTGTCCACTCTAGTTGTCCACTTTGGCTGTCCACTCTAGTTGTCCACTCCAGTTGTCCACTCTGGCTGTCCACTCGAGGTTTATAATCTGGTTTCCACTCCGGCTGTCCACTCTGGCTGTCCACTCGAGTATTTATAATCTGGCTGTCCACTCTGGTTGTCCACTCTGGCTGTCCACTCTGGCTGTCCACTCTAGTTGTCCACTGTGGCTGTCCACTCTGGCTGTCCCTTCTGGCTGTCCTCCTGGCTGTCCACTCTGGTTGTCCACTCTGGCTGTCCACTCTAGTTGTCCACTCTTGTTGTCCACTTTGGCTATCCACTCTGGCTGTCCACTCTGGCTGTCCACTCTAGTTGTCCACTCTGGCTATCCACTCTGGCTGTCCACTCAGGATTTCCAGTCTAGTTGTCCTCTCTGGCTGTCCACTCTGGCTGTCCACTCTTGTTGTCCTCTCTGGCTGTCCACTCTTGTCGTCCACTATGGCTGTCCACTCTGGCTGTCCACTCTAGTCGTCCACTCTGGCTGTCCACTCTGGCTGTCCACTCTGGGTGTCCACTCCAGTTGTCCACTCTTGTTGTCTACTCTGGCTGTTCACTCCAGTTGTCAACTCTGGCTGTCCACTCTGGCTGTCCACTCAGGCTGTCCACTCTGGTTGTCCACACTGGTTGTCCACTCTGGCTGTCCACTCTGGTTGTCCACTCTAGTTGTCCACTCAGGCTGTACACTCTGGCTGTCCACTCTGGCTGTCCACTCTAGTTTTCCACTCTGGTTGTCCACTCTGGCTGTCCACTCTAGTTGTCCACTCTAGTTGTCCACTCTGGCTATCCACTCTGGCTGTCCACTGTGGCTGTCCACTCTAGTTGTCCACTGTGGCTATCCACTCTGGCTGTCCACTGTGGCTGTCCACTCCAGTTGTCCACTCTGGCTATCCACTCTGGCTGTCCACTCTAGTTGTCCACTCTAGTTGTCCACTCTGGCTGTCCACTTAGGCTGTCCAGTCTAGTTGTCCACTCTGGCTGTCCTCTCTAGATGTCCACTCTGGCTGTCCACTCTAGTTGTCCACTCTTGTTGTCCACTCTGGCTGTCCACTCTAGTTGTCCACTCTGGCTATCCACTCTGGCCGTCCACTGTAGCTGTCCACTCTAGTTGTCCACTGTGGCTGTCCACTCTGGCTGTTCACTCTGGCTGTCCTCCTGGCTGTCCACTCTGGTTGTCCACTCTGGCTGTCCACTCTAGTTGTCCACTCTAGTTGTCCACTTTGGCTATCCACTCTGGCTGTCCACTCTGGCTGTCCACTCTAGTTGTCCACTCCAGTTGTCCACTCTGGCTGTCCACTCGAGGTTTATAATCTGGTTGTCCACTCCGGCTGTCCACTCTGGCTGTCCACTCGATTATTTATAATCTGGCTGTCCACTCTGGTTGTCCACTCTGGCTGTCCACTCTGGCTGTCCACTCTAGTTGTCCACTGTGGCTGTCCACTCTGGCTGTCCACTCTGGCTGTCCTCCTGGCTGTCACCTCTGGTTGTCCACTATGGCTGTCCACTCTAGTTGTCCACTCTAGTTGTCCACTTTGGCTATCCACTCTGGCTGTCCACTCTGGCTGTCCACTCTAGTTGTCCACTCCAGTTGTCCACTCTGGCTGTCCAATCGAGGTTTATAATCTGGTTGTCCACGTCGGCTGTCCACTCTGGCTGTCCACTCGAGTATTTATAAGCTGGCTGGCCACTCTGGTTGTCCACTCTGGCTATCCACTCTGGCTCTCCACTCTAGTTGTCCACTGTGGCTGTCCACTCTGGCTGTCCACTCTGGCTGTCCTCCTGGCTGTCCACTCTGGCTGTCCACTCTAGTTGTCCACTCTAGTTGTCCACTTTGGCTATCCACTCTGGCTGTCCACTCTGGCTGTCCACTCTAGTTGTCCACTTCAGTTGTCCACTCTGGCTGTCCACTCGAGGTTTATAATCTGATTGTCCTCTCCGGCTGTCCACTCTGGCTGTCCACTCGAGTATTTATAATCTGGCTGTCCACTCTGGTTGTCCACTCTGGTTGCCCACTCGAGGTTTATAATCTGGTTGTCCACTCTGGCTGTCCACTCTGGCTGTCCACTCTGGCTGTCCACTCGAGGTTTATAATCTGGTTGTCCACTCCGGCTGTCCACTCTGGCTGTCCACTCGAGTATTTATAATCTGGCTGTCCACTCTGGTTATCCACTTTGGTTGTCCACTCGAGGTTTATAATCTGGCTGTCAACTCTGGCTGTCCAATCTAGTTGTCCACTCTGGCTGTTCACTCTGGCTGTCCACTCAGGCTGTCCACTCTAGTTGTCCACTCCAGTTGTCCACTCTGGCTATCCACTCTGGCTGTCCACTCTAGTTGTCCACTTTAGTTGTCCACTCTGGCTGTCCACTCTGGCTGTCCACTCTGGCTGTCCACTCGAGGTTTATAATCTTGTTGTCCACTCCGGCTGTCCACTCTGGCTGTCCACGCGAGTATTTATAATCTGGCTGTCCACTCTGGTTGTCCACTCTGGTTGTCCACTCGAGGTTTATAATCAGGTTGTCCACTCTGGCTGTCCACTCTGGCTGTCAACTCTGGCTGTCCACTCGAGGTTTATAATCTGTTCGTCCACTCTGGCTGTCCACTCTAGTTGTCTACTCTGGCTGTCCACTCTGGCTGTCTACTCTGACTGTCCACTCTGGTTGTCCCCTCTGGTTGTCCACTCTGGCTGTCCACTCTGGCTGTCCACTCTAGTTGTCCACTCTGGCTGTCCACTCGAGCTGTCCACTCTGGTTGTCCACTCTAGTTGTCCACTCTGGTTGTCCACTCTAGTTGTCTACTCTGGCTGTCCACTCTGGCTGTCCACTCTGGCTGTCCACTCTGGTTGTCCCCTCTGGTTGTCCACTCTGGCTGTCCACTCTAGTTGTCCACACTGGCTGTCCACTCTAGTTGTCCACTCTGGTTGTCCACTCTGGTTGTCCACTCTGGCTGTCCACTCTAGTTGTCCACTCTAGTTCTCCACTCTGGCTGTCCACTCTGGCTGTCTACTTTGGCTGTCCACTCTGGTTGTCCACTATGGTTGTCCACTCTGGCTGTCCACTCTAGTTTTCCACTCTAGTTGTCCACTCTGACTGTCCACTCTGGCTGTCCACTCTGGTTGTCCACTGTGGTTGCCACTCTAGTTGTCCACTCTGGCTATCCACCCTGGCTGTCCACCCTGGTTGTCCAATCTGGCTGTCCACTCTGGTTGTCCACTCTGGCTGTCCACTCTGGCTTTCCACTCTGACTGTCCTCCTGAATGTCCACTCTGGTTGTCCACTCTGGCTGTCCACTCTAGTTGTCCACTCTGGCTGTCCACTCTGGCTGTCCACTCTGGTTGTCCAATCTGGTTGTCCACTCTGGCTGTCCACTCTAGTTGTCCACTCTAGTTGTCCACTCTGGCTGTCCACTCTAGTTGTCTACTCTGGCTGTCCACTCTGGCTGTCCACTCTGGCTGTCCACTCTGGTTGTCCCCTCTGGTTGTCCACTCTGGCTGTCCACTCTGGCTGTCCACTCTAGTTGTCCACTCTGGCTGTCCACTCGAGCTGTCCACTCGGGTTGTCCACTCTAGTTGTCCACTCTGGTTGTCCACTCTAGTTGTCCCGAGGAACCCCGATAATTCCCCGTTGCCTCCAATTTATATCGAGAGTGCATCCCCGAATCAGTTGGACAAACGTTGAAACGTCGGGAATACATCAGGAATACTCCCTATGCCTACCAGTACCTCAAACTTCTCCCCGAAAATATCGGCGAATATGCATGGATTAAATCAAGTGACCGCGAATATTTCGCCGAAACATTCCCGAAGGTTTGCAAAACATCGCCGATGTTTTGGGGAATCGGTGATGCCTAGTCTGAAATACCTCCCCAAGATCACAAAGTTACTAAAACACTATAGTACGACAGGGAACCAGACTACGGTGATGCCTTGTGGATAATGTTTTATCGCGGAAGTCGCCTCGATCATTCTCTGATGCTGTTCCGTCTTTTTACGTTTTTAAGGTATGCGCACTTGAAGAAAATTTGTAAAGAACTTAATTTTTATCGGATTTCTTTCAAATTTTTACTAGGAGTAGCTTTTAAAATGTACTTCTTGGTCATATTTGCGAAATAGATGAACTCCTCCCCTGAAAATTTATAATAGGGACTTTTCTTGAAATTTCATTGAAAAACGTCGTGTAACTGCGTCACATTTGTCTTCATGCAGTGTGTGATATTTCACCTTTCAGAAGTCAATTTAACATCAATTGTTACGGGAAGATGTCATGTGTGTTCGCAAAATGAATAACTAACAAGATGTCATATTACATTTGAACGTGAGACGTCAAACATAGCTGTTGGTAATTGTTATATAGTTTGTAAAATTCTGTAACTTTGCCATTTTTTGCGTAAAATATATAAAACTTCTATATAAAAATTCCTCCAGTTATTTTCATTTTCCCTGCAAAATATTGATATTTTGTACACTTTAAGAGAAATAATATGTCATCAAACTAGTAGTGAAAAAATGGTTGAGAAAACGCAATTTTAGAAAATACAACAATTTTATAAAAATACAAAAAAGTGTCACAAATTATTATTTAAGGTCAAGTGTTACGGTGAGATACCACATGTGTTCGCAAATGAATAACGAACAAGATGGCATATTACATTTCAACGTGAGACGTCAAGCATGGCTATTGGTATTTGTTATATAGTTTGTTAAATTCTGTAACTTTGCCATTTTTTGCGTAAAATATATAAAACTTCTTTATAAAAATTCCAGTAGTTATTTTAATTTTTCCTTCAAAATATTGATATTTTGTACACATTAAGAAAAATAATATGACATCAAACTAGTAGTGAAAAACTGTTCGACAAAACGCAATTTTAGTAAATACGACAATTTCATAAAAATACAAAAATGTGTCACAAATCCTTTTGACGCGATAGTAAAATCCGCAAAAAAGTTTCATTCATAAATATTTTTTTATGATCGTCACTTTTCTCTTGAAAAAAAAACAAGAGCCGTCAGTGACGGATGATGCTCCCCGTGGGATGTTTGTCACAGAAAAAATACTCCAGAATATGCAAAAGAGAGTTATGGTTCTTAGCCATTGAACTTTCCCACAATGAGATCTATTTACCTCGGTATCCACACGGTATACTTATGATCATCATGCAAAGCATACACTAATTAAAATTAACTGAACTATATTTTTTATGATTTTAAAAGTATTCTTGGTTTGCCACCCGGCGTGTCACAAAATAGAAAATGACGAATTTTTCGTATTTAGCGTCCGAGTGGTTTATCTTAATTCATTCATATTGGATGGTGCAACATAATTTCATAAAATAAAAATATACTGTTTCATTGATTGTTATACTTTCATCAAATCGTCGAAATTTCAAATAGCTAGGGTCATTAATTTTGACCTTGAAAGGTTATATTCGGATGTAAGGCGTTTTGTAAACTTTTTCTAAAATGTTAAAATTTGAATCATTACTATAATTATTCATTATTATTTGAACTACGGTGTCATTAGATTTTCATGAATACTGAAACAAAACTATGATATTCATATTCCGTTTTCATGACAGATTTATCATGTAAAATTTCATAACTTTCCCAACATAAATGATATAATAGTACTATATTTTACATCAACATTTTAGCTTGTAAACTTTTACAAATTTACGCTCTAAACATGACGTCGGGCATAATTGACGCCCGCATGTTCGGACACAACGATACATATTTTTATTACACACCACACTGAAAACACACGTGTATGATATCAATATAGTTTATGCATGTTTTATGTTAAACATTATGTTTTGTGAATGAAATCTTATCAAAGGGATAAAATTTTAATACTTACACGTCAATAATATAAGAAATATTGAATTATTAAAATAATCTAGTTATCAATTACATGTCGCTCAAGACTTTCGCTCGCTTAGAATGAGAAGGTCGTAACTATTACTTGCTTTCGTATGAGACTGATTCATATTTGAAATCTACTTTACAGGGCGATCCTTATGAGCCTATTTCCATCAAAATTGGAATTTGTCATGTTGATCGAACCGATGTTGAAACAGCTTGATTTACCATAAGTTCGTAAAGTGTTTTTTTCTTGATTTCTCTAAATATCGATTTTGTAGTTAACGACCTTCTCATTCTAAGCCAGCACATTGTTTCTATGGAGTAATAAATCGTATAGAGGTTATTTACAAGTAATAAATGTAAGATAAAGGTTACTACTAAATTAAAGATCTTACTGTTGAAGAAAGAACCGTGAAACATTATTAAAACCGTTCTTTTTGTAAATACACACTACTTTTCCGACGTTCTTTATAAATTTATTTAATGAAATTACAAGTTATATTCGTATTATTTTCAGTATCATTATCGTTGATATATACTTGAACAATGTATTGGATTTAAGACGCATCACTTTAGTAATTTTGTCAAGACAACGCGATGAAAATGACTGATCGAATATTTTGACGTTACATTTTACGCTTTCCGTGTGACGCTTCCACGACGCAACACCGTGCGCGACGTCTATATGTACTTTGTTGATGCCACCAGATCTATTCCCGAACATCGGGAATGTCTCCTCGAGATATTCACGACATGAAGTCGTGAGAACATCGGGTAAAGTTCAAGACATGCATTGAACTATCCTGACGTGTTCGCGACATTATAAAATGTCTCAAATCTTCCCGATGCTTCGCCGATGCATCCGGGTGATTCCCTATGACATCGTGGTCCATCTAATTTCAATCGGAAGTACATCCCAGATGCAGTTGTTCGACGCGTAAGATCGGGAACAAATCGGGAGTTCTCCTGGCGCCTCCCGATTCATCACGATTTCATGACTTCCCCGAAGCTTCCCCTAGACCCTGTCCCGATTCCGATGAATGTTTATGAGAACATGTTCCTCTTAGAAAAGTCTAACTGAAATATATATTTTGATGAAATTCGCACAATATGAACAGTCTTGAATTGAAGTCGTACCTTTCGACTCGATGGAAACTGGCTGTAAACGAGCTAAATGACAGACACTGTACCAGAATAATTATTACTATGTTATCAAAATCGTACACTACTATATGGCGAGTGCATGCTGACTTTGCTGTAGCCACTAATGCTTCATCGTTAAGCAATCTCGTTTTCAATATCATATTATTGTAACTTGCATTAAGAGTCAATTCTAAGACACAACTATTCAAACTCATTATACACGTTAACTTAGTGTTTATCATTAGAATTTGAAATATAAATACCACTTTTGCCCGCCCTTTAGTAGATCTAGTAATACAATGCTGTTGTAATATAGTTTGCTTAATTTTTCTGTTTTATGTAAGTGGGTATATGTGATTGCTTGTGATTTTCTATGATTCTCTGTGATACACGCACTGTTATAGTGTGATACCTATTGTGATACATCGTTCCAATCAATGATTTATCACAGGTAACAGTATCGTTGAAAAAGAAATTTTAAAAAATCAAATTGAAAAAAAAACAAGAGCCGTCAGTGACGGGTGATGCTCACCGTGGGATGTTTGTCACAGAAAAAATACTCCAGAATATGCAAAAGAGAGTTATGGTTCTTAGCCATTGAACTTTCCCACAATGAGATCTATTTACCTATGAAGTTTCAAATTGATATCTCTAATACTGTTGAGTTATGGCATAGACAGGAATTAGGTATGAAAAATTACAAAGGGGAATAACTAAAAAAATATGTAATGAAAAGTCATGGTTCTTGTGCACTGCCATTCGATGGGATATATTCACCTATGAAGTTTCAAATTGATATCTCAAACACTAATGGAGTTATGGCCCGGACAAGAATTAAGTATGAATAAAGTATGAAAAATAACAATGGGCAATAACTCCAAAAACAGGTTATGTAGAGTTGCGGTTCTTGAGCACTGCACTTCTACTCATTGAGATCTATCCACCTATTAAGTTTCATGATGATAACTCACATACTTTTTGAGATAGGCTCCGGACAAAAATATTCGGTCGGAACGACGGAACGACGGACGGACGGACAACGCGGCAACTATATGCTCCCCCGAATTTTCGGGGAGCATAAAAATCTCGAAATTTAGATATTATATAGTAGATAATACCTAAATTTCGAGATTTTTTTTTTAATTTCAAGTTTTTTATTTCTTTTTCAACAATACTGTTACCTGTGGGATTAATACGAGCAGTATTTCAAATAAATTAGTTTACAAGTAACCTTTTCGTTCTTCATCATCGACTGTCAATGGTGTTTTGATTTTCCTCGTTAGACTGTAAGGAATAACAGACACACTGGAAATACATTGTACACTTAGCGTTTAGTGACTTTTATTATAAAATATATGGTACAGAAAATATCCACGATATTAGGAATTATGTTTCAGCATCCGGGATTCCTATCCGCTGTGTAGGCAGCATCTTAGACTTGTTGGGTCCCTGTTCCTACGACGCTGCACAATCATCTTATACACTCTGAAATAAGAAAGTGTACTACATAGAGCTATATATATGTTTTAGAAATGACACTCCGCTCTACCCATCAGTTCATTGTCACTAGTTCCTACCATAAATAAGAAAACGCCATATTTTTAAGTTTAGGCTATTTTATAGCTCCAGCCAATTAATTTTATGACAGACATAAAACAAAACTTCTAATAAATGACAAATGCGCATACGGACGTGCATATTTAGGCGAAACGGTCGATTTTAGCACATAGCACTAAGCTTTATCGTCCGAATTTGTTGGAAAATTCATCGACTCGATTCCTGTGACCAGCATTCCAAGATAACTACGAGGCTGTTGAAGAATCTACTTATATCAGAATGTGCAGAATAGAGTTGAGCAGGTTAATAGCTACATCTCAGTTTCCACAATTGCTTGATGAAACAGATATTGGCAAAACATACCTTTTTTGCGTGGCGGCCATCTTTTTTGTTTTGATAGAAACTAGTGCGATTCACCCCTGTGGTTTTCTTCAGTGAAGTTGAATATTACTTTTGAGTTTGGGTGCCGATCTACAAACACTAGATGCAAATGGTTTTTCACAGAGTATTTCCTTCTTTGGCATTTTTAATGATATTTGCTTCTGAATGTGGATACTCTAATATGAAATTTAAATGGTTTTTCACTTGTTATTAGTCGTTGAGTCCGCATTCACAACAAAACAAAGGACGCATGCTGGTGAAAACCCTTTGCAATGTGATGTCTGTGGATCTATATCTTCAACTTAACATAATTTGACTTAACAGGAAAAAACAAACTGATGAAAAACCATTGTAGTGTGATGTCTGTGGATCTATATCTTCAACTTAACTTAATTTGACTTGACAGGAAAAAACAAACTGGTGAAAAACCATTATATTGTGATGTCTGTGTATCTATATCTTCAACTTAACATAATTTGACTTGACAGGAAAAAACAGACTGGTGAAAACCCATTTAAATGGCATGTGTACACGTATATGCATGCACAAACTAAGCTAACTTGGAATAACAGACAATAATGCATACTAGTGAAAAAAACACTTAAATTTCATGTTGGAGTATCCACATTCACAAGCAACCAACCATTAAAGTGTCACAGAAGAAAAGATAGTGTGAAAAACCATGTGTATGTAGTGTTTGTAGAACTACATTCAAACTCAAAAGAAATATTGAACTTTATGAAGAACACGTACTACTGAAAAACCATTTTAAAGTTCATGTATGTCGTTCCATATTTACAACCAAGCATATTACGATATGCCACAGAAGAATAACACTGATAAATAACCATTTAAATCGCAATTTTGTGGATATTTATTTACATTCAAATGGGACTTGGAAACACACTAAGGAATGCATACTGGTGAAAAACCACTTAATGTGATGTTTGCGGATCTCAATTTGTGAAAAAACCATTTAAAAGTAGACGCAGAGTGGAAAGCTAGAGTGGACATCGAGTATGGACAGCCATATTAGACAGCCAGAGTGGACAGCCAGAGCGGACAGCCAGAGTGGACAACCAGAGTGGACAGCCAGATTGGACAGCCAGACTGACAACTAGAGTGGAAAGCCAGAGTGGACAGCCAATATGGACAGCCAGATTGGACAGCCAGGGTGGACAGCCAGAGTGGACAGCCAGAGTAGACAACTAGACAGGACAACTAGAGAGGACAGCCAGAGTGGACAGCCAGAGTGGACAGCCAGAGTGGACAGCCAATATGGACAGCCAGATTGGACAGCCAGGGTGGACAGCCAGAGTGGACAGCCAGAGTGGACAGCCAGAGTGGACAACTAGAGTGGACAGCCAGAGTGGACAGCCAGATTATAAAGACTCCGGTGGACAACCAGAGTGGACAGCCAGAGTGGACAACCAGATAATAAACCTCGAGTGGACAACCAGAGTGGACAACCAGAGTGGACAGCCAGATTATAAATACTCGAGTGGACAGCCAGAGTGGACAGCCAAAGTGGACAGCCAGAGGGGACAACCAGATTATAAACCTCGAATGGACAACCAGAGTGGACAACCAGAGTGGACAGCCAGATTATTAATACTCGAGTGGACAGCCAGAGTGGACAGCCAGAGTGGACAACCAGATTATAAACCTCGAGTGGACAGCCAGATTGGACAGAAAGATTGGACAGCCAGAGTGGACAACCAGAGTGGACAGCCAGAGTGGACAACTAGAGTGGACAACTAGAGTGGACAGCCAGAGTGGACAGTCAGATTTAAAAGACTCCGGTGGACAGCCAGAGTGGACAGCCAGAGTGGAAAACCAGATAATAAACCTCGAGTGGACAACCAGCGTGGACAACGAGAGTGGACAGCCAGATAATAAATACTCGAGTGGACAGCCAGAGTGGACAGACAGAGTGGACAACCAGATTATAAACTTCAAGTGTACAACCAGAGTGGTTAACCAGAGTGGTCAGCCAGAGTGGACGACTAGAGTGGACAGCCAGAGTGGATGACAAGAGTGGACAGCCAGAGTGGACAGCCAGAGTGGACAACCAGAGTGGACAGCCAGAGTGGACAGCCAGAGTGGACAACTAGACTGGACAGCCTGAGTGGACAACCAGATTATAAACCTCGAGTGGACAACCAGAGTGGACAACCTGAGTGGACAGTCAGATTATAAATACTCAAGTGGACAGCCAGAGTGGACAGCCAGAGTGGACAACCAGATTATAAACCTCGAGTGGACAGCCAGAGTGGACAACTTGAGTGGACAACTAGAGTGAACAGCCAGAGTGGACAACTAGAGTGGACAACTAGAGTGGACAGCCAGAGTGGACCACTAGAGTGGACAACCAGAGTGGACAGCCAGAGTGGACAACTAAAGTGGACAGCCTGAGTGGACAGCCAGAGTGGACAACCAGAGTGGACAACAAGAGTGGACAGCCAGAGTGGACAGCCAGAGTGGACAGCCACAGTGGACAACTAGAGTGGACAGCCAGAGTGGACAGCCAGAGTGGACAATCAGAGTGGACAGCAAGAGTGGACAACTAGATAGTACAACTAGAGTGGACAACTAGAGTGGGCAGCCAGAGTGGACAGCCAGAGTGGACAACTAGAGTGGACAGCCATAGTGGACAGCCAGTGTGAACAACTAGAGTGGACAGACAGAGTGGACAACAAGAGTGGACAACTAGAGTGGACAGCCAGAGTAGACAGCCAGAGTGGACAGCCTGAGTGGACAGCATGGTGGACAACCAGAGTGGACAGCCAGAGTGGACAACCGGGGTGGACAACCAGAGTGGACAGCCTGAGTGGACAGCCAGAGTGGACAGCCAGAGTTGACAACTAGAGTGGACAGCCAGAGTAGACAACTAGAGTGGACAACTAGAGTGGACAGCCAGAGTGGACAGCCAGAGTGGACGACTAGAGTGGACAGCCATAGTGGACAGCCAGAGTGGACGACTAGAGTGGACAGCAAGAGTGGACAGCCAGAGTGAACAACCAAAGTGGACAGCCAGAGTGGACAGCCAGAATGGACAACTAGAGTGGTCAGCCAGAGTGGACAGCCAGAGTGGACAACTAGAGTGGACAACTAGAATGGACAGCCAGAGTGGACAACCAGAGTGGACAACCAGAGTGGACAACCAGAGTGGACATTCAGGAGGACAGCCAGAGTGGACAGCCAGACTGGACAGCCAGAGTGGACAACTAGAGTGGACAGCCAGAGTGGACAGCCAGAGTAGACAACTAGACTGGACGGCCTGAGTAAGCAGCCAGAGTGGACAGCCAGAGTGGACAACTAGAGTGAACAGCCAGAGTGGATAGCCAAAGTGGACAACTAGAGTGGACAACTAGAGCGGACAGCCAGAGTGGACAGCCAGAGTGGACGACAAGAGTGGACAGCCAGAGTGGACAACCAGAATGGACGACCAGAGTGGACGACCAGAGTGGACAGCCAGAGTGGACAGCCAGAGTGGACAACTAGACTGGACAGCCTGAGTGGACAGCCAGAGTGGACAGCCAGAGTGGACAACTAGAGTGGACAGCCAGAGTGGACAGCCAAAGTGGACAACCAGATTATAAACCTCGAGTGGACAACCAGAGCGGACAACCAGAGTGGACAGCCAGATTATAAATACTCGAGTGGACAGCCAAAGTGGACAGCCGGAATGGACAACCTGATTATAAACCTCGAGTGGACAGCCAGAGTGGACAGCCAGAGTGGACAGCCAGAGTGGACAACCAGATTATAAACATCGAGTGGACAACCAGAGTGGACAACCAGAGTGGACAGCCAGATTATAAATACTCGAGTGGACAGCCAGAGTGGACAGCCGGAGTGGACAACCAGATTATAAACCTCGAGTGGACAGCCAGAGTGGACAGCCAGAATGGACAACTAGAGTGGACAACTAGAGTGGAAGCCAGAGTGGATAGCCAGAGTGGACAACTGGAGTGGACAACTAGAGTGGACAACTAGAGTGGACAGCCAGAGTGGACAGCCAGAGTGGACAGCCAGAGTGGATAGCCAAAGTGGACAACTAGAGTGGACAACTAGAGTGGACAGCCAGAGTGGACAACCAGAGTGGACAGCCAGGAGGACAGCCAGAGTGGACAGCCAGAGTGGACAGCCAGAGTGGACAACTAGAGTGGACAGCCAGAGTGGACAGCCAGAGTGGATAGCCAGAGTTGACAACTAGAGTGGACAACTAGAGTGGACAGCCAGAGTGGACAGCTAGAGTGGACAACTAGTGTGGACAGCCAGATTGGACATCTAGAGTGGACAGCCAGAGTGGACAACTAGACTGGACAGCCTAAGTGGACAGCCAGAGTGGACAACTAGAGTGGACAACTAGAGTGGACAGCCAGAGTGGACAGCCAGAGTGAACAGCCAGAGTGGAGAACAAGAGTGGACAACTAGAGTGGACAGCCAGAGTGGACGACTAGAGTGGACAGCCAGAGTGGACAGCCAGAGTGGACGACAAGAGTGGACAGCCAGAGTGGAAAGCCAGAGTGGACAACCAGAGTGGACAGCCAGAGTGGACAGCCAGAGTGGACAACTAGACTGGACAGCCTGAGTGGACAGCCAGAGTGGACAGCCAGAGTGGACAACTAGAGTGGACAGCCAGAGTCGACAGCCAGAGTGGACAACCAGATTATAAACCTCGAGTGGACAACCTGAGTGGACAACCAGAGAGGACAGCCAGATTATAAATACTCGAGTGGACAGCCAGAGTGGACAGCCGGAGTGCACAACCAGATTATAAACCTCGAGTGGACAGCCAGAGTGGACAGCCAGAGTGGACAGCCAGATTGGACAACCAGATTATAAACCTCGAGTGGACAACCAGAGTGGACAACCAGAGTGGACAGCCAGATTATAAATACTCGAGTGGACAGCCAGAGTGGACAGCCGGAGTGGACAACCAGATTATAAACCTCGAGTGGACAGCCAGAGTGGACAGCCAGAATGGACAACTAGAGTGGACAACTAGAGTGGACAGCCAGAGTGGATAGCCAGAGTGGACCACTGGAGTGGACAACTAGAGTGGACAGCCAGAGTGGACAGCCAGAGTGGATAGCCAAAGTGGACAACTAGAGTGGACAACTAGAGTGGACAGCCAGAGTGGACAACCAGAGTGGACAGCCAGGAGGACAGCCAGAGTGGACAGCCAGAGTGGACAGCCAGAGTGGACAACTAGAGTGGACAACCAGAGTGGACAGCCAGAGTGGACAACTAGATAGGACAACCAGAGTGGACAACTAGAGTGGACAGCCAGAGTGGACAGCCAATGTGGACAACTAGAGTGGACAGCCAGAGTGGACAGCCAGAGTGGACAGTCAGAGCGGACAGCCAGAGTGCAGAACTAGAGTGGACAACTAGAGTGGACAGCCAGAATGGACAACCAGAGTGGACATTCAGGAGGACAGCCAGAGTGGACAGCCACAGTGGACAGCCACAGTGGACAACTAGAGAGGACAACCAGAGTGGACAGCCAGAGTTGACAATTAGAGTGGACAGCAAGAGTGGACAACTAGAGTGGACAGCCAGAGTGGACAGCCAGAGTGGACAATTAGAGTGGACAGCCAGAGTGGACAACTAGATAGGACAACCAGAGTGGACAACTAGAGTGGACAGCCAGAGTGGACAGCCAAAGTGGACAACTAGAGTGGACAGCCAGAGTGGACAGCCAGAGTGGACAGTCATAGCGGACAACCAGAGTGGACAACTAGAGTGGACAACTAGAGTGGACAGCCAGAATGGACAACCAGAGTGGACATTCAGAAGGACATTCAGGAGGACAGCCAGAGTGGACAGCCAGAGTGGACAGCCAGACTGGACAGCCAAAGTGGACAACTAGAGTGGACAGCCAGAGTGGACATCTAGAGTGGACAGCCAGAGTGGACAACTAGCCTTGACAGCCTAAGTGGACAGCCAGAGTGGACAACTAGAGTGAACAAGTAGAGTGGACAGCCAGAGTGGACAGCCAGAGTGGATAGCCAAAGTGGACAACTAGAGTGGACAACTAGAGTGGACAGCCAGAGTGGCCAGCAAGAGTGGATAGCCAGAGTGGACAACTAGAGTGGACAGCCAGAGTGGACAACCAGAGTGGACAACCAGAGTGGACAACTAGAGTAGACAGCCTAAGTGGACAACTAGATTGGACAGCCTGAGTGGACAGCCACAGTGGACAACAAGAGTGGACAGCCAGAGTGGACAGCCAGAGTTGACAATTAGAGTGGACAGCAAAAGTGGACAACTAGAGTGGACAGCCAGAGTGGACAGCCAGAGCGGACAGCCAGAGTGGACAGCCAGAGTGGACAGCCAGAGTGGGCAGCCAAAGTGGACAACTTGAGTGGACAGCCAGAGTGGACAGCCAGAGTGGACAACAAGAGTGGACAACTAGAGTGGACAGCCAGAGTGGACAACCAGAGTGGACATTCAGGAGGACAGCCACAGTGGACAGCCACAGTGGTCAGCCACAGTAAACAACTAGAGTGGACAACCAGAGTGGACAGCCAGAGTGGACAGCCAGAGTTGACAATTAGAGTGGACAGCAAGAGAGGACAACTAGAGTGGACAGCCAGAGTGGACAACTAGAGTGGACAACTAGAGTGGACAACTAGAGTGGACACCCAGAGTGGACATCTAGAGTGGACAACCAGAGTGGACAACTAGACTGGACAGCCTAAGTGGACAGCCAGAGTAGACAACTAGAGTGGACAACTAGAGTGGACAGCCAGAGTGGACAGCCAGAGTGGACAGCCAGAGTGGACAACTAGAGTAGACAGCCAGAGTGGACGACTAGAGTGGACAGCCAGAGTGGACAGCCAGAGTGGACGACAAGAGTGGACAGCCAGAGTGGACAACCAGAGTGGACAACCAGAGTGGACAGCCAGAGTGGACAGCCAGAGTGGACAACTAGACTGGGCAGCCTGAGTGGACAGCCAGAGTGGACAGCCAGAGTGGACAACTAGAGTGGACAGCCAGAGTGGACAGCCAGAGTGGACAACCAGATTATAAACCTCGAGTGGACAACCAGAGTGGACAACCAGAGTGGACAGCCAGATTATAAATACTCGAGTGGACAGCCAGAGTGGACAGCCGGAATGGACAGCCAGATTATAAACCTCGAGTGGACAGCCAGAGGGGACAACCAGAGTGGACAGCCAGAGTGGACAACCAGATTATAAACATCGAGTGGACAACCAGAGTGGACAACCAGAGTGGACAGCCAGATTATAAATACTCGAGTGGACAGCCAGAGTGGACAGCCGGAGTGGACAACCAGATTATAAACCTCGAGTGGCAGCCAGAGTGGACAGCCAGAATGGACAACTAGAGTGGACAACTAGAGTGGACAGCCAGAGTGGATAGCCAGATTGGACAACTGGAGTGGACAACTAGAGTGGACAGCCAGAGTGGACAGCCAGAGTGGATAGCCAAAGTGGACAACTAGAGTGGACAACTAGAGTGGACAGCCAGAGTGGACTACCAGAGTGGACAACTTGAGTGGACAACTAGAGTGGACAGCCAGAGTGGACAGCCACAGTGGACAACTAGAGTGGACAGCCAGAGTGGACAGCCAGAGTGGATAGCCAGAGTTGACAACTAGAGTGGACAACTAGAGTGGACAGCCAGAGTGGACAACTAGAGTGGACAACTAGAGTGGACAGCCAGAGTGGACAACAAGACTGGACAGCCTAAGTGGACAGCCAGAGTGGACAACTAGAGTGGACAACTTGAGTGAACAGCCAGAGTGGACAGCCAGAGTGAACAGCCAGAGTGGACAACAAGAGTGGACAACTAGAGTGGACAGCCAGAGTGGACGACTAGAGTGGACAGCCAGAGTGTACAGCCAGAGTGGACGACAAGAGTTCTACAGCCAGAGTGGACAGCCAGAGTGGACAACCAGAGTGGACAGCCAGAGTGGACAGCCAGAGTGGACAACTAGACTGGACAGCCTAAGTGGACAGCCAGAGTGGACAGCCAGAGTGGACAACTAGAGTGGACAGCCAGAGTGGACAGCCAGAGTGGACAACCAGATTATAAACCTCGAGTGGACAACCAGAGTGGACAACCAGAGAGGACAGCCAGATTATAAATACTCGAGTGGACAGCCAGAGTGGACAGCCGGAGTGTACAACCAGATTATAAACCTCGAGTGGACAGCCAGAGTGGACAGCCAGAGTGGACAGCCAGAGTGGACAACCAGATTATAAACCTCCAGTGGACAACCAGAGTGGACAACCAGAGTGGACAGCCAGATTATAAATACTCGAGTGGACAGCCAGAGTGGACAGCCGGAGTGGACAACCAGATTATAAACCTCGAGTGGACTGCCAGAGTGTACAGCCAGAATGGCCAACTAGAGTGAACAACTAGAGTGGACAGCCAGAGTGGACAGCCAGAGTGGACAACTGGAGTGGACAACTAGAGTGGACAGCCAGAGTGGACAGCCAGAGTGGATAGCCAAAGTGGACAACTAGAGTGGACAACTAGAGTGGACAGCCAGAGTGGACAACCAGAGTGGACAGCCAGGAGGATAGTCAGAGTGGACAGCCAGAGTGGACAGCCAGAGTGGATAACTAAAGTGGACAACCAGAGTAGACAGCCAGAGTGGACAGCCAGAGTTGACAATTAGAGTGGACAGCAAGAGTGGACAACTAGAGTGGACAGCCAGAGTGGACAGCCAGAGTTGACAATTAGAGTGGACAGCCAGAGTGGACAACTAGATAGGACAACCAGTGTGGACAACTAGAGTGGACAGCCAGAGTGGACAGCCAAAGTGGACAACTAGAGTGGACAGCCAGAGTGGACAGCCAGAGTGGACAACTAGAGTGGACAACTAGAGTGGACTGCCAGAGTGGACGACTAGAGTAGACAGCCAGAGTGGACAGCCAGAGTGGACGACAAGAGTGGACAGCCAGAGTGGACAGCCAGAGTAGACAACCAGTGTTGACAGCCAGAGTGGACAGCCAGAGTGGACAACTAGACTGGACAGCCTGAGTGGACAGCCAGAGTGGACAGCCAGAGTGGACAACTAGAGTGGACAGCCAGAGTGGACAGCCAGAGTGGACAATCAGATTATAAACCTCGAGTGGACAACCAGAGTGGACAGCCAGAGTGGACAGCCAGAGTGGACAACCAGATTATAAACCTCGAGTGGACAACCAGAGTGGACAACCAGAGTGGACAACTAGAGTGGCGGCCAGATTATAAATACTCGAGTGGACAGCCAGAGTGGACAGCCGGAGTGGACAACCAGATTATAAACCTCGAGTGGACAGCCAGGGTGGACAGCCAGAGTGGACAACTAGAGTGGACAACTAGAGTGGACAGCCAGAGTGGATAGCCAGAGTGGACAACTGGAGTGGACAACTAGAGTGGACAGCCAGAGTGGATAGCCAAAGTGGACAACTAGAGTGGACAACTAGAGTGGACAGCCAGAGTGGACAACCAGAGTGGACAGCCAGGGTGGACAGCCAGAGTGGACAGCCAGAGTGGACAGCCACAGTGGACAACTAGAGTGGACAGCCAGAGTGGACAGCCAGAGAGGATAGCCAGAGTTGACAACTAGAGTGGACAACTGGAGTGGACAGCCAGAGTGGACAATTAGAGTGGACAACTAGAGTGGACAGCCAGAGTTGACATCTAGAGTGGACAGCCAGAGTGGACAACTAGACTGGACAGCCTAAGTGGACAGCCAGAGTGGACAACTAGAGTGGACAACTAGAGTGGACAGCCAGAGTGGACAGCCAGAGTGGACAGCCTTAGTGGACAACAAGAGTGGACAACTAGAGTAGACAGCCAGAGTGGACGACTAGAGTGGACAGCCAGAGTGGACAGCCAGAGTGGACGACAAGAGTGGACAGCCAGAGTGGACAGCCATAGTGGACAACCAGAGTGGACAGCCAGAGTGGACAGCCAGAGTGGACAACTAGACTGGACAGCCTAAGTGGACAGCCAGAGTGGACAGCCAGAGTGGACAGCCAGAGTGGACAACTAGAGTGGACAGCCAGAGTGGACAGCCAGAGTGGACAACCAGATTATAAACCTCGAATGGACAACCAGAGTGGACAACCAGAGTGGACAGCCAGATTATAAATACTCGAGTGGACAGCCAGAGTGGACAGCCGGAATGGACAACCAGATTATAAACCTCGAGTGGACAGCCAGAGTTGACAGCTAGAGTGGACAGCCAGAGTGGACAACCAGATTATAAACCTCGAGTGGACAACCAGAGTGGACAACCAGAGTGGACAGCCAGATTATAAATACTCGAGTTGACAGCCAGAGTGGACAGCCGGAGTGGACAACCAGATTATAAACCTCGAGTGGACAGCCAGAGTGGACAGCCAGAATGGACAACTAGAGTGGACAACTAGAGTGGACAGCCAGAGTGGATAGCCAGAGTGGACAACTGGAGTGGACAACTAGAGTGGACAGCCAGAGTGGACAGCCAGAGTGGATATCCAAAGTGGACAACTAGAGTGGACAACTAGAGTGGACAGCCAGAGTGGACAACCAGAGTGGACAGCCAGGAGGACAGTCAGAGTGGACAGCCAGAGTGGACAGCCACAGTGGACAACTAGAGTGGACAGCCAGAGTGGACAGCCAGAGTGGACAACTAGTGTGGACAACTAGAGTGGACAGCCAGAGTGGACATCTAGAGTGGACAGCCAAAGTGGACAACTAGACTGGACAGCCTAAGTGGACAGCCAGAGTGGACAACTAGAGTGGACAACTAGAGTGGACAGCCAGAGTGGACAGCCCGAGTGCACAACAAGAGTGGACAACTAGAGTGGACAGCCAGAGTGGACGACTAGAGTGGACAGCCAGAGTGGACAGCCAGAGTGGACGACAAGAGTGGACAGCCAGAGTGGACAGCCAGAGTGGACAACCAGAGTGGACAGCCAGAGTGGACAGCCAGAGTGGACAACTAGACTGGACAGCCTGAGTGGACAGCCAGAGTGGACAGCCAGAGTGGACAACTAGAGTGGACAGCCAGAGTGGACAGCCAGAGTGGACAACCAGATTATAAACCTCGAGTGGACAACCAGAGTGGACAACCAGAGTGGACAGCCAGATTATAAATACTCGAGTGGACAGCCAGAGTGGACAGCCGGAGTGGACAACCAGATTATAAACCTCGAGTGGACAGCCATTGTGGACAGCCAGAGTGGACAGCCAGAGTGGACAACCAGATTATAAACCTCGAGTGGACAACCAGAGTGGACAACCAGAGTGGACAGCCAGATTATAAATACTCGAGTGGACAGCCAGAGAGGACAGCCGGATTGGACAACCAGATTATAAACCTCGAGTGGACAGCCAGAGTGGACAGCCAGAATGGACAACTAGAGTGGACAACTAGAGTGGACAGCCAGAGTGGATAGCCAGAGTGGACAACTGGAGTGGACAACTAGAGTGGACAGCCAGAGTGGACAGCCAGAGTGGATAGCCAAAGTGGACAACTAGAGTGGACAACTAGAGTGGACAGCCAGAGTGGACAACCAGAGTGGACAGCCAGGAGGACAGCCAGAGTGGACAGCCAGAGTGGGCAGCCAGAGTGGACAACTAGAGTGGACAGCCAGAGTGGACAGCCAGAGCGATAGCCAGAGTTGACAACTAGAGTGGACAACTAGAGTGGACAGCCAGAGTGGACAACTAGAGTGGACAACTAGAGTGGACAGCCAGAGTGGACATCTAGAGTGGACAGCCAAAGTGGACAACTAGACTGGACAGCCTAAGTGGACAGCCAGAGTGGACAACTAGAGTGGACAACTAGAGTGGACAGCCAGAGTGGATAGCCAGAGTGGACAACTGGAGTGGACAACTAGAGTGGACAGTTATTATGGACAGTGGACAGTTGTCCAAAAAATGAATTAGAGATAGTTCTCTAATTCAAATTGATAATTGGACAGCTAGAATGGACAGTGGACAGTGGACAGCTAACTTCACACACCCCGTGACAACCTATTTACAAACACAGTCTTTGCTAAATAGTCCACTGGTAGTCTACAAAGTTTACCGAGCATTATCAGCTTTCTATAGTCAATATCTAGTTCAATTGGTGACATGTTTATAGTTACATACACAAAGTCTGAGTTTAAATGTCGTCCAAATCCTTGCATGTGTTTGATACAGAATCGATGGCTCCGTTCAAGAACGATCTCATCTGAGAGAGCACAATGAGTCCATGTTTCGCACCCGTGCAATGCTTTTGGTATCACAGCAGATTGAAATATTGTCCGTAGCACCAGTGGGTTCAAATGTTTTGATTGTAGTCCGTTCTAGACAATATTAATGTATGTCCCTCTTAGTTTTACACTCGCTTCACGAAGTTGAGTCTTAGTTGATAGATATGAGTCACACGTGATACCGAGGTGAACTTGTGATTCAACTTCCTGTACTATTTTTTTCCCTATGCGAAATACTCTATCTTCGAATGGTTTTCGAATTTCATTAAACACAGTCACAGCACATTTGTTGGCATTATAAAAGTATCTCCATTCACACGAATAGTTAAAGCATATGTCAAGCATGCGGTCCATTCCAAACTTTGAGAATGATAATAAAACCATGTCGTCGGCAAATGTTGGGGAAGAAACATCTACACCATATAAACAAATACCCTCGCCACTTGCCTCCAATTCTTTGATAAGTCCATTAATAAATGTGAGATACATCATCGGAGAGCTCTTCCCACCTTGTTTCGTTCCTTGCATAACGGGGAAATCCGACGAACAAAGTCCGTTAAGTTTCACGTGACACTTGGCGTTACAATACATATTCCGGAACGAGGCTAAAGTTGTAGAGTCAACATTCAATTCGACGAGCTTATAAAACAATCCGTCGTGCCATACATGATCAAACGCTTGCTTTCCGTCTAGACAACACATGAATACCTTCGAAGATTGTTCACGGGCATAGTGAAGTGTCTCTCTTAGAATAAACGATGACATGTTGCATCCTAGTTGTTTTTGGAAACCACCTTGTTGTTTACTTAATGAGGAAATAATGCATTCACTACATCGCTCCATTAAAACTACTTCATACAGTTTAAGAATGACAGACGATAGAGTTATAGCCCTGTAGTTGTTAGGATTATCTTTCCTCTTTTTCCCACCTTTATGTAGAGTTATGATTTCACCACGTTTCATGTCTAGCGGAATATGTCCTCGACGTAACATGGACGTGTAAAGATTAGCTAGCACTGGCGATATAACTGGGGCTGCAAATATAAGGTGCTCATGACACACACCATCCACACCACCAGCCTTGCCTCTAGATAACGCACGAATAGAACGTTCAACAGATTCCGGCAGTACTATAGCACTATCATCTAGTTGTATCCTATCAAACGTTTCATCAACTACTGTTCTCACATGGTCCATAAAACTATTATCAAAATTTACACTGTCTGAACACTGGTATAAGTCTTGAAAGTATTTCCCCCACTGTTCGGTCAAATCTTCCCTACTTCTATAAACAGTTCCACCAAAACTTATCCCTGCACCCATCGCACTCTTACACTTGCTTTTGCGCGATTTCAAAAGTGTCCAAAACCTCGCACTATCACTAAATGCAGCGTCTTCCAAGTCGCGATCCAATCCTGCTAAATAATGTTCTACACAACGTCTATGAGCAGCTCTAAACAAAGTCTTACTAGCTTTATATTCGGTATAGGCTGTACTTCCGTGACACCTAGGTCTACCAGCACGACACCACGCGCCACGCGCCTTATCCATAACACTATGCAGACGATTTAGTTCTTCACACCAGTAAGGCTTTAAATGCGGTCTAAAGCGTTTAACTGGGAATATTGCCCTAGCATTATTAGTCAAACTCTCCGTCACAGTCCGATAGGCATCATCAATGTTATCAGTGTCCATATTTGTACCACACGCAATACTAAGCTTATCATCATTGAGTAAACGCACACAGAAATTATCATAATCATGCTGACAAGTCTTCCTCCAATTTATCCCGTTACACTGGACATAATTATATACGCTGCTCAACATACTAGTATCAATACTTACATTAAAACAACATAATAATGGTCTATGTCTAGAAACATTTAAACAATGGTCATCAGCAACTTCACAATGTATAATCAAATCTAAAGTTTCAATAGGTAATAAGATATAATCAATCGTTGACATATATACATTATCATATGAAACATATGTATCTGTGACTCCATAGCAATCAGGTAACAAATTGATAGGACACATATTACAATCAATCAAAAATTGCAATAATAATCTATCACGGTTTTGCATATTTGCCTTCACTACATTAGCATTAAAATCACCCATGAAAACAATAGTACCTTTATCATTGTATGTAGAATATAGATCATATAGTTTGTCAATATAGCCTGAATATACATTGTAACTATGATTCACACATGGTAAATATACTTGAAACATATAAATGTACTCTGTTGGTGAAACCTGCAATTGAATACCAACAATTCGGTCATCATCAGTGTCTATTGGTACAATATAAGGTGATAAATGTTTTTTCCATAGAAAAGCCACACCCCCTTTTCTACAATTATTTCCATCACACACATCAAAATAATCATATTCATTACATATAGAGTCAAGAAAGAACATGTTATTTGATGTCAGCCAATGTTCAGATATTCCACACACGTCGATGCTTCCCTCAGTCAATATATCACATAAATACGAAGCACTTGACATTACACCAGTTACATTCCAGGTAATGATATTCAATTCATTATGAAGCATACTATGCATATATATATATTTGTGTATTACGATGCTATAACGACAAGTAATAAGTCAGACACAAACTACAAGATAGTATCTAAACATTCACACACTAATCGACATCGTCATATCGTCTACGTACAGGCACATAACCATTATGTGACGTCTGAAATCGTGGCGGTAAATCACGTGTTCCGGTACGCCTTACTGGTGGTCCATTCAAAGGCGCGATTCCTTCAGTACCACGATTGTGTTGATGTTCTGTCAAACGTTCACGCTGTCCAAGAGACATCCACTTCCTACACGTCACGTATCTCGGCCAGAATCCGTTCTCTAGCACACGATCACACATTTCATCAGCATGTAGATTTAGCCTTAGCACCACTTTGTCGGTATTCCTATGTGATGGGTATACCCTAATGATTGAAACGCGTGGTCCTTTGGCTGATATGACTTCAGCCAACACGTCTACATTAACATGTTTGCTCAGACCTAAGACACAGTAATGCTTGGTATGTTTTCTCACTCGTGGTGCGAATCCTTCGTTATCGTTCCATGGATCAACCCTGTCAGTAATGATCACTGGTATCCTATGACCAGTCACTGATGAGTTGGAAGCTAGACTTGTCCGAGTGTCACGTGATCTCACATTCTTGCTATCATCGCTGGTACTATTCCCGACGTCGGCAACGTTGTCACAACTGGGTCGCACATGCACATCAAATTTGTCGCGAGTATCATGACTATCGTATGACACTACCACTTTATCATCGATAGCATTTACAGGATCGCATGTTACGTTGTTATCAGTTCCACCCTCACTATAAGCACATTTCGAGATTGTCACTATATTCTCAGTATCTATCATGCATTCTAGCAATCTCACTCTGTCCTCAAATTCTGTAATACGTCCACCACTCTGCATGGATTTTAATGTATTATCGGTACACGTAGCTATACCATCAATGCACAGATTTATGTCCCTTTTCATATTGTCAAATGTGTTCTTAACAAGACTAATTTGCTCAGTACGCAACCTTTCACTAGCATGTAAAGATTGTTTTAACAGAAGAAAATCTGCTTGTAAGGAAGATACACTATCTTTCATCAAAGTAAGTTCAGCAGCACATGTGCAATTCACAGCAACACTTCCACTTCCGGTTGTTCTGCGTGCTCTACCACCTGATGGATGCTTACGTGTTCGAGCAGCACTGATCATGGGTTTAAGGATGTTACAGTCACCCCCTTCCGTCACGTCTAGAAAACAGTGAATGTCTTGGGCAAGACGGAGCGCGACTGGTTCACCACTGCGAGTAAATAATCTCCGTTTCAAACAAGCCTTGTCTCCATACGGAAAGTCGGTACGAGTTTGTTTGATATGTTCAAAGTATTCATTGCGGAGTCTCTCTAGATCACTTTCACTGGACGCGTATTCTCGTAGTATTCTTGCGTTTACGCGTAAACGATGTTCCCACCTGTTTAAGTGCACTATCTATCTCATCTATGATAGAATTTATGTCCGTATTCGCGTCCTCAATGTTTCTAGATGTATGTATTACCCAGTCTTCGTCAGCAATATTGTTCAACTCCATGATATACTTGTCAATATCAGTTGAACGAATACAATATCTTATTGAATATGAGTCTGTTTCCTCATGTGTTTTATGACCACCTTCATGCGGCACATTTGTCTCTATATCAGTTATAATTGGCATATGTTTCGATTCACATCTGATGTCTATTTTGAAATTCCGTACCTTATGAAGATAATTATTCGAACACATACATAGATCAATGACGCTATTACCGTTGTGTGAGATATATGTGAAGTCTCCCACTCCGCTGTCTTCACCCTTTGATCCATTCAGTATTTGCATGGAATAAGCTTTGCAAAATTCAATTAATGATTTCCCTGAAGCGTTTATAGTTTTATCACAGGATGTTCTCTCACATTGAGTAGGGTTTATTAGAATATCATTTATGTCTTCCAACAAAGGTACATTTGCGCCATATATATTAGTGTTACATTCACCTATGCGAGAATTAAAATCACCCATTAATAACATGTCCGTATGCATTATATCAGTATGTATCTGTGATATTTCTTGTTCTAACAATTCCACATTTCTATAATCATTATTAATGTAAAATGGGGAATCTGCAGGTGGCAGATAAACAAATACTACTAGTAGATCATTTACTCGAGTTAGGGATTTGTCCATTTTAAGGCATATGCCAATTTTACATTCTTCATATATACGTTCCACAAATTTTGTAATGTTTTTATGTACGTAAACAGACATTCCTGCCATCGCTCTACCATACTTAGCGTTCTTCTCAGCAGGAAGAAAATAACAATCATAAGAAGTGAATGAATTAGCAGTTTCATCATTGTTCATTTCCCAAGTTTCACATAAAGCGAATATGTTAAATTGTCTTAGGTATGTTTTAAAGTCATTGAATGCTATCTTGTTTATCAGACCTTCAATATTCCAGAATAATATAGATTCATAGTCCTTGTTTGGGCCTTGACCACCCCCTTAATCAATATTCACCGAACCGTTCCCTACAGCACCTGTATCTCCATCGATTGATTGTTTATCAGATCTATTGTTAACCATACTATCGGCATCTGTCCTATGCCGCTCGGTGTTTGTGATGGTTCTACTCGTGTGCTCTTGATATGATTCATATGTATGTAGTTCACCTTTATAATAATAGCCAAGTTTACCTTTACGCTTCAAATTCGCTAGCTTTTGTCTTTGGTTTGTTGTGAGAAAACGGTATATTGTTCATCGATATTTTACCTTAAACATATTTTTTTTAAAAATATTCAAAAAAAAAAAAATAACTTGTATATATTAAACTTTACTGTTTGATTCCTTACATGCGTAATTTTATGCCAGCCAAGTTTTATGCTTTTTGAACCAAAGCTTTTTCGGTAAATCTATGCATATCCAAAGTGGACAACTAGAGTGGACAACTAGAGTGGACAGCCAGAGTGGACAACCAGAGTGGACAGCCAGGAGGACAGTCAGAGTGGACAGACAGAGTGGACAGCCACAGTGGACAACTAGAGTGGACAGCCAGAGTGGACAGCCAGAGTGGACAACTAGAGTGGACAACTAGAGTGGACAGCCAGAGTGGACATCTAGAGTGGACAGCCAAAGTGGACAACTAGACTGGACAGCCTAAGTGGACAGCCAGAGTGGACAACTAGAGTGGACAACTAGAGTGGACAGCCAGAGTGGACAGCCCGAGTGCACAACAAGAGTGGACAACTAGAGTGGACAGCCAGAGTGGACGACTAGAGTGGACAGCCAGAGTGGACAGCCAGAGTGGACGACAAGAGTGGACAGCCAGAGTGGACAGCCAGAGTGGACAACCAGAGTGGACAGCCAGAGTGGACAGCCAGAGTGGACAACTAGACTTGACAGCCTGAGTGGACAGCCAGAGTGGACAGCCAGAGTGGACAACTAGAGTGGACAGCCAGAGTGGACAGCCAGAGTGGACAACCAGATTATAAACCTCGAGTGGACAACCAGAGTGGACAACCAGAGTGGACAGCCAGATTATAAATACTCGAGTGGACAGCCAGAGTGGACAGCCGGAGTGGACAACCAGATTATAAACCTCGAGTGGACAGCCATAGTGGACAGCCAGAGTGGACAGCCAGAGTGGACAACCAGATTATAAACCTCGAGTGGACAACCAGAGTGGACAACCAGAGTGGACAGCCAGATTATAAATACTCGAGTGGACAGCCAGAGAGGACAGCCGGATTGGACAACCAGATTATAAACCTCGAGTGGACAGCCAGAGTGGACAGCCAGAATGGACAACTAGAGTGGACAACTAGAGTGGACAGCCAGAGTGGATAGCCAGAGTGGACAACTGGAGTGGACAACTAGAGTGGACAGCCAGAGTGGACAGCCAGAGTGGATAGCCAAAGTGGACAACTAGAGTGGACAACTAGAGTGGACAGCCAGAGTGGACAACCAGAGTGGACAGCCAGGAGGACAGCCAGAGTGGACAGCCAGAGTGGGCAGCCAGAGTGGACAACTAGAGTGGACAGCCAGAGTGGACAGCCAGAGCGATAGCCAGAGTTGACAACTAGAGTGGACAACTAGAGTGGACAGCCAGAGTGGACAACTAGAGTGGACAACTAGAGTGGACAGCCAGAGTGGACATCTTGAGTGGACAGCCAAAGTGGACAACTAGACTGGACAGCCTAAGTGGACAGCCAGAGTGGACAACTAGAGTGGACAACTAGAGTGGACAGCCAGAGTGGATAGCCAGAGTGGACAACTGGAGTGGACAACTAGAGTGGACAGTTATTATGGACAGTGGACAGTTGTCCAAAAAATGAATTAGAGATAGTTCTCTAATTCAAATTGATAATTGGACAGCTAGAATGGACAGTGGACAGTGGACAGCTAACTTCACACACCCCGTGACAACCTATTTACAAACACAGTCTTTGCTAAATAGTCCACTGGTAGTCTACAAAGTTTACCGAGCATTATCAGCTTTCTATAGTCAATATCTAGTTCAATTGGTGACATGTTTATAGTTACATACACAAAGTCTGAGTTTAAATGTCGTCCAAATCCTTGCATGTGTTTGATACAGAATCGATGGCTCCGTTCAAGAACGATCTCATCTGAGAGAGCACAATGAGTCCATGTTTCGCACCCGTGCAATGCTTTTGGTATCACAGCAGATTGAAATATTGTCCGTAGCACCAGTGGGTTCAAATGTTTTGATTGTAGTCCGTTTTAGACAATATTAATGTATGTCCCTCTTAGTTTTACACTCGCTTCACGAAGTTGAGTCTTAGTTGATAGATATGAGTCACACGTGATACCGAGGTGAACTTGTGATTCAACTTCCTGTACTATTTTATTCCCTATGCGAAATACTCTATCTTCGAATGGTTTTCGAATTTCATTAAACACAGTCACAGCACATTTGTTGGCATTATAAAAGTATCTCCATTCACACGAATAGTTAAAGCATATGTCAAGCATGCGGTCCATTCCAAACTTTGAGAATGATAATAAAACCATGTCGTCGGCAAATGTTGGGGAAGGAACATCTACACCATATAAACAAATACCCTCGCCACTTGCCTCCAATTCTTTGATAAGTCCATTAATAAATGTGAGATACATCATCGGAGAGCTCTTCCCACCTTGTTTCGTTCCTTGCATAACGGGGAAATCCGACGAACAAAGTCCGTTAAGTTTCACGTGACACTTGGCGTTACAATACATATTCCGGAACGAGGCTAAAGTTGTAGAGTCAACATTCAATTCGACGAGCTTATAAAACAATCCGTCGTGCCATACATGATCAAACGCTTGCTTTCCGTCTAGACAACACATGAATACCTTCGAAGATTGTTCACGGGCATAGTGAAGTGTCTCTCTTAGAATAAACGATGACATGTTGCATCCTAGTTGTTTTTGGAAACCACCTTGTTGTTTACTTAATGAGGAAATAATGCGTTCACTACATCGCTCCATTAAAACTACTTCATACAGTTTAAGAATGACAGACGATAGAGTTATAGCCCTGTAGTTGTTAGGATTATCTTTCCTCTTTTTCCCACCTTTATGTAGAGTTATGATTTCACCACGTTTCATGTCTAGCGGAATATGTCCTCGACGTAACATGGACGTGTAAAGATTAGCTAGCACTGGCGATATAACTGGGGCTGCAAATATAAGGTGCTCATGACACACACCATCCACACCACCAGCCTTGCCTCTAGATAACGCACGAATAGAACGTTCAACAGATTCCGGCAGTACTATAGCACTATCATCTAGTTGTATCCTATCAAACGTTTCATCAACTACTGTTCTCACATGGTCCATAAAACTATTATCAAAATTTACACTGTCTGAACACTGGTATAAGTCTTGAAAGTATTTCCCCCACTGTTCGGTCAAATCTTCCCTACTTCTATAAACAGTTCCACCAAAACTTATCCCTGCACCCATCGCACTCTTACACTTGCTTTTGCGCGATTTCAAAAGTGTCCAAAACCTCGCACTATCACTAAATGCAGCGTCTTCCAAGTCGCGATCCAATCCTGCTAAATAATGTTCTACACAACGTCTATGAGCAGCTCTAAACAAAGTCTTACTAGCTTTATATTCGGTATAGGCTGTACTTCCGTGACACCTAGGTCTACCAGCACGACACCACGCGCCACGCGCCTTATCCATAACACTATGCAGACGATTTAGTTCTTCACACCAGTAAGGCTTTAAATGCGGTCTAAAGCGTTTAACTGGGAATATTGCCCTAGCATTATTAGTCAAACTCTCCGTCACAGTCCGATAGGCATCATCAATGTTATCAGTGTCCATATTTGTACCACACGCAATACTAAGCTTATCATCATTGAGTAAACGCACACAGAAATTATCATAATCATGCTGACAAGTCTTCCTCCAATTTATCCCGTTACACTGGACATAATTATATACGCTGCTCAACATACTAGTATCAATACTTACATTAAAACAACATAATAATGGTCTATGTCTAGAAACATTTAAACAATGGTCATCAGCAACTTCACAATGTATAATCAAATCTAAAGTTTCAATAGGTAATAAGATATAATCAATCGTTGACATATATACATTATCATATGAAACATATGTATCTGTGACTCCATAGCAATCAGGTAACAAATTGATAGGACACATATTACAATCAATCAAAAATTGCAATAATAATCTATCACGGTTTTGCATATTTGCCTTCACTACATTAGCATTAAAATCACCCATGAAAACAATAGTACCTTTATCATTGTATGTAGAATATAGATCATATAGTTTGTCAATATAGCCTGAATATACATTGTAACTATGATTCACACATGGTAAATATACTTGAAACATATAAATGTACTCTGTTGGTGAAACCTGCAATTGAATACCAACAATTCGGTCATCATCAGTGTCTATTGGTACAATATAAGGTGATAAATGTTTTTTCCATAGAAAAGCCACACCCCCTTTTCTACAATTATTTCCATCACACACATCAAAATAATCATATTCATTACATATAGAGTCAAGAAAGAACATGTTATTTGATGTCAGCCAATGTTCAGATATTCCACACACGTCGATGCTTCCCTCAGTCAATATATCACATAAATACGAAGCACTTGACATTACACCAGTTACATTCCAGGTAATGATATTCAATTCATTATGAAGCATACTATGCATATATATATATTTGTGTATTACGATGCTATAACGACAAGTAATAAGTCAGACACAAACTACAAGATAGTATCTAAACATTCACACACTAATCGACATCGTCATATCGTCTACGTACAGGCACATAACCATTATGTGACGTCTGAAATCGTGGCGGTAAATCACGTGTTCCGGTACGCCTTACTGGTGGTCCATTCAAAGGCGCGATTCCTTCAGTACCACGATTGTGTTGATGTTCTGTCAAACGTTCACGCTGTCCAAGAGACATCCACTTCCTACACGTCACGTATCTCGGCCAGAATCCGTTCTCTAGCACACGATCACACATTTCATCAGCATGTAGATTTAGCCTTAGCACCACTTTGTCGGTATTCCTATGTGATGGGTATACCCTAATGATTGAAACGCGTGGTCCTTTGGCTGATATGACTTCAGCCAACACGTCTACATTAACATGTTTGCTCAGACCTAAGACACAGTAATGCTTGGTATGTTTTCTCACTCGTGGTGCGAATCCTTCGTTATCGTTCCATGGATCAACCCTGTCAGTAATGATCACTGGTATCCTATGACCAGTCACTGATGAGTTGGAAGCTAGACTTGTCCGAGTGTCACGTGATCTCACATTCTTGCTATCATCGCTGGTACTATTCCCGACGTCGGCAACGTTGTCACAACTGGGTCGCACATGCACATCAAATTTGTCGCGAGTATCATGACTATCGTATGACACTACCACTTTATCATCGATAGCATTTACAGGATCGCATGTTACGTTGTTATCAGTTCCACCCTCACTATAAGCACATTTCGAGATTGTCACTATATTCTCAGTATCTATCATGCATTCTAGCAATCTCACTCTGTCCTCAAATTCTGTAATACGTCCACCACTCTGCATGGATTTTAATGTATTATCGGTACACGTAGCTATACCATCAATGCACAGATTTATGTCCCTTTTCATATTGTCAAATGTGTTCTTAACAAGACTAATTTGCTCAGTACGCAACCTTTCACTAGCATGTAAAGATTGTTTTAACAGAAGAAAATCTGCTTGTAAGGAAGATACACTATCTTTCATCAAAGTAAGTTCAGCAGCACATGTGCAATTCACAGCAACACTTCCACTTCCGGTTGTTCTGCGTGCTCTACCACCTGATGGATGCTTACGTGTTCGAGCAGCACTGATCATGGGTTTAAGGATGTTACAGTCACCCCCTTCCGTCACGTCTAGAAAACAGTGAATGTCTTGGGCAAGACGGAGCGCGACTGGTTCACCACTGCGAGTAAATAATCTCCGTTTCAAACAAGCCTTGTCTCCATACGGAAAGTCGGTACGAGTTTGTTTGATATGTTCAAAGTATTCATTGCGGAGTCTCTCTAGATCACTTTCACTGGACGCGTATTCTCGTAGTATTCTTGCGTTTACGCGTAAACGATGTTCCCACCTGTTTAAGTGCACTATCTATCTCATCTATGATAGAATTTATGTCCGTATTCGCGTCCTCAATGTTTCTAGATGTATGTATTACCCAGTCTTCGTCAGCAATATTGTTCAACTCCATGATATACTTGTCAATATCAGTTGAACGAATACAATATCTTATTGAATATGAGTCTGTTTCCTCATGTGTTTTATGACCACCTTCATGCGGCACATTTGTCTCTATATCAGTTATAATTGGCATATGTTTCGATTCACATCTGATGTCTATTTTGAAATTCCGTACCTTATGAAGATAATTATTCGAACACATACATAGATCAATGACGCTATTACCGTTGTGTGAGATATATGTGAAGTCTCCCACTCCGCTGTCTTCACCCTTTGATCCATTCAGTATTTGCATGGAATAAGCTTTGCAAAATTCAATTAATGATTTCCCTGAAGCGTTTATAGTTTTATCACAGGATGTTCTCTCACATTGAGTAGGGTTTATTAGAATATCATTTATGTCTTCCAACAAAGGTACATTTGCGCCATATATATTAGTGTTACATTCACCTATGCGAGAATTAAAATCACCCATTAATAACATGTCCGTATGCATTATATCAGTATGTATCTGTGATATTTCTTGTTCTAACAATTCCACATTTCTATAATCATTATTAATGTAAAATGGGGAATCTGCAGGTGGCAGATAAACAAATACTACTAGTAGATCATTTACTCGAGTTAGGGACTTGTCCATTTTAAGGCATATGCCAATTTTACATTCTTCATATATACGTTCCACAAATTTTGTAATGTTTTTATGTACGTAAACAGACATTCCTGCCATCGCTCTACCATACTTAGCGTTCTTCTCAGCAGGAAGAAAATAACAATCATAAGAAGTGAATGAATTAGCAGTTTCATCATTGTTCATTTCCCAAGTTTCACATAAAGCGAATATGTTAAATTGTCTTAGGTATGTTTTAAAGTCATTGAATGCTATCTTGTTTATCAGACCTTCAATATTCCAGAATAATATAGATTCATAGTCCTTGTTTGGGCCTTGACCACCCCCTTAATCAATATTCACCGAACCGTTCCCTACAGCACCTGTATCTCCATCGATTGATTGTTTATCAGATCTATTGTTAACCATACTATCGGCATCTGTCCTATGCCGCTCGGTGTTTGTGATGGTTCTACTCGTGTGCTCTTGATATGATTCATATGTATGTAGTTCACCTTTATAATAATAGCCAAGTTTACCTTTACGCTTCAAATTCGCTAGCTTTTGTCTTTGGTTTGTTGTGAGAAAACGGTATATTGTTCATCGATATTTTACCTTAAACATATTTTTTTTAAAAATATTCAAAAAAAAAAAATAACTTGTATATATTAAACTTTACTGTTTGATTCCTTACATGCGTAATTTTATGCCAGCCAAGTTTTATGCTTTTTGAACCAAAGCTTTTTCGGTAAATCTATGCATATCTTACAAACTAGCCGAGCAAAACTGTTGGAAAATTTCTAAATTGATTGGCATTAATCTGATCTTCATAAAAAAAACAGGTTTTATATAACTTGTACAGAAAAAATCAAAAGGAACTAATTCCCTTAATAGTATTGTATATTGTGGTGACTTAGAATGAGAAAGTCGTATTTAAGTACAAAATCAATATTTAGAGAAAACAAGAAAAAAACTGTCTGCAAATTACTCTGTACGTATGGTAAAACAAGCTTTTACAACTTCAGTTTGGTAAACACGACAAGTTCCGATTGTCATTAAAATGGGCTCATAAAAAGCGCCTTATCATGCAGATTTCAAATATGTATGCGTCTTATCTGGTTGTAAGTGACCTCGTTCTAAGCCAGCGATAAATAATTATAGAAATGAATACAATTTAAACCAATTTATTTGAAAACAAATTACAGTTTTACAGTTTATTTTTGAAATACATTAGGCATTATGCCCACTAGTACACAAACATACATACATTAATGTACATGAAAAAATAATTACATAAATATAACAAGGTCAACAATCAACATTGCTTATATAAAGAACAGTAGAAATATACAGAATATCACACGAGTTTACACAGTGTATTATGTATATCTACAAACATAAATATAGACAGCGGTCAACAATATATAATGCTTACTAATTCTGGTTAACTTATTCATAAATTATAAACGACACTAATCAATATTTCACACACAGCGGGAAAGGTACCAACAAAATACTTATATTACATGTATCAGCAATGATTCAATGGCGCACTTGTTTGATCACATGTGCATAAGTTCCATTCGACGTGCTTTAAAATCATCAGCTAGACGATTAAGGACATTTTGGTCTTTTCCGTCGAGAATGTTGATTGAAGTATCGAAGTAATCCGGCAGCTTACCGCGTCTGAGGCTTCCTTCTAAAGATTTCATCGTATCAATCAGACAGTTATCCACGTTGCTCATATGCCAGTAGTTTTTGTCTTTGATACCTTCCTTCTCACTGCACCAAAGTGTATGGTGCTGAAAATTATTTAATAAAATCAAGTCGGATTAATACTACAATCGCGAAAGCTCGGCCATTTCCGTTCGTCTCCGGTGAATATACCTCGTGTATATTGTGTAGTTATACACCAAAGTGATCCGTACTCACTACTTAAGTAAAGAGCAAAGCACTGAAGGCATATCTTAGGCTGATTGTGCCAGTAAGTAAATATAACAGTACAGTGACCCTCTCTTGGGTGACCATCTTTGGATACAGAACAAGAGTGCATTGTGGAGGAGAGGGGGCCGGCGTGAGGTAATGTTTTCAGTCTAACTGATGGTTGCAAAAAAGAAATATTTCACTTCCGAAATATATAAATAGTTACACAAAGACTTTGCGATGAATATTAGTACTTATTGCATGTACATAAATATCTAAAGAATTTTACTTTAATAGCAAGATTGAGGCCACATTGATTCTGTTTAACTGTGGGTTTAGCAATAGTCGAGGAGTTTAATATGTTCGTTTAAGTACTAACAGTTTGTAAAAATTAACTATGGACAATGCTACTTCGCATGCGTGACTAGCTCTACTTACTTTAAGTATATGTGAAGATATTCCTGGTAGACCATCCTGACTACGAGAAGTGCTTGTCATAACGTCTTTCTTCATCACCTTGTACACAAACCGCCTGCATCCATTACCCTCATCAATCGTAGAGAGAAGTTCTTGTCCCATATTATTATTGGAGATTAACCAAAATTCGTTTTTCTTAGGAACATAGCAATAACCTTTCTTCTCAACACGAGCCCTCGTTTCTACATCGTACGCTTTCATAAAATCTGGTCGAGTAATAGTTGCTGGCTGGTTGCATTCTACGGTGGCTGTTACATCAACGCTAATATGATGGCCACCATTTGGCGAAGTAATTGTAAGAGTAATGGCTGGACCATGACTGTTCTTCGTTAAATGTACACCTGTATAAGAGAAGGTGTATTAGCTTGACCAGATTTAGTAGGCACTCCGGACTTATTCCGTGCATATTCGGACAAAGTCGGTGCAAAAATAAACACATATTTCCGATTAGTACCGACTACGCTTACGGAAAATAATACAGGCTTCCGAAGTTTAATGAGTGCCTACTAAATATGGTCAAGCTATACATAGTTTGTTCGTTTGTTTGTTTATAATGCCCCAACCGGTTTTCTACCGGAGAGGACTTTAGGTCCTTCAGTCCGTCCGTCAAGAAGATATGGATCCTGCCACAACTCAAAAGGTTTTCGAGCTAGGTTTATTCAAGTTTGGTATGTGGATAGGGACCCATAAGGAGATTATGCACTTCTATTTATTTTTGTATTCGGACAGAAGTTGAAACATTGACAACCTGAAAACAAGGTAGGGGACTTCTGCATGGCTTGCGATTCCTAAAAACAAGAGAGATACTAACACACTACCCCCGTATTAAGCATGTAAACTAGCTATACGTGTATAGCAAGTTACACAAGCTTACATACTGCTAAGGCAGTAGGTACATTAAGTAACATAGCAACATCATTTCTAACAGCGAGGTCGAGAATTAACTAGTACACTGCTTCAATACATTCATGTTTATAAGTTTTCTGAACTGTCTGGTTTCCTTATCAATGGTAACATAAATAACGCCTGCATGAATGTCAAGGAGTCTGCGACTTCTCAGGGAAGAAACAATGCCAAATGCATTATTCTAGACTCATTCAAATATAAATTACATGTATGTCATTAGGTGTATTCATATTTCCAATTTAATGAAGCCATACATCGCAAGGTCTTTAGTACAAAATCGATATTAAAACAAGAAAAAAAGTACTGTACATGTATATGAAAATTACTCTTGACCTATGGTATAACAAGCTGTTTCAACTCATGTTTGGTCAACATGAAAAGTTCTGATTTTCAGGAATATAGGCTCATAATAAGCACAGTGTGGTGTTGATTTTAAATATGTATAAGTCTTATAGGGTAGTAAGCAGTAGTTAAGACCTTCTCATGCTAAGCCAGCGATATGTAGTCTGGCTAGTAGCGTATCACATACCTTCCATATCTTTAGTGGCTTCTTTGAACTTCGTATGCAGGTCTTCCTTTACAGCTCTTGGTACCAAATCACCCTTATGTTTCAACTTGTCCGGTATAGTACCGTCGACCGTTTTGAGAAGAGCATAACCTTTGGGGATTGCATTGCTACCTGGCTGGTCGCTTATTGTTCTTTGAACGTTCATATTATTATCAGCGCCATCCTGAAAGTCAGTAAGACATTAATTGTTAAATCATGTATTTATTTTATTATAATGCCGGGCAAAAACTAGTAATCAAATAAGTTGCGAATTAGTCCAGATTGATAAATAACGGCCGTAATTAATTGATAAATTACGGTCCAATCCGCATAGTGTGAACTCAACTTTAATGACGGTCCAATCCGCGTAGTGTGAACTCAGCTTTAATGACGGTCCAATCCGCGTAGTGTGAACTCAACTTTAATGTTGGTACAAATTTCATTGTGTGAACCCAGCTTTAAATTACAATTAAATGTAGGTATATGAATAATGATTAAGGTGATATAGGTTATCTCATATAATTATACATTTGAAGTTTAAACCACACTCAATCTATTGGAAACCCATTTTTACACAGGTAAATGTATCAATGATAAAGACAAAAAAAGAAGTTATAAAATTTATATTTTTAATAATTATACAAATAGACATTGAAATAAAAAAATGATGTAATATATTTTCATAAAATATAATTTTTGTCAATGATGCAGTAACCTATGATTTTTTCGTAACATTTTCAAAAACACCGCGAGTAGAAATATAGGATCCGTCATGAGTTGTCTTTGGAGGTCAACTTTTCTTAAACTAGTCTAGAAAACAACGCTTATTTAGTGAGCCTTTGGCGAGCTAAATAATTTGTTTTCGGGACAAGTTAAAGAAATGTTTATCTCAAAAACAACGAATTGCGGATTCTTTTTATCACAGGACCTTGATTTCAGAGTCAAAACAACGTCAAAATAATGAATTTAAGCCGGTGACGTTACATTTTCGCGGATTTGTTATCACACGTGTTGATAACATTGTTCCGTCATTTCTTATCACATGGAACATCACGTTATTTATAATGAATTACGCGAGAAATACATAAAACGATACTTTTACCAAAGACCAAGTGTTTTCAAGTTTTTAGATTTAATGCAATCTACAAATAAGTATATTTTAAATAATCTAGGACATTATATTTTGGAAGCGTCAGATACTAGAAAATCCTTAATTGGCAATATTGCTTTCACATAACATTATTGTTTTTATGTGTTTTTGTTTGTGCAAGTGTGTGTGTTTTCACATTTTGTGTTCAACCTCCAAATCTATGCTTTGCATAATTATTATAATACTATCCTATTGATTTCTCAATGACTCTTATACTTGTTTAATATAAACTCTTATTTTCTTTCTTTCTTTTTTTTCTTCACCTTTCACGTTTATTATGTTTATGCATTTATATTATGTATGATGATGTGCTGTATAGCTCAAGTCTATAAATAAAATGTTCTGTTCTGTTCTGTTCTGTTATTTATGTGATAAAATCCAATCTCTTACCTTTGGGTCAATCTTGTTATAACTGTATCCAACGTTTCCTCGTGTTGTTACTCCCGTGGGTGATACGTTGACATTGATCTGGGTATCAAATTCATCTGCCTTGCCAATTTTCGCTTTTATGGGAAAACTTCCGACTTTGCGTACGTTACTGTCATAAATGTGACCACCATCAGCTTTATTCACCTTATTCATTATTTCATGAAGAGTTTTGTCAACGGTTGCAACGGACTCTTTTTTGTCATTCTTAGACAAAGCTACCTCACGTTTGTAGAGAACGTCAATATGTTCTTTCCTCCTCGAGTTGGACTTGTCACTATGCCCAGTGGCGACCTTGTGCTGAGCCAGTCCACCAGAAGTTTCAAACGTCTTAGTACATGCGTGACATGTCTTCTCCCGATCTGCAAATCGGCCTGCCTTGTCGCGTGTGTGATCTAGCAACGCTGGCTCGCTTCTAAATATCCGCCCACAGCGATCATCACATGGGTGAATATCTAGCCTTGCTCTCATGTCATTACGTTCGTTAGGTTTCCAGTGCCTTGTGTCGCCTTTATGATTCCATAAATCCATTTCACTTTTAAACGACGAGCAGCATGAACTACATGCATGTTCTTTCTCGTTTAATCTTTTAGATTCTTTATGATCCAACAAACTTTTCTCTGTCATGAACTTCTTGCTACAATCACACGAGAATATTGCGTGGTTTTTAGTGACATGGCACTTAAGTTGTGCGGCATTACCGAAGCGGTCTTCTCCACAATGGTTGCACGCCATTTCTGAATTAAAATAAACCTTGAACAACGTTTGCTAACTTTAAATAGGAGTTTTAGGACACGTATCGCATAATTATTAATAGATCACGTAATTTCCAAGGTCTTTCCATTAATTAATTTTCGAAAGTTTGCAATTATTTAGCTGTCTATATATTATATGATCCCTTATTCAACTTTAAGATTGAATCGGTCATGATTAGTCTAGTTACAGATATATACTTTTTATGCAATGATAAATGGACTTTATCAATGATTTTGTCATATTTTTGAAAAATTGCTATTTTTGGAAACCAAAAGTAGGAAACCCAAAATTGAATACAGATATTGATGAGCATCAGGCACACGCCGTGGACACCTGACGATATATTTAGAACTATTCAATATGTATTTATTTTGATTGTATTCAGGTAATTGACTAACTAACCTAGCAAAACAGATATTAATCTTTATTACACTCACTCACTCACTCACTCACTCACTCACTCACTCACTCACTCACTCACTCACTCACTCACTCACTCACTCACTCACTCACTCACTCACTCACTCACTCACTCACTCACTCACTCCCTCCCTCCCTCCCTCCCTCCCTCCCTCCCTCACTCCCTCCCTCCCTCCCTCCCTCCCTCCCTCCCTCCCTGTAATATACACATATATACAATTAATTACAACAAATGGAAGCATATCATCAATGCAAACTATAGGAACTTTTACAATGTTATATTCGTTACAAAAGGATCGGGCCACGAGTTATTTCAACACTAGATACCCACCCGGTATTACCCGATGCCTCCACGATAGAGTGATGCCTCCACGGCAGAGTGATGCCTCTACGGAAGAGTGATGCCTCTACGGAAGAGTGATGCCTCTACGGAAGAGTGATGCCTCCACGACAGATTGATACCTCCACGGCAGAGTGATGCCTCCACGACAGAGTGATACCTCCACGGCAGAGTGATGCCTCTACGGAAGAGTGATACCTCCACGGCAGAGTGATGCCTCTACGGAAGAGTCATGCCTCCACGACAGAGTGATACCTCCACGGCAGAGTGATGTTTCAACGACAGAGTGATGCCTCCTCCACGGCAGAGTGATGCCTCCATGGTTGAGGAGCTGTACAAATAGTACATTTCACCCTTCGTGGTCATTCACAAATCGTTATATCAAAAATCGAAATCGAGAATTGCAGGTAAAAAATATAAACCCAATATTAACCTGTCATCTGTGTTGACCTCTGCCAAAGAAGCATCGTTTTATACCGTGTTATACTCGGTCCTCTCCAAATCGTAGGAGATCGTAGTTCTACCAGACTAGATACCATAACTAAATGGCTGTTCATTCATTGATTGCGACAAACGTCTCGTCATTGAAAAAAGAAAGAAATGAGGAAATCGACAGGGACGACAGCAATCAATTTAACCAGCCGAATATCGCAACGCAACTACACGGCGTTCATGTACATGTACATGAAATCAAAGAAATCCAAATTACCTGTATTCGGTTCTTGTATAGACTTTCAAAAGGCCTTTGATTTCATGTGGAGGCCTGGTCTACGGTCAAAATTAATAATGTATAACATTACAGGATAAATAAAATATAATCACAAATATGTGTGACGATATCAAGTCTTGTGTCTCCATAAACGGTTCACAATCCGACTTTTTCGGTGGTCAAAGCTGTTTAAGACAAGGTGAGAACCTTCCCCCTCTCTTGTTTTCCGTATTTCTTAACGATTTGGAAAATTATATGCTAAATCATGCTGGCACGGGTATTTCCCGAAATGACGAGTGCTCTGATCGACAACTAAAAGTTATTTTATTAGTGTATGCAGATGACACAGTTATTCCAAAAAATAGACAATTTAGACGGTGAAAAACATGTAGCAGCCGATCAGGTCTTTTCCCCTATTATCATAAGAAAATGACCTCTCAATTGATAACCAGATAAAACTACACCAAAGGACAAAAGAAATGTAAAACTTATATAAGTTTAATGGTATATTTAAAAAAAAAATGTTTTTTCAAATTCAACGAAATTTGACACACGCATAGGTCAATGAGGCATTATGCAAAATTTCATTTATTTCGGACGATTAATAACCTATTACAACGGTCCAACATATCTGTCACATTCAATATCTGGTGTAAGCACCATGATCACGAAGGAATAATGTTTGTGTTGTGTTGTTACTCGTGCTATCAAGCCAATAAAACATAGGCGAATCATGGTTCATATAAATTGATTGATTATTACCCATGTTACCTACATGTTACCTACTAGTTATTAGTGTTGTTTAGTAGTGTAAGAATCGTTATTTGTTATTTGTTAATGTATATTTCAAACTTTAGGCCATGTATATTACAAAATTGTATGCCCATATGTGAGCCCAAAATTGGAAAATAAACAATAGACCCTTTTCACCGTTACTAAAAATAGCCCTATGCATATCATTATCTTGACCACATGTTCAGCTGGAGGCAAAACATTGACTGATAAGCCATATTATACCTATGTAGTTAGTATGAGAAGATCTATATTTTGTGTTAATTATTTGTGTTTAATGGCAGATTTAATTGATTTTGAGGCTTTTAAACATGTTGATCATTCTGATTACGCAAGGATGTTACCTTCTAATGATTTAGCAGGGTTCAGTTGAAAATGGGACTTTACCTGACCCCTTCAATTTAAGTGATTCTATGTGGGTAGCCTAATGCAAAACTTTGGCCTGATGTGTCACACTTCGACATCTGACATTACTTTGCAGAAAGCGCAATTTACTATTCCATGTTTGACATGAAGTGTTATAAGTCACTAGATGGGTACCAATACTTTTTATGTGGACATGTACAACGGGTCATGTTCCAAGTCCCAAAGGTGAGCGACATGTTGTTACTCAAAGCATATGTGTTTCCGAGCCAGGGACAGGGATCCAGCACTAAAAATCCACGGTCGGTCAGCACTTCATCACCTGGTATAAGGTTAAACATGTACCCAGATTCTAGGGTGATCTGTTTATCTGACACCCGTCCTCCCCAACCCTGGGAAATGTACTTTACTGACCCAGTAGCTGATATATATATTAAAAGTATTTAATTATATTGTTCTGTTTATAATTGCTTCATGTTTGAGCTATAGCAGTAAGATGCGGATGCCGTTCAGTAGATATGTAAAAGCAGTCAATGCTAGATATAACTTTATTATATTCCGGTTTGAAACACTCTGTAATGGTTAACCTAGCCACACCTCGATCAGGCCACACAATAAGGGAACTTAGCATTTGCACCATGTCATTCCATATCCTTGCCATGCTCACATCCGAAATTTAAATTTATATGCCAGATCCCTATTTGACAAACCAAGCCTGATTTTGGTTAACACTTATAGTAAATGGCCCTTATGCGTTATAGATTAAAAAAGTCTTTCTTTTTGATGCATGATTCAACTAGATCGAATATCCAACAGTACAAAATTGACGATATTATAATATGCCCGTATAAAAGAATACGTTTGCCTCAGATAGACCTTGTAAAATAAACCTTGAATTTAGCATACAACTAATTAGTCAATTAGTCCTGTGATCTAATCATTAATGAAGTATTATTCATTCATACTTTGAATCTTATAAAAATGTAACATACTGCATGATGTGGTCATATAATGAACCACTTGTACTAGTTATACCGATGTGTTAAATACTGATTCTTATATAGATAGTTGATAATCTTAAGGAAGTGGTCATGTGTTTGTCTTTTTGTAAAACCACATGCATGTAGATTATTATAATGAATTAATAGATAAAATCAGAGACAACCTGCTAATGTGCTAACTATTTTGGCACATTACCATAGGTGATCTTAGGTAGGCATTTAATCAACACAAGATTCCAGGAAGCTTTCAAGTATGACTGTTTGCTATTATATCTAGGTAGTTTTAATTGAAAATGTGAATACTATACTATGAACACGGAATATAAAATAATAATGCATAAATAAAAAGATTTGTGTAAATGCAGTATGAATGCAAACGCACCTTCTATGAAATTTATATTTGATCTACAAACACGAGAAGTATCTGTCCATGAATTTTGCTCTGAATGAGTTGAGTCTTTTTGAAGTCAGTTAATGTTTTTAACCACGCTTCTCTCATCCACATCAGATATTTAGGAATTATATGCAATACTACTCCCTTTTCTTTATTCTGGCGGGTTCACACAACCAACAATGCATCAGCTATGTACCATCTATCTATCTATCTTCCTGATAGCCAAACCCCTGCTGGGGACTTAGGCTTTGACACGCGTCAAACTGACAAAGAATATGTTAATAATGATAAGAAATAAAAGTATAAAAGATGTGAGAAAGAAGAAAGGTTAAAAATAGGTTAAAAACAGGGCAGGTATTATTTAGGGAGAGGCATGTTCAATACGGCTAACAGCCGTGCTGAACTCGGGTGTGGGAAGGTCAATGATGTCAGGGGGTAGGGAGTTCCAGTGTATTATTGTTCTAGGGAGGAAGGAGAATTTATAGTAGTCTGTTTTTGCATGTATCTGTTGGAATGTCTGAGAGTGTGATATGCGTGAGGACCGGGTGCTAGGGATGAGACAGTTTGGACGTGGGATAGCAACCCGGTCATGTAAGATGTTGTGTAGCATAGTCAGTCGTTGGTCGATACGTCGTTGGTCAAGGCGTCTCCAGTTTAGGGTAGTCATCATGTCTGTGACACTGGACGTACGACTATAGTCTCGCTTGGTCCAACGAGCAGCTCTACGCTGTATGGCCTCAAGTAGCTCAATGAGGGTAGCTGTATGTGGGGACCAGACAGTAGAGCTGTACTCAAGTTGGGGCCTAACAAGTGTTTTGTATGCTGTTGCTTTTAGTTTTTCTGAATGTACTTTTATGTTTCTTCTGAGAAATCCTAGTGTTTGATTTGCTTTCTTTGTGATGTTGTTAATGTGTGTGTTCCAAGTGAGGTCATTTGATATTGTAATTCCTAGGTATTTTGCTGATGTTACTGATTCTAAGATTGTGTTATGTAGTGTATATTTTGTTGGGATGACTGTTTTTCTTTTGGTGATGTGGATGACTTGGCATTTTGATGGGTTAAATTTCATGTCCCACTTTGTTTCCCATTGTTGGAGCCGGTTTAAGTCTTGTTGGAGTACGCTGGAGTGAGAGGCAACAGAAAGAGCAAGATAGATAGCTGTGTCGTCGGCAAAGAGACGCACTTTGGAAGATTGAACTGACTCAGGGAGGTCATTTATGTAAATGAGAAAAAGAAGCGGTCCTAGGACCGAACCCTGGGGAATACCTGAGGAGACTGGTATGGTGCTGGATGTGGAGCCATTGACAACTACTGACTGTGATCTGTATTGTTGCAAATACTACCACATGTATACTGAATTTACTACCGGAGGCTTATCACCAGTGGATGCTTTCTGCCTCCACTAAATAATGCCTGAGCTTATCAGTCAGGTGGATATTTGGTGAAAGGGGTCTATATCTTATCTTATCTCTTATCCTACAAATTGCGAAAATCTAGTCTGCACATGCATGGTTATTATTTCGGTTGGTGGAAAGATGCAATAGGAACCACCAAAGACCTAAATTACTTTGGAACCACGTACAATGATGATGATATATAAATGTAGTCAGTGTTTATAATACTGCTGGTAAAAATATATATTATAAATTATGAGGTGCATCGTTTATTGGCTCAAAGACCTTTGATTGGCTAAATGATTTTAATGTGCGAGTGATTATCACGACGTGAAACTATCACTTCGACACCGGAAATGGCGGCGTCCATGAGCTAACCGCATCAAAATTAAAAATTGTGCCGGTTTTCTCCTTAAAAACAATGCATTTGCTGTGACAGTTATTTCAGTATTATAAATGTATGTTTGGTTTAATTACTTAATGTATCTTGTTATATTTTCTTCCCGCTCGAGACCACTATCCTTCCAAAAATTCAGTTCACTTTTTGTTTACATTTTTTGAAGTCAGAAATTCACGATTTTTTAAGTATCTGACTTAATTTATGATACACTTATTACCCCTTAGATGTATTCATATATATATATATATGATATATATACAGCTGATTGTGAGTTTCGAAATGGCAATAGAAAAAAAGCAATGATCATCCAAAGAGATATATTTATCAATATAGACCATAGATGTGGGGCAATCTGCTAGGAGATTTTTTAATTTCTGACCTTTATCTCCATTGCAGATGTGCACTAAGTTGTCATATAAGTGGAAGTAGCGCCGATCAAATTTTCGGCGCAACTTGAAAAGATGAATGAAAAGTTGTAAATAACATGGAATATATATAGCATGTCCACGAAGATCAACCCTTTTTCTCGTTATCATCACCAAAAAATATCCATAAAACACTCAGCGATTTGTTTGTCCGACAAGTTTAACATGACGATGTCACTCGTTTATTTTCCACTACGCTCTATTTGTTGTTGATATGTAAATCGTCATTCCCCTATCGACCAATCAAAATACTCAATGGAGGATGGAGAACAGTGGAGGATACTGGGAGTTCGGCACTAAGTTGTTTTCACAGTAATGAACACTGGTACGCGTGAAACCATTACAACAAGCTCGGTCGGTTGAAAGAAAAAAAAAACTTATCGAACATTTGTAGACGAATTCAGCTGATTTTTCTTGTAATTTGATAGTTGACGACTTACAAACAGAATACGATAAGTTATCAATTTAACTGCTCGCTTTAAGCGATTCGCACAACGTTAGCTCATGAATTACACACAAAGTCGAGATTGTTTGACTATACCTTAGATGAGCCGCAAAGATGAGAGAAGGACTGGCTGATAGAATTCCACCCACATGAATGTCAGGTCATGCACATTACCAACAAAAGAAATTCCTCAAAGTACCATACAACCTCCATGGACATATCTTAGAAGAAGTAGACAAATTAAACCATTAAGGCATCACCACATCAACACCATCACCAAAGAAGCCAACAATACCAGATCATTCCTCCAGAGAAACATCGATCAAGGCCCGATGAAGACCAAAGAACTCCAGACATTTAATATGAAGTTAAATTTAGGCTTAAATTCATTGCATAACAATGTTTGTGTAAACCAACAGCCATTTATAGATGATTGATATACATTACCCATTTTGTGAAAAACAAAATTCACTAAAGTGACCCGATTATCATTTGCTGTACAAATAGACCTTGAAAGATTTTTTTTCCTGTTATCAGTGAAACAGTTGCAGTGAGTAAGCCTGCTGGGGATCTCCAAAACTGATTTTTTCTCTGAGTCTAATTTTCTGAATTTATGTGATGTTTTATATGTTTTATGTTTCTTTCAGTGAGTGGAATACTGACAAAATCTAAGAGAGATGTATGCTATATATAAACAGATGCACCCACCTACTGGTGTAGAACATTGCATCTATTGTAACTTCTTGAGTGCAACAGAACAGAATCTTGTCATTGCTGCTGTCAACCAGATACATGTGTACAGATTGAACCCTGATTATCAGGTACAGTTGGTGTTTGATCATTTTATTTGTAATTATTTGTATTTTTTGGCATATTTTTATGCTGTGTGGTTGATTGCAGCTTAGTTGACATTAGTTAAATACTGTACAGTAATATCATTAATTTTTGTGGGAGATTAAATTTTATGAATTTCGTTATTCACTTCAGCCATGAAATTTGATCCCATCAAACATTAATATATGACCTTTTGTATTTATTACCGGAAATGCAAAATCCATGAATTTACGTTCCATCGAAATGTCTCTTTTCCCAAAACCATGAAATACCGCCCCATCAAATAAAAAGATTTAACTGTAGTTTATGAAATCAGAAACTTATCTGAAGTTATTATCAATATAATATTTAAAGGAACATTTCACCTTTTCATCTTAATCATTTGACTGTCACCCTAATTTAAAAAAAAAAGAATTTTGGACATTGTTTTTGAACAGGGAGCTTTGCTTCCTGGTCTGTGTAAGCAATAAAAATATACTTGATATGATTGCGAGCTAAAAATAGGTCCAATTGCGCATTCTGCGGGGTGACTTCGTACTTTATAGTGTTTAAAGTGTTTATAATGTTGCATGATAACTTAGCACTTTATTGCAGGAAGCTTGGTAAATATATCGAGACAGCCACTGTATTATGTTACGTAAGCTAGGTTACCATCCGGTCAGTGATAAACGCTCAACGTTTAAATACTGCGAGTAGTATAGGCAGTAGAGTAATAATGTATTAACTACATGCTGGAACATACATATGGCGTTGGGGTGGCATATGCCCTCATATGCTTTGTGACTGGAGAAATATTTTTCTGACGGCAGGAACAATCCCTGTTCTTCCAGTGCCATCGGCGCTTTGATTTATTATTTTATTATGCCCCAAATTTGTAACTTTTTTTTTTATCAGGAAGCAAATTCAGACAAAGAAGAAGATGATGGGAAGTTAAAGCTAGAATGTTTAGCCTCCTTCTCATTGTTTGGTAATATTATGTCAATGAAGTCTGTAAGACTACCAGGATCACAGAGAGACGCTTTGTTACTCGGGTTTGCTGATGCTAAGGTTTGTGTTCATTTTATTTTTATGTGATTTATTTTTTGAGGATTATTATATATTTTATTTTCCTCACCAATAAATTTATTAACTTTGTAGATATTTTTGTTACAAAATGTACTTATGAAGTGATGAAATAGATGCCAGAATGCACTTCAAGAATGCACCTAAGGATATATACTGATAATAATAATACTGGGGCATGCTTAATCTTGTCCCCTAGCAAATAGTTAGAACCCTGTTGTGTGTGTGTGTGTGTGTGTGTGTGTGTGTGTTGAAACACAAATGTTGAAAATAACTTTTCATTGTGTTTTATGGTATTTGTATGAAAATAAGTTTGTAAGTGAATGTGGTTTACAACTTGTTGAAATTTTTTTCCCTCTCTGTTGTTAAATATGATGTTGAATTTATTGCAGCTTTCTGTTGTTGAATACGATGTTGAATTTATTTCAGCTTTCTGTTGTTGAATACCATGTTGATTTTATTGCAGCTTTCTGTTGTCGAATACAATGTTGAATTTATTTCAGCTATTTGTTGTTGAATATGATGTTGAATTTATTGCAGCTATCTGTTGTTGAATACGATGTTGGTATGCATGACTTACAGACGACTTCCTTACATCATTTTGAAGATCAGAAACTGAAGGTATGTGTCCATGTTACATAATCAAAGTCCTTATTCACCAACGTTTTAATCAGGGGTACAATTTCAGAATCATCCAGATTTCCAGATTTGCAGCACAAGAAAGAATGATTATTAAATTAAAATATTTTGATGAAGAGACTCAAAGAATTGATAAGTTATGGTTATTTGAAATTTAATAGGCTGAACTTTAACAAAATAACTGTATTTGAAGCAGATGTTTGGTAAGGGGTTAGTGCTTATGACACCAGAAACAGACTTGATACTCTTTTCCAGGATGTCACTTTATCACTCAGTAGAACCCCTGTATATACTGTCTAAATCAAGAGAAATTAACCCTTCAAAGGGGTCAAAATGTGGCTTTTTAAATTTTAAGGGTCAAAACCCCTACCCCTGAGTCAAATGAACCTCCTTTATAAATTATGAATTTCACAAGTACGGTAATAGAGTACATCAAAGTGAACTTATTTTTGTGTCTATTTCTAGGATTTTTCTGATCCCTGTGCTTGGCCTACTATACGTATAGACCCTGATGGGAGATGTGCTGCCATGTTGATATATGGTACCAAACTGGTCGTGCTACCATTCCGTAAAGATGTTTATGCTGAAGATGTTGATATTATAGAAAAAGACGAAAAAACATCAAAAACAAGGTTAGTAGTACTAAATACATGTTATATCAAAGTACTACAATAAATGATAAAACATCTAAACCCAGGTAGGTAGTACCTAGTTTAAGATCGATTGTGAAACAAGTTTTTCCTACTTATATTAATCACTCTCTACACCTCATTCCAATGAGGGTATGAGAGAAGAGTAGCCAGTTTCCCATATATGCTGAGGGTTGAGCAAGGGAATTTCTGGTACCATTTTTATTTTGTCTTTGGTATGGCGCGGCCTGGGATCGAATGGCTAGGCTCTCAAGGAGGTAGTACTCTGTGCTGTGATATTGTGATATCTATAAAAGGGATTGGCATGATGCCTCAAATGATGGATGTATAAACAGACAGACAGATATTCATAAGGCTCATCACTACAAAGCTTAGTTGTGCATATTGGTGGCAAATAATTAAAGGATTTTAAATTTACCTTTATTTTATAACCATAATATTTTGATAGACAACCGTCCTGTATTTTACAAGTCTTGGTATGATAAAGATATCAGATATATTAACGACTTAATGACTAAAAATGGTAACTTTATTAAAATAACAGATTTAGAAAAGAACACTGATACAAGCATAAATTTTCTGCAGTATGGAGGGATTGTAAAATCCATTAAACGTTTGATAACATCAATGAAAATTACGTTTGACAAAAATGAGAAAGGAAACAATATTTTTCCAATTATACCAATACTCTTTAAACCTATAATACTAAACAAAAGTGAGGCATATTCAAAATACAATCTATTAATAAAATCAAATTTACTACCAACAAGTCAACATAAATGGAACGAGTTATACCTTTGTAACCAAAAGGAATGGAAAATTATATATAGTTGGGTCTTTAATATAACAAATGATACATATTTACAATGGTTTCAAACTAGAATCAATCACAGAATTTTAGGTACAAACATTATATTAAATAAAATGGGGATTTCACCTTCAGACAATTGTACTTTTTGCAACAAGGAAAAGGAAACAAGATAACAGAATGCAAACACGTTTTGAAACAATGGAAAAAATGGAACTTAACACTTATAGGAAAAATAACGGTTCTAAAAACTTTTGTCCTTCCAAAATTAATTTATCCTTTAACTGTTCTTCCAAATCCACCGCCAGATTTTGTAAAATCAATTAAATATATATTCTTTGATTTTTTATGGAATTCCAAACCTGACAAAATAGCACGTAAATTAATAATTCAAGAATACAAAGACGGTGGTCTAAAAATGATTGACATTGAATGCTTTTTAGACTCACTAAAGATAAGTTGGATAAAAAGAATAATTGATTCCAATGCTAATTGGAGTTCTCAGTATAAGAATGAACTAGAAAAATATGGAGGACTATTATTATTTAAATGTAATATAACAGAACAAGACTGCAAATGTCTTGATATAAAATCTAAATTTTTAAAAGATATATTAATTTCATGGTCTAAGGTTAATACATTAAACACGGAAATCCAAATATCAAAACAAATTATTTGGAACAATTCGAATATAAAAAAAATAAGTAATAACAAATTATTCTATTACAAACATTGGTTCAGAAATGGCATTCTCTTTCTTGAACATATTTTTGACTTCAGACATAAAACATTCTATAGCTTCGAGCAAATGAAATTTTTATATGAGATTCCAAATGGCGATTATTTGAAATACTACACTCTCATTATAAATATACCAAAGGAATGGAAAACACAATTGGATAATTGTAATATGTCATACGATGCACCTAACTACTTGATTGATAAAGTAAATGGGAAAACAAAAATGAATAGATTATCATATAAAACATTAATCAAACAAAAAATACCAAATAAACCAAAATACAAAATAAAATGGAGTACTAATCACCCAATTGAAGATATAGAATGGGAAATAATTCTCACACAATCCTATAACATTACAATAGACACGAAACTAAGAGAATTCCAGTACAAATATCTCATGAACATAATACCAGACAACTCATTCCTACATAAATGTCATCTTGTCCAGTCAAGTCTTTGTGATTTTTGCACCATGCATCCAGATTCAATATATCATATGTTCTGGGAATGTCATATTGTACAAGGTTTTTGGTCGAAAGTAAAGTTATTTTTAGAAGACAAATTTTCAAAAATTATGAATCTTACATTTCAAAATATCTCATTTTGCAACATTATCAACATTAAAGATGAAGATGGACCTATTGCTAACTACATTGTTCTACTTTCCAAATATTTTATATTTAAAAACAAATGCAATAAAAGTGTTCCGCTAATCCGGCAATTTAAAGAATATATTAACTATAGGAAGAAGCTTGAACACACTATAGCTATCTTCAAAGATAAAGTAGAAGTCTGTCATAGAAAATGGCAAAAGATAACTTAATTATATATTTCAAATATGTTGGTATTACCCCACCTATAATTTCTTTCCTTCTCTCTTCAACACTATCCTGCTCTCTTTCTTACTCTTTATACACTATAAATTCTCAAAAAAATCATAACGACATACACAGAATATTACGTTATACTACGTAACCAATCTATATAGTTGTATGTGAATGTAATATTGTATGTATATATGTATTACTATGTATATGTCTTATGGAAATAAAAACGTTAAAGACAAAAAAAAAAACAAAAAAAAAACAAGGAAAAGGAAACACTTATTCATTTATTCTGGGATTGCCCATTATTACAAAATATTATTTCAGAAATAAAGCAGTATACTAAAGACTTAGATAAAGACATTAATAGTAAAAACTTCATATTAGGCAGTAAACAAAAATGTAACATGCTATATTTACAAACTAAGAAATATATTTACTTATGTAAAAGGAAAAAATTATTCCAACAGTAATAGGATTAAAAAACAGTCTAAACCTTGCCTTGACAATTGAAAGAAAAACTTACTCCAAAGAAAAAACTAAAATATATTGGTCAATTGTAGCCGACTTTATTAATTAAGTCAATAAACTGATAGTAGTTTTATACCTCATGGTTTCTATGTCTATCTATCATTCTCTTCTTTTCTCTAACCTCTTATCAAAATTACTTTCTTTTCTCTTTTAATACCTTAATTTTGCAGGGGATATTCTTATATATATTATATTTATTACATACCGGTTATGTGGATGTATACCACTACATTAAAAACTTATTGAGTTATTTAGTTAGCATTATGTGATGTTATATAATATAGTTTTAGTAACTACTAACAATGATTTGTTGTAAGGTATGTGTGGGATGACCTCGACCCACACATATCAAATGACGAGGAAAATAAAAGTATCTCCTTAAAAAAAAAAAAAAAAAAATTAAAGGATCAGTTTTTCAGGGAGTAACTACCCTGTGTGCTTTTATTGATATTTTTGTACACCCATTTTCTCTGTAACCATTGCTATGATGTCATAGAAAATTCAATCCCAGTCATACAGTGTACTCTTTCTCAATAGTGTACTCTTTCTCAATAGTGTACTCTTTCTCAATAGTGTTCTCTTTCTCAATAGTGTACTATTTCTCAATAGTGTACTCTTTCTCAATATTTCGACTCAATTTTAGTACCATGCCTACATCTGCCTAAATAAAGATAGGTTACTCTTACTGTGACTTGAACCAGATCACATTTCAGACAATTGTCTCCCAACCTTTCTTTGATAATTGACATTACACCAGTTGTCTATCAAAACCCTTTAAATCAATGTCAAACGGTAAATTATAAGCACATGGTCCAATGGATTAACTTAAAAACCTTCGCAAAGCATCCTTCGACAAACAACCAGGAGGAGCGATCTCTGCTCTGGCTGACGTAATATCAATTGCTGTACAATGGATAATTTTAAACTTCCAGTAATTATAAAAATGAGTAAATCTATGATACACTGAGTGTTGTCTCGTATTTTCAGGTATCCGATACAGAATTCCTACATCATTGATATGAGGAGTTTCGATGAGAAGATAATCAATATACTCGACTTTCAGTTTCTGCATGGTTACTATGAACCTACTGTATTCATACTGTATGAGCCGTATCCTACATGGGCTGGGTATGTATCACATAATCAAGGTTTCATTTGCAGCAGTCCAGGGTTTTTTTCAATGGTAGGGGAAGAGGCGTTTTCTTTAAATTTGGGAAAACATAAATAATTTTTGCAAAAGGGAAGAAATATTGATTTTAATTGGATTTTTGGGGAAAACTGCATGATTTAAAAGAATTTTCCTGAGTGGAAGGGGCCTGTAAACGGCCCTCTGCTAAAGAAGGAAAAAAGCCCTGGCAGTATTTTTCTCTCACTAGGAGTGTCATTCAACTCTTGACCCTTTGATTTATAAAATTACCAAGGCTTCTGATAGAAAAATAATATTTTCATTAAATTATTGGTATTTCATGTTAGTGAAACAGTGACCTTCTCAACTACTTATCCAGAATTTACTGGTTAAAATCTCAGCCAAAGCATTTTAAGTGTTTGTAACCCAGAGGTATTTTTAAAGAAGTCAGGTGTCTATTTAGAGTAGCTAGGGCTGGATGCCTGATTTCCATGAATCACACTAACTATCTGTCTCTGCCTTGCAAGCTGGAGGTCATAAGCCAATGAAGCAGGAATAAAACTGAATGGCAACACTACAATGGTCTCTGTCGAATGCAAAACTTTGGTGCTATGAATATAAAATGCAGTACAAAATGTTAAGATAGACCCCAAAAAAAGATTCAATCTAAATTTCATCAACAAATTTTATAACACTTGTTTCCTTGCATGCCTTCAGTCTCCAAAACCGTAGACATTGAAATGTGATGATAGTACGCTGGATAATATTATATATTTCATAAAAGCTTGCATCATGCAGTCATTAAAATTAACTTTTGAACATTACCTGCTATTCGGGCGAGTTATCCTACATGAAGTCACTACTTCTCATAAAAAAGTTACTTGCCTGAACAAAAAATCAGCCAAAAGTTACTCGCCATGGCCTTCGGGCGAGTGCTTATTGCGATGACTGATCATGTGCATTTCTAATCTACTGTTATTTATACAGGAGGGTGGCTATATGTCCTGTCACATGTAGTATTGTTGCTACATTTCTAATCTACTGTTATTTATACAGGAGGGTGGCTATACGTTCTGACACGTGTAGTATTGTTTCTATATTTCTAATCTACTGTTATTTATACAGGAGGGTGGCTATACATTCTGACACGTGTAGTATCGTGGCTACATTTCTAATCTACTGTTATTTATACAGGAGGGTGGCTATACATTCTGACACGTGTAGTATCGTGGCTACATTTCTAATCTACTGTTATTTATACAGGAGGGTGGCTATACGTTCAGACACGTGTAGTATCGTGGCTACATTTCTAATCTACTGTTATTTATACAGGAGGGTGGCTATACATTCTGACACGTGTAGTATCGTGGCTACATTTCTAATCTACTGTTATTTATACAGGAGGGTGGCTATACGTTCAGACACGTGTAGTATCGTGGCTACATTTCTAATCTACTGTTATTTATACAGGAGGGTGGCTATACGTTCAGACACATGTAGTATCGTGGCTATATCATTAAACATCGCAGAGAAGGTACACCCTATCATCTGGTCATTATCTAGCCTACCGTTTGATTGTCTACAGTGTATGCCTGTACCAAAACCTATAGGTAAGTTTATTTCCTTTCATTATCCATCTCTTCATTGCTACATACTTTAATGCATTTACCACACTTACACATTTTAGGACATGTGATATACTCTGTACTCATGCATCTACTAGTATTTGATACCATAAGACTTTGATGCATCTAACTATAAATATGACTACTATAATTTGATGCATCTATCAGAATTCAATGAAACCATCTAAGAAAAAAAAGTTACCAATTTTCTAGGACTCTTTTCAACTGTTAAGCCGCTCAAGTACCCTTTGACATTTTAACTTCCCCTAGTCATTGGGCTACCTATGGAAACTTACACTTGTGTCTCCCTTGGGAGACTATTACTCTCATGTGGGTGTGGCAGCCAACATCGATCTGCGGCGCACAGGAATAGACACTGACCTCACAGGTACAATTTTACAAAATGGAGGAGTGGAGCATGTGGGTCTTGCTCAGAGAAATTAACCAGTGGTCCAGATGGGGTTGAACCCGGGACTTCTCGATCCCGAAGTGCTCGCCCTACCTCTAGGCCACGGCTCCCGACTCTAAAGTTGATGTGTCTACCAGAATTTGATGCATCTATCGGATTTCTGACTTTTATCATAAATGACAAATAAATTGCCATGGGGAATATCATGTTCACATACATATGGTATGTGGTAGTTGTTTATTTTGCACTACAGTTTTGTAAATTTGATAACTTTGACAACTTTGACATTTCAGGTGGCGTACTGGTGTTTGCAGTGAATTCATTATTATACCTGAATCAAAGTGTTCCACCATATGGGGTATCTCTCAACAGTATAGCATCAACATGCAGCTCATTTCCTCTTAGTAAGTTATCTTCTAGCCAGGGTTTGTGATTGTGGTATAGCTTGCATACATGCCAACTTTTGTAGACCCCTTTGCCCGAGATAAGTGATGGAAATGCAGGAGATTTCATCAAAATGCAAGAGATTTTTATTTTATGGCTCAAAGTTTAAACGTCATTCAATTAATGAAGTTCATATGCAATTTTCCCTAACTTTACTTATATGATATTATCAAGAATGCCCCTTGAACTTTGAAATCATTTAAACTTATATGTATTATCATTTTTATCTTCTAAACAAAAAATGTCAGGTTGCAGTAGTCAAAGAAATGTGTTAGATTTGATAAATTTACCTCAGATCATGCAGAAGTAGAGTCTCTTATTCATATATATGAAAAGATGTTAAGATCCAGTAATAAACCATAATAAATGATATATCAGTCTCCGGAGGAATGACCTATTTCTGGTCCTCCTTCAAAGTTGTGTAAATTTTATGCTTTTTATGCCCTGACATCGACTGATGCGGAGGCATACAGCAATGTTTGTTTGTCCATTCTTTGTTAGTTACAAAATCTTGAAACTCAAATATTTTTTAAGTCCATCAAGGCATTGCTTCCAAACTTTGCATACTTGTTAACCATCATAAACACAATACATTGTCAAAGCCATGTAACACTATCAAACATTTCAACAGAATTATGGCCCCCAGAATGACTTAGCTTTTGGTTTTGGACAAGGCTTCCACTAGGGCATAATCATTTACTAAATGCAGTCTTGTTTCGTTGCATGAGAGCTAAAAATAGATTTTATAGAAGTGAAACTTTTGAAAATTATCTTGACGTCCAAACTTTGTGATACAAAGATTTGATATTTGGTGTGTGATGACATGGTATAATCAAACAAAGGCTTCACTGTAACATCATTCATTATTGTGGGGGACTAAATTTCATGGTTCCACATCTACCACGAAATCGAATCCCATTGAACAATATTTTTATGCCCCCGTATCGATAGATCGGGAGGCATATAGTGATTCACCTGTCAGTCCGTTCGTCCGTTCGTCCGTCCGTCTGTTCGTCCGTCCAGCCTGGTTAACCCAAATTGACCGTTTCTTCTAGCATTAATATGGCTTGCTACAAAGCTTTCAAACTTGCATGGATGTTGTATATGACCACTCTCCACACGCCTGTATCACCTGACTCCATTTTGACCTTCACCTTGACCTAATTTTGGACTTAGACTTATTGAAATGGCTCCCACAGGGGGCATAAGCGTTTATTGAACGCAGTCTTGTTTTACCCTGGTATTTATTACCTGAAATGCAAATCCATGAATTAATGTCCCATCGAAATGGTCTTTTTTACCAAAACCACTAAATTTCGTCCTATCAAAATTAAATGATTTTACAGTATATTTTTTACATTGACAGGGATACAAGATGGTGTTCGTATTACGATGGATTGTGCGCAAGCAGCTTTTATATCGTACGATAAACTGGTACTCTCCTTGAAGGGAGGGGAACTGTAAGTATTGTATTACAGTCATCTTTTGTTTTACTCAACTTGTGAGAAATTGTACATAACCAGTCCTTGTGCATGTATGTATCGCTGGCTTATAATGAACTACTACTTACGACCTTATAAAACTGAAACATATTTGAAATCTGCATCACAAGGCGCTTCTTATAAGCCCATTTTCATGAAAAGGGGAGTTTGTCATGCTGGCCAAACTGAAGTTGAAACAGCTTGTTAGTAAAGAGTAACTTTCTGTCAGTTTTTTCGTGTTTTCTCAAAAAAAATATTTTGTACTTACAACCTTCTCATTCTAAGCCAGTGATATGATAATGTATATTAATTCTCATATAATATGAATATCATAATAGACCATGACTAAGGTTAGAGTTGTTTTGATGTTCGCCTTGGAAGCAGGAGATTGAATGTTCAAATCCTAGTAAGAACATATAAAATGTAAATTATTATTGATTAAAAATGTCTGGAAAGCAAAACCTCCAAGCAACATGTATTTTCTATGGCTAGAAAGGTAGGTTAAATATTGTATTATAAATACTGTAAAATCATTCATTTTCGTGGGGATTAAATATTGTGGTTTACCTCAACCACGATACCAAATTGGACAAATTCCATCAAACAATGATTTTGAGACTTGTATTTATGACCTGAAATGGGAATTCCACAAATAAACGTCACAAGAAAATGGTCTTTTTACCAAAACCATGAAATTTCGTCCGATAGAAATTTAATGATTTTACAGCAGTCTGTAAACTGTGTATAATATTGTAGATATGTGTTAACATTGATGGTTGATGGTATGAGAAGTGTACGTGGATTTAACTTTGATAAATCTGCTGCCAGTGTTCTAACTACATGTGTAAGTATTCAGGGTTCGTACAATACATTAAAAGTCCTTGAATTTGATGCCTAGTCATTGAAAAGTCCTGGAATTCTCACTGAAAAAAAATCTTTGAAAAGTCCTGGAATTTAAAAAAATCCGAATGAATTTAAAAAAAATTGTCCTTGAAAATATCCTATAAAACATGATTAAATCACACAAAAAGTCATCGTCGTAGCTTTATGATGAGTACATGTGTCCGAAGATTCAGTACCTGGTTACCTGGTGATGAAATGACAGGGTACGAAATGAACAGTTTGTATTTGTGATTTTCACCACCTGATAAACTTACGCGCACCAGTCAATGTCATTTTGTGGTTGAGCACTGTTTGACATCATGTGTTACACAGTAGTAAAAATAGGTACTTGAAAATGAATGAAACAAGTCTTTGAAAAGTCCTTGAATTTTGTTTTGAAAGATCCGTAGGAACCATTGTATTAGAATGAGTGGTGAATTTAATTTTATTTAGATTTGACAAATACACAGCCACCGTGTGGAATAGTCTGCTAGTGTAAATACGACACATTGACCTCTCTAGCGGTCTTTAAAAAGGCACGAAAAACTCGCTCATTCATAAAGTCAGATCATATTTTGCATTAAATGCTTAAGAGACGAGTTTTATAAATATTTTCAGTTGTTCACTTACAATTATTCTTTAAAGGGACTAATCAAATGACTAATAGTTTACTGCAGATCAAAAGGGAATTTGACGTAACAATCACCATGAAATATGCGTGACACAATTTATTTTTCATGACTTGTGCATCCAGACTTTGGACTTCTCTTGTTTTCTAGATGCCTGACTTGTGATGTAAATAAATTGTCTGGATCAGTTACATTTATGAATTATCACAGCTTTTATTAATTTGACTTCCTTATAAAATATAAATTATTTTAACTTGGCACATTGACAAACTATGGTCACCATTTTCAAGATATGTGTAATTTCTTAAACTGGAGAAATGACGGCACATAAAATACTAGTAGCAAAACAGATTTTTTTAAAAAAACTCTCAGCAACATGATTTACGAAGATTTGATTGTAAGAAGATTATATGTACAGAATATCACTGTAGTATGTTGATACGACGGGCCGTGAAATGCTGTATCTGGCGGGAGCGTTAGCTGTATTCCACTGCGCAATTTGTTCTGTATTTGAAGAATACTTACATTGGTTTACTATAAAGTTTCTTATGTATTGATATTTCTGATTTCACAGATGTGTCCATGTGAAGATGGCTATATATTCCTTGGTTCTCGGCTTGGTAATTCTCTACTATTGAAGTACACAGAAAAGGCACCACTGTCTAATGATAGGGAGAAAACTGTAAGTGGTGTTATAACAACTTCATGTATTAAACATGTTTAATATAAAATAATGGCACAAATAACCTGGCATCATTGTAGAAGTTGCCTCGCCAATATTGCCTAGTGTCAAACTTTCAAACTTTAAATGTTTGGCTTCATATTTGAATATTCACACAGAAAATGTTAGCAAATTTGGAAATTCCCATATATTTTCCTATCACTAACTTATTCAATACTTCACTACCAATTGGTATAAATTGGAATTTACAAGATTTTGGGTTTTCCTCTTATTTACATTAATTATAATGTTGACCAATGCTATTGTAATTGTGCCCCCCTCACTTATTTATAAGTGGGGAAATAGAGCATTGGTGTGATCCATCCGTACGCACGTCACATAAAAAGATCTGTGCATTGAACTCCTTGGAATTACTTCAAACTTTCACAGATTAACAACCTTGATGTGTAGTTGACCGTTAAGGATGGAATTTTTGCTGTACCCATTTTTTACCAGAGTTATGGCCCTTTGTTACTATTACTATTTACCCAATTGGGGCACCCATGTCGATGGACACATTTCTAGTTAAAATAAGAAACGCTCATTGGTTCATTTATGAATATTAATTATAACGAAAATGTGGATAACAATAAAATGATGTGTGAAAAAACCAGTTTGCATTGAATTTCAGAGTAAATCTATTGCTTAAAAATGTTAAATAGAAAGATAGTTATCTGTATTATTAATTTTGCAATTCACTTCATATTGATCATAATCATCGTCCCAATGATACAATATGAACATTTGCTGATTTTTCTCCAGAAAAACACAGTCAGATATTTTATCACAATCCCATTATAATTTATCTCATAGATTTAACTCACAATTTTTACACCCTAGAGTGAACCACCCACCAAAAAGAAGAAGTCTGATGGACCAACAGAAATGGGTATGTTATGTTATTGTATTACAAAATGTACTGAGAATCTTTTTATGGCCCGGCATCTATTGAACCTTTGAAGTTATGTTTCTTAGATTAAATTGCACTTTTTGCAGGGGTTACAGACACTAACTATAATAATAATAATAATATTGGTCACTGGTCTGATAGTAAATAAGAATAAAATTTGTAATGAAACATCTACGGGATCTTCAAGACTTTCACTGGTCCTTCTAATTTTCACTGGCCTCTGACCAGTGTTAGTGTCAAACCCAGCAAAAAGGCATGTTATTATACAATCATTTTGCAAAATTAATACACAATATCAATTCCGGGAATCCAAATTACACTCTGAATAATGCAAGCTTTATTCTGCAGCATTAAAATATTACTTTGTGGCTTTCAAGACATGTTCCGTAAATCCTGTTTTAATTGTATTTAAAGTTGCATTGTATTAGTTTAATGAACAGACTTAAATGAAGATTGTCCCCCTTTATCCATGTTTTAACTCAATTAACATGATTTCATTCTGTTCAAAATTTCAAAACTAATCGTTAATCATTCGATTACTTCAATTAATGATTAATAATTTAATCGATTAACTGTAATTTGCTTGGTAATCGATTATCCAAAAATGTCTAAATAATTGATTAATAATTGATTACTTTTCAAAGTAATCGGACACCATGTTTGATGCAGGAGATGTATAGTGATTGTCCTGTCTGATCATCCATCCCTTTGTCCGCTACAAAATGTTTAAACTCAAATATTTTTCAAGACTTTAGTCTATCAAAGCATGGCTTTCATACTTGGCATACTTGTTTACCATCATTAACACAATACATTATTAAAGCCATGTAACACTCAAACATTTCAACAGAATTATAGCCCCTGAATGACTCAGCTATTTTTATGGACAGGCTTTTACTAGGGCATAACATTTACTGAACACAGTCTTGTCTTCAATAATGACCCTCAACTCCCAACCTACACATGTATGTGGATGCATCTATAGAGAATCAGCAAATTTTACTGAAATGTTTATTGGAATAAGAAATTGATCACTTTGGTTAATGATCTGAATCTACTACTGATAAGTCCCCTACCAGTTTTCAACCAGAGGGGACTATATTTTTGCCATCCGTCCATCAATAAAGCTGTCTCCTGCCATAACTCATAGAGTTTTCAAGCTAGGTTTTTTGAAACTTAGTATGGGGACCAATAAGGAGATTATGCATGTGGAATTATATTTTGATTTGGACAAACATTGTGGTTGCTATGGTAACGGAGATGCTGAAAAATGTTGAAAATGCTTCAAAATTTGGATCCTGTCATAACTCAATGAGTTTTCAAGCTACATTTATGAAACTTGGTATGTGGATAGGGACCAAAAAGGAGATTATGCGCGTCTAATTATACTTTGATTCAAACAAAAATTGTGGTTACCATGGCAACAGACACATAGACAACCTGGAAACCAGGTAGGGACTTCTGTATAGCTTGCAATGCCTAATTAGTTATTCATATTGATATGATTACAGCATCGGATGTATCATTGGTTGAGAATCTAGATGAACTAGAAGTATACGGTGCCAGTGAGAACCCATCTGGTACAACTATCACATCCTATATATTTGAGGTGAGAAAGCGGCTCAATTCACATGTGGGGCATTAAAGTCACATTATTGCTCCCATAATTATTTTGTTCCGATCATCCATTACATACAATGAATTATATGGAACCTTTAGATTTGTCCCAAAAAAAAACAAAAAAAAAACAAAAAAAAGATTTGTTTCTTTACTGACTCAACGATAGAATGTTAACTATATCTGATAATTATGGAAGAAAATAAGACAAACTCCAGTTGTTACCTTTAGATAACTATATTTGTCGAAATAGTAGACCAAATATTGTATTTAGCAAATTGTATGGTGAACAAAATACTCATTTTACAAGAGTTGCTCCCCTTAGAATTTGAATTGTGCATTTATTGTTTACAAATTGTCATTTTGTCCACAAACCTTATGAATGTTTAATTGCATTTTTTTCATCTTATGGTGCTTATCACATTTAGGAATCAACTAAAGTGCTCAAATTGCATCATTCTGCAGAGAAGTTACCAAATTATATATTATTAGTATAGCAGTTTAAGACTTATTGTGAGTTTAAGTTGATTGTTGCTCAGCTTACAATTACCTTATCCTGACGATATTAGGCAAGACATCAGGTTTGACCAAACATTCTTATTTAAAGGACGTGGTCCAGTGATACGTGCCCATGATTTGAAACCTGGCAAATTTGGTCTCAAAAATGACCTAAGATAAATTACACCCTCTGTAGAGCAACACCCTTTGGGAACTGCAAATAATGGCCATTGTACAAAGGTTGCTGCTCTACAGATTGTTAATTTAAAGTAAATATTAGTGTTGAGAAATATTGAAGGTGTTTTAATGAAGAGTATGTTGCTCTATATAGGGCTGCTGTACAGAGGGTTGCTCTACAGAGGGTTGCTCTACAGAGGGTTGCTCTACAGAGGGCTGCTCTACAGAGGGCTGCTCTACAGAGGGCTGCTCTACAGAGGGTTGCTCTACAGAGGGTTGCTCTACAGAGGGCTGCTCTGGAGAGGGCTGCTCTACAGAGGGCTGCTCTACAGAGGGCTGCTCTACAGAGGACTGCTCTACAGAGGGTTGCTCTACAGAGGCCTGCTCTACAGAGGCCTGCTCTACAGAGGCCTGCTCTAAAGAGGTTGTTGCACTACAGAGGGCTGCTCTACAGAGGGCTGCTCTGGAGAGGTTTTACTGTATTATAAACTACATTCTGTACATTCTATAAAATATTTGAAACCGGACCCGTGGACCAAGTCGAGCACCACCACCGAGAATCGCCGATTGTTGTTTACATTTTCGGCAGTTATTTACGTTTCAGCTTAGGGAGGTTTGAAAAAAACAACTGTTTTGGATACATGAGAGTTACTTTTAGGATTTAGGCCATAAAAATACCATGGAAACAAATATTCCTTGGTGAATTTTGCAATTTATTATGCCTGTAGACTATGTGCGGAATTATTTAATACATTTGTCACTGACCTATTTCGGACAAACTTGTCAATTGCCTGTTAATGGGCAAGAAAACTTCAGTTTCAAAGTATGAAGCATAAATTAGGCAAAATGTAAAAAAGTGTCGATAATTAGTACCTGTCGATAATTGGTCTGTATTATAAACTGTGTAATTGTTGATATTGTTGTAGGTATGTGACAATATCTGGAATATTGCTCCATGCGGTAACATTGTGATGGGAGAACCAGCTTTCCTGTCGGAGGAATTCAGTAATACTGTCGATCCAGATCTAGAACTTGTCACTACATCTGGATATGGCAAGAATGGTGCACTCTCTGTACTACAGGTATACATTATACTGTAACATTCAACAGTCAAAATGCAGTTTCAAGAGTCAAATAGTAGTGGTTAAAATAATTCTCAAGGGAGGTAACTGCTGCTGCATTGAGTTTGGTATTCTTGTAGTTGTCTCCCTTAGTATGTAATTTTACAGGTAGTCTTACAGTTGTTTCCCTTATTATGTAGAACTACAGGTAATCCACATAATTGTCTTCCTTTAGTATGTACGTTGAAGTCAATCTCACAGTTGCACTAAATGAAAAAAAAGAATGATACAGCGAAAAAAAAACGATGATAAAAACAAATTAATAAACAACTGTGCTCAGTTTTCTGTTAACCATTGATGTCTGAGGTTATACCTCAGGGTACTGTTTATCAACGAACTAACGGAAATCGTAAACTTACGTTCAAGTTTAAATTCTGTATAAATCTTTTAACGACTGCAAATTGGGGATATACATTGTTTATAGGAGTTCAATAACTAAATCTTGATTAGTAATGCTGCTCAATTTACCACATGATATATTTATATTTATAAAAGTAGTACAAAGAATTTAAATCTGAACATAAGTTTATGATTTTCGTAAGTTCGTTGATAAAACAGTACCCAGCAGTCTAATAATTTGACTCTTATGAATTCTGAATAAATTACACATACTGGCCAGTATCCATAGAAGTACTCATCACTGGACTTTTAAATAGTTTGACATCTATTAAATACATGTCAATTCCTTACTATTTTTAAAAGATATGACTCTAGAAAGTCACATTTGTATTGATTAAATGATCTGGAGTCGGTTCTTTAAAGCTCTGTTAAACTTAAAGACCTTAAATATCCTAACTGGCTGTTAAAGTGTATAGAGCTATATTCTAATAGTCATTTAATGTCAACATAATTACTTGCATCGTTTTTAGTATGATACTAGACTACCTTAATTGCAAATTAAAACTTTGAATGGATTCTGTGTACTTTGATTCAATCATCGAAAAGTAGACGATTCTTATAATTTCATAGGGTGTTCTAGAACACTTTCATATGAAAATGGACAGTTTGCATGTCCAATAAATCACAGAGAATGTTTCTGTTAAAACTGAAGCAAAAAATGAACTAATGGATATGAAAGCATAATTGTTTTTCAGTTTTTATACGCCCGTTGAAAAACGGGACGTATTATGTGAACACCCTTGGCGGGCGTGTGTGCGGGCGGGCGGCGGCATCCAATATTTGTCTGTACTCTAACTCAAACAGTTTTTGTCCGATCATCTTCAAACTTGGTGACAATGCTTATGGGTGTAATATCTAAGCCAAGTTCGATTATAGGCCAAATCGGTGCAGGCCTTCTTGGGTTATGGTCCCTCTTTTACCAAAAAAAGGTGAAATTGGCCTTGTCTGTACTCTAGCTCATTCAGTTTTCATCCGATCGTCTTCAAACTCGCTGACAATGCTTATGGGTGAAATATCTAGGCCAAGTTCGATTATAGGCCAAATCGGTGCAGTCCTTCTTGGGTTATGGTCCCTCTTTTACCAAAAAAAGGTGAAATTGGCCTTGTCTGTACTCTAGCTCAAACAGTTTTCATCCGATCTTCTTCAAACTTGGTGACAATGCTTATGGGTGTAATATCTAGGCCAAGTTCGATTATAGGCCAAATTGGTGCAGGCCTTCTTTGGTTATGGTCCCTCTTTTACCAAAAAAATGTGAAATTGGCCTTGTCTGTACTCTAGCTCAAACAGTTTTCATCCGATCATCTTCAAACTTGCTGACAATGCTTATGGGTGTAATATCTAGGCCATGTTCGATTATAGGCCAAATCGGTGCAGGCCTTCTTGGGTTATGGTCCCTCTTTTACCAAAAAAATGTGAAATTGGCCTTGTCTGTACTCTAGCTCAAACAGTTTTCATCCGATCGTCTTCAAACTTGCTGACAATGCTTATGGGTGTAATATCTAGACCAAGTTTGATTATAGGCCAAATTGGTGCAGGCCTTCTTGGGTTATGGTCCTTCTTTTACCAAAATAAATGTGAAATTGGCCTTGTCTGTACTCTAGCTCAAACAATTTTCATCCGATCGTCTTCAAACTTGCTGACAATGCTTATGGGTGTAATATCTAGGCCAAGTTCGATTATAGGCCAAATCGTTGCAGGCCTTCTTGGGTTATGGTCCTTCTTTTACCAAAAAAATGTGAAATTGGCCTTGTCAGTACTCTAGCTCATTATGTTTTCGTCCGATTGTCTTCAAACTTGCTGACAATGCTTATGGGTCTAATATCTAGGCCAAGTTCGATTATAGGCCAAATCGGTGCAGGCCTTCTTGGGTAATGGTCCTTCTTTTACCAAAAAAATGTGAAATTGGCCTTGTCTGTACTCTAGCTCAAATAATTTTCATCCGATCATCTTCAAACTTGCTGACGATGCTCATGGGTGTAATATCTAGGCCAAGATAAGTTTCAAGATGATTATTCAAAAATGTTTTGACATAATATGGGCTTTTATTTCATAATCAATATTTTTTTCACTAGCACAATCAAGACGGGGGTATTTTGTGACATTTTGGCATCTTGTTGAAACTTTTTAAAAAAATATTGTTATAGCTCTATACACTTTAAGTTTAACTTTTATGTTTAATACTGTTCCTCAAAATTAACGTTAGCTTTTACGTAACATCGGCTTTAACAGTCATATCTCCTTTGATATGTTTACAGAGAAGTGTTCGGCCACAAGTTGTGACAACTTTTGAATTACCTAGTTGTGTCAATATGTGGACTGTGACGGGTCCAACATCATCTAAAGATGACGACGAGGAAGATGATGGAGACTGTCATGCTTTCCTTGTATTAAGTCGACCAGACTCTAGTATGGTAAGTGCATTCCTTGTATTAAGTCGACCAGACTCTAGTATGGTAAGTGCATTCCTTGTATTAAGTCGACCAGACTCAAGTATGATAAGTGAAAAAGCATTTATAAATCTTTAGTTATGGACTTATGGTCTGTTATTCTTTGGCTTATCATTAAATTGACCCAAGGTAACATTGTCTGAAAATGATGGCACAAGTTAAGGAACTACAGATCAATCTTATGTCAATATTATCAAATCACTACAGAAAGATGATCTGCATTGAATCCTGGACAAAGGGTGTCATTTTAGTGATTATCCTACGATCTCTATCAGTTGCTTGGCTGACTTTGATTGGTCATTAAATGATCACCTTCATTTATTTGTTGCCAAGCAGAACCTTGATTTTGTCTGTTGGTATCCCGATTATTAGCGGATGTCTGTCCAGCATCTGGCCCTGTTATGCCGGATAATCATTATATTGATTAGATTCATGACCTTGAGTTGGTATAAGATAGGGTAGTCTGCAATTCCACTACAGTAAATGTAAAATCAGTAATTTCGATTGGACACAATTTCTGGGTTTTGGCATAAAAGACCATTTCGATGGGACCTTAATTCGGGGATTTTGCATTTCAGGTAATAAATACTAAGGCCAAAATTATTGTTTGATGGGGTTTGATTTTGTTGTTAAAGGTACTTGTGGCTCCATCCTTTTACCGATGTGCACTATACTGTAAAATCATTTAATTTCGTTGGGACGAAATTTCGTGGTTTTGGTAAAAAAAACAATTTCGTTGGCACTTGAATTCGTGGATTTGCATTTCAGGTAGCAAAACAAGGGTCAAAATCAATGTTCGTTGGGATTAAAGTTTGTGGTTGAAGTGAACCACGAAATCCACGAAATTTAATCCCCCACGAAAATTAATGATTTTACAGTATGTATATTTGTATGATAGAACTTATGTATGTATTATTTGGGTTATAAACTATGTTTTAGCTATACATGTACTATTATTGAAAGAGATGACACTTATTATTGTTGTTATAGGTGCTACAAACTGGACAGGAGATACAGGAATTAGATCATAGTGGATTTAGTACCCAGACAGCTACAATATATGCTGGTAATGTGGGAGAGGGAAAGTATATACTGCAAGTATCATCTGGAGGTGTACGTTTACTGGATGGAGGTATGTAGTGTAGGAGTCTTTCTATTACTGCAACATGTGGGAAATGTAATCCCCCTCAAACATTAATAATTTTACAGTTACTGTACCGGTACATGTTTAAAACATTCTTTTCACACCTTTACCAAAATGGATGCCCTGACACTTGCATGTTGATTTGCTCTTGTTGGTATTTTAGAATTACAAGTAGATTTACTGTACAAATAACTACCCATGTGACGGGTAAATGCCTTTCAGTGAGGTTTGATGACAAATGTTCATAAAAATTTGTTCACACCTTCAAAAAAAAATTGCCCACATTTAAATGTAAAAGTTCGCCATTATTCTTTTCACACTTTTATAAAAATAACTGCCCACACAATCATGTGATGGGTAAATGCCTTTCAGTGAGGTTTGATGGCAAATGTTCATAAAATTTATTTCACCACTTTACAAAAACAATCGCCGACATACCTGATGTGTAAATGCCTTCCGTGAAGTATTAAATGTAAATATTCTTTTTGCACCTCTACAAGAATAGATTCCCACACAATTTTGTGATTCAGAAATAGCTATTTCTGACATATTTAGAGGGGGGGGGGGGGGGGGAGAATCTCTAAACTGGTCTTTCAACTTGCTAATTATCACACATGTATGGTTATACCCCTACATGGAAAAATTCTTAAAATAGCCCTTAGACAAATTATCATATTGAAAATTGATATTGATTGTCAAATATGTCATCCACATCCAGAAGTTGTTAATATTATTGCTATTTTAGGAACAGATTTTTTTTATAAAAACCCAATAAGAGACAACTTAGGCCTAACTTCACAAACACTCGGAATTGGGTTTATAATTACGAAATATGAATATACTTTCAACAATTTCTTTTCCTTTGAATTTAAACCTATGAAATGTTGTCGGCATTAACTGATGTTACCCATTGTACACACATTTGATGACAGTTTGAAAGTGCACATTTTAGCTTGACTTTTCGAAGAAAAAAGGTTGAGCTATTCTCTGTGTGTGCATTGGTTAATTTTATTGTCAGACTCATTTTCACAAAGACTATCAAAGGTATCCATTTGAAACTTCGCATAGTTATTCACCAGCTCAAGAGGAGCCCATACTGACAAAGCTGGTAACCCCTGACCTATATTTATGGAGTTATCTGCCCTTTTTACTATCAAAAATCGAGAAAGTCAAGCATCCAGCACTCGTAGGCAGGGCGCTTGTTTGTCTGCTCAGCCGTCTGTACATTTTACCCTCAGTCATTGAGTCATGAGTTACCTGTTACCCTCTGCTTTGATAACAGCGACAGCAAATTAGCTTTTGACCCTCACAGGTACTTATTTACACACCTGGCTGAAATGGAGCAATGTGGGATATCTTTAAATGTTGCTCATAGAAATAGACCATTGGCACAGAGGGGGCTCAAACCTTGGGCGTTTCAATCTCCTTACGAATGCCCTTCCTCTAGGCCGCTGATTCTTCTTATTGACGTTACACCAGTTGTCAATCAATACCCTTGAAATCAATTTTAACGGTAAATTATAATCACATGGCCCAATGGATTAACTTGAAAACCTTGGCCAAGTAACCATTGACAAACAATCAGGTGGAGCGATCTCTTCTCTGGCATAATGTCAGTTGATACTATTGACCTAAGTTTTGTTTTGCTTTGTGAATTTGACACGAACCTGACCTTTATGCATGAATATATAACAAGGTTCTTGCTTTGAATATATCAATTTCCGCAAGCTAATCGTACAATTTCAGTATTTAAAATTTGTAGTACGTCTGGAGCGTCTTTGTGATACTTCCCGACTAAGAAAACATACAACCGAGGTTATAAATTCAGTACAGGCAATATATCGATCGTTAACTTATGCTTATCAAAATGTCAGGTTCAAGTCAAATTCTCCAAGCTGTAACCACTAATCAGTTTTGTTTCTATTACAGTTCAGCAGTTACAGCATATACCTATAGAGATGGGATCTCCTATTGTACACTGTACAGTAGCTGATCCCTACATCATCATAATGAGTGACGAGGGACAAGTCATGATGTTAACATTGAAACATGAAGTTACGGGAGCTAGACTGGTCCTTAATAAACCCCTTATTTCAAATGTAAGTAACAGTCAGAAGTGATTGAATACTAGTAAGTTATAAAAATTTTAAAATTATTATATAACTGTTAAATCAATTAATTTCGATGGGACAAAACTTTGTGGCTTTGGTAAAAATGCCCATTTCTTGGGACCTTAATTCGTGGATTTCGCGAATAAATACAAGGGTAAAGTTTTTGTTAGATGAGATTTGATTTCATGGTTGAATCTTGAAATCCATGTCATTTAACCCCCCCACGAAAATTAAGGATTTTACAGTATATATTTATGTATAAACTGAGGTACATATAGTGGGGAAGATATTTTGATTTTATGATGGATTGTCCAAAGAATGGATGGATGTCACAAAGTTTGTAATTTATAGTTCTTCTAAATCACTGGTTTGATTTCAATAACACCTCATGAGTCTGTCATATCAAGTGAAGTTGTGAATATTGTCAGAAAGTCAAGGTCGTTTTTAAATTTGTGTCTATAAAATGATATCAGTATATGAGCCGTTCTCCAGGAAAACCAGGCTTAGTGACACAATTACGAAAACGATTGAAATATATAATTAGAAAGACGAGACTCTGATGAACAGTTTCTGAAAATTTGAAGGAATTATTTCAAACATTAACAAAGTTGACTTTTGAACTAACCACATCCGTCAAGTCGTTTAGTTGACGTCGCAAACGTTATTTCAAGTAACATTAACAAACATTTCATAAAATTATTCTTGAATTTGATAAATTATTGACCTAAACTTTTCAAAATTATTGACCTAAACTTTTCAAAATTTTTGACCTAAACTTTTCAAAATTTTTGTCACATTTTGGAATAATGTTCTAATTTCAATAAAACATGACAACATTAAGAACATTTGCTTAAAGAGAAAATTAGCTGCTATTTTTAACCACACTTTCTCAATACGGGTAGTTTTCGAAAATTGGGCACCATAGCAATGTCGGAAGTTATTTTATCATCATTTATGAGAAAGTTTAAATATTAAAGATAGTACTATATTATCCACTTGCTTAAAATTAGATCAGTGAACATCACGATTGAAACTTGTTGCTGAGGTTTGGTGTGCTTACCGTAAGTTACGTAGCTCAGTGGTTAACAAGCTAGCCTTTTCATCTGGCAACTCAGGGATATAATCTGGATGGAGGCATTCACATTTCAGCAGAAGGGGATATAGTAATGGTAGGCGTCATTCCATCAGTCAGTCAGTCAATCCGAGCTTCTGTGTGTAACTTCTAATACATTTCTTAAGGGATTTTGATGACTAAACTTTCACGGAATACTTACTATGAGGACCTTTAATCCATATGGTCAGGATTTTCTGATTCAGCAATTTTGCCTGAGTTATGGCCCTTTACTGGGTTTTTTTTGGGGGGGATATGGCTGTCTATGATTGCTTCATGTGTTTGGTTACAGAAACCTCGGGTGACAACTCTATGTGCTTATAAGGATGAGAGTGGGATGTTTACAACATCGGCGTTAGAAGTCGAGGAAGAAGTCAAAGATGAAGATCAGAGAAATAACATCAATATCTCGCTAGAGAAAGTCTTCAATATGGAATCAAGGTACGATCATACTTAATTAGGCTAAAACAAGCCTTAAAAAGTCCTTGAATTTGGTTGCAGCTTTGAAATGTACTTCAATTTGGTTGCAACTTTGAATTGGACTTGAATTTTATGCTTAAAACATGTAGATCTGAAAATAACATCAATACTTTAATATGTTCAATATGGAAACAAGGTATGGCAATACTTACTTATGCCTAAAGAATTTTTTGGATGGAAAATGGGTCTGATTTAGTCATGCTCACTGTTTCCAAAAATAAAAAAGTCAATTTCCTGGAAAAATAATTTATTATTTTAAGCGGAAACTTGCATTTTGGCTGGTAGTGTTGAATTTCCAGTAAAGTGTATGGATGATGTCAAAATAACACTTTCAGTTACTCATGTTTTTTGCCATAATCGTACAATATTACCGGGGTAAATGTTTGTAAAAATGCCTTGAAAATACAAATTCTACCTTGAAAAGTCCTTGAAATTTGTTGTGAGAATTTTGTATGGACCACATGTATTTATACAGGGCTAAATGTGTTCAGTTTTAATACTGATTTGAATATTTTAAGAAATAATTGCACTATTTAAATTATATGAAAAGCATAATATTTAGTATTCGGTCAAGCAGTTTTCTGTATTTTGAACATTTTGAACTTTTACCCATTCAGTACGGTTGATGATGAAGATGAGCTGCTGTATGGTGACGGGGAAACATCATTACTCGACAGTTCTAACACTAAGCAAGGAGACGAGAAGAAATCAAGGTAAGAAATTGATGTTTGTGATGTATTCTGTACAGCTGTTACAGTAGATACCCTCTCACCAAAGATGACATTAAAATGGTACCGGAAATCCTCTAGTTTAATCTCAGTAATAAAAGAAAACTTATTTCTCTTCTCTCATACCTTTGTGGCAACGTGTAACATCAAAGTGAGGTGACGAGAGTAATTGATAGACCTTAGACAAACGGATTTGACTTTTAAATAGATTTGAACAAGCGCCTGAAAAGTACTGTAAAATCATTTAATTTTGATGGGACAAAATTTCATGATTTTGGTAAAAAAGATCATTTCAATGGGACGTAAATTCTTGGATTTTCATTTCAGGTGATAAAATCAAGGTAGAAGATGAACCATAAAATCCACAAAATTTAATCCCCCACTAAAATTAATGATTTTCCAGTACTTGAATTTGATGCCTAATACTTGAAAGTATTTTAATTTGAATCTGTCAAAATGTCCTTGAAAAGTACATGAATTTTGTAAATTTAAACTATTTTTCTGGAAAGTTGGTGTTGAATTATTTTATTGCTGCCTGAAAGTGGACTTAAGTATCAAACAAACAGAAAATATCTAAAACAGTTTTAGAGGCATTCCCTATAACTAGCATATTTTTCTCTACCATCACATTAAATGAGCTAAATGTACAAAGCACTATCAATTATCATAATTTGTCTGAAGAAAGTGTGCCCAAATGTGTCTCTATAATGTCAAAAATACATTCAAATCACCAATAATGATTTATCGCTTCCAGTGATTTATTATTATGTGGTCAAAGGGAAACAAGTCGAGACTATTTTGGCTTGTTAAGGAAATATGTTTTCATTATTTTCTCAGTATTAAAGGGAGCTTTTTGTTGAAAATTTGAGGAGTTTAAGCAATAATGATTCTCATTTAATGTATGATATATATTCCTGAATCAATTTAAACGATCAAAGTTATATGGAATGCGTCTTTAAAGATTACAAAAAAATGACAGAAAGTCAACTGAAATTGAAACATACCATCTCATAATGTGACAATGAGCTGGAATTGCTCAAGTTTTTTCCATTTATTTTTAGATTTAAGACATCTGATAGATGTTTTTGCCGTGACAAACGGAATTTTGTCTTGAAAATGGGTGAAATGTACTTAATGTACTTGAATAGTTCTTGAATTTTTTAAGGGAAGTTCTGTATGAACCATGCACACTATTTTAAACAAATTTGTTAAAATGTGTGTAAGTCATGGAGTAAATTAAATGAGTTACTGTAAAATCATTTAATTTCGTGGTTTTGGTAAAAAAGACCAATTCGATGGGACGTTTATTCATGGATTTTGTGTGTCTGGTTATTGATCCAAGGGTCAAAATTATTGTTTGATGGGATTTAATTTCGTGGTTAAAGGCGAATCGTGAAATCCAGAAAATTTGATCCACAAGAAAATTAATGATTTTACAGTATTTGGTACATGTGTGGTGGTATGGTGTTTGTGTATTTAACCAAGTTGGTCTCTTACATTTTTAGTAAAAAGTATGTTAGAAAAGAACTGAAGATTACATACTGGGTTGCTGTTTGTCGAGAAAATGGATCATTAGAGGTAAGTAAAGAACAGAACAGAACAGAACAGAACAGAACATACCTTTTATTTACCCAAATCATAATTACAACACATGAGTATACTGTACGTAATGCATGTTACATATATAAATATAATGCAGTCATGGTGAAGTAATGGCAATAAAAAAGATAATAGATGATACTAATATAATTGAAATCTTAACAATTTTAAACAATAGTGTTGTGATCCACTGAGACAGTCGTTGTTGTATGGTCATTTGGTTTTTGCTCTACCAGGACCCGATCACCCGAAGCATCTCAAGCAGAAATCTCATCTCAAATTGAGATTTTGTCCAAATCAGAGCCTGGATTTCAAATAAAGTTAGACCTCATTAAAAATTACTGGAATAAACAAAGAATATTATTTGCTGTTTTTATGCTAATTTTGTGTCCATCTCCCTTGGAAATTATCCAAAGGACACATGGCAATATTTGAGATGAGATTTATCTCAGTATTGAGATGCTTCGGGAGATCGGGGCCAGGTTGGCAAAAACTTTTGGTCTTAGAGAAAACAGGCAGCTGTGTAATACAAGGAGTACAGATATACTATGGGTGTGTCTGAAATGTCTTGTGCCCAAATTGTGATTCAAACTAGGGACCTCTGCATTGGTAGTCAAGCTACCCACTTAGCCACTGTGTCAGAAATGTATTTGAATGACAATATTTTGTTTTTCATTTTACCAGAATTGTTAATATTTCAAAATCTATCGCATACTATTCTATAACTTCTTTCACTCTCGCTAAATCTACAAGATGCATATAATTAGCATCAACATTGACACTAGCTTGTTTGTACGATGTGAACTGAGAACATTCATGTTGTTATTTTCTCAAGTGTTTTGCAAATGATTTTACTGTAGGCGTTTCTCTATGACCAGTTACAATTGTTACTAATTGGTTTGAACCCACAGGACTTCTAAGTCTTGTACCCTATGAATGTAAAGGAATGGAGCTGGTTTTGTTCAATGTGCGACACTAATTTACATGCTCGGTATAAATCATAATTATGTCCCCATCTTTGATATGGGGTTTATTGCTTTGCTCTGTCTGTCGGTCTGTATGCCAATGGTTTCCGTGCAATAACTCAAAAACGCTTTGCCCTAGGGTTTTCAAACTTTGCATGGATAGATGACCCTTACTGGTTGTGAGGTCAGCAGGTCAAGGTCACTGTGACTTTTACCATTTTCGAATATTTGGTTGCCATGGGCGCATACATGTTTAACAAACATCTTGTTGAAATTAGAATGATTATACCCAATAAAACAAAGTTAAGGGCTTACTGTAGTTCCCTGTGTATTAGTCATGTATTGTACATAGGTAAAAAATGAAAGAATATTTGAAGATTTGTTTTTAAGATAATCGAGCAAAAAATGACAAAGTTACAAAGTATTTAGCATAATTTGAAAAACAAATTTGCCGCCATTTTGTTTGCGTTCCATAATTGTTAGGTGTTAGCCTGTTCTGTCCTTCCATCTGTTAGGTTTCTGGAAGATTTAGGTAGAAATGAGATAATGTGATACTTACTGTACTATAGGTAGCTTATTTGAATATGCCGCTTAATTTTGGATGTTGATCTGATTGGATCGAGATTTCCAGTTGATCACTTTAGTTAGGAAAGAGATATTTCCTTGAAACTTTTTGTAAATGTAGTGAAGGTTAACAAACATGTATCCAGTATACCTGGTATAATATTGAGCTTACATGAAAACATGGTTTCCATAACGAGACGGTGCTTTTGGGGTATTATTCCGCACCTTGTTGCCATTTTAAGTTATCATGCTAGGTACTTTTCTTTTACAAATTTTACATGTCGACAGCAATGACTGCTAGAAGGAAGAGGAAGTTACTCGCTTAGACTGGGTTTCGTTTGCTTGAATTAACACTTCTTTCTGACCGTTAAAACGCTGATTACTGGAGAACCAGCCACCTTCCCATACCTTCGGGCTTTATCGTGGATCAAGCTTAAAACCCGGCTGTGTATCCGTATCATGGTAAAACAAAAACACCAATTAAATTCGCTAAAAATAAGTGTCGTTATGATTATGCATCATAACGAATATTATATTAACGTAAGTTTTTATTGCTATATGTTCATATTCTTTTTTTATAAAATTTAATATGATTTCAGATCTTGAGTTTGCCAGATTTCAAGATTGCATATTATGTTAAAACATTTCCAATTGGCCAGAAAGTATTGGTTGATACTGGGAGTCAACAAAAGGATATTGGAGCAAGCAAATCAGGGTAAGCTGTTCTAGATGTTTATGGATTAGTCTTTTTATAACAGGGTTCCCACAGTCAGGGAAAAGTCAGGGAAAAACATATTTTTTCAAGGTTAGCAAAAAGTCAGGGAATTTTGAAATTAGGCATGGAAATTTGGAAATTGAGCAAACTTGGGGAATAGTCAGGGAATTTTTCAGTAATGATGTTAATAAGTGTCATTTCCTATGAAAAAAATACCAAAATCAGAAAAAATCCTCACTCGCTATGCTCGCTCAAGATAAAATTAAATTCTGATTGATTAATGTCAATCAACAGCTCTAATACTTCCACATGAAACTTTCGGGTTCCATCTAATGCAAACAAATACACATTTTCACTGTTTCTATTGCGCCATTTTGCTCTAACAAAAAAGGCTGAAATGCAAAAAAATGGGAAACTGCTGTATGGTCAGGGAAAAATCAGGGATAAGTCAGGGAATTTTGTATTAAAATATTTGTGGGAGCCCTGTATAAGGTTTCAAATACACAATCAGTAGTCTACAGAATGTTTTCGGTGTCAGATTAATATTCTGTTCATAAAATATCGCATACAGATCCATATTGAAATTAAGAAATGTTGTATGTTGAAATGTGTAGGACTTAAGTTTGCAGTTTTTTGTGTACCTTGGTGTACTGTTACCCTACTATATTAACACGAGGTAATAGTACTGTAAATAACTCAGAATTCTGTTTGATGATACCAATTTAGAGATATGTCTCATTAAAATTGATTAAAAGACGAGACAAATTTCAGAAGTACTTTTATACATATAGCTTGCTAAATTTGACACACAAACCTGACCTTTTGATTTGCATAATCTAACAGTCAACATCTTGCCTGTATTTATAACCTCGGTTGTATGTTTTCATTGTCGGGGAGTATCACGAAGACGTTGAGATGTAATGCAAACACTTATGTGAAATACTGATATTGCTGGATTTGCTTGCGGAAATTGAAATATTCAAAGCAAGAACCTTGTAATATATGCTTGCATAAAGGTCAGGTTTGTGTCAAGTTCGCCAAGCTATACTAGTATGATATTGTATTACAGGTCTGGACTAGGACAAGATAAGAATGTCAATGATGATATATCTACTGTGTTTGAAATATTGTTGGTAGGACTTGGTCAACGTAAATCTAGACCCTATCTCATGGTATGATATTTAACCCTTTACTAGATCCCTAACCTGTTAACTGTCGGATCTCAATACAATCTGGCTGTTCAATTCCAAACAAAAAATGTTGTAGCAAATAAGTTTTAACACAGATTTGATTTACTGTTAATTCATTGAATTTTGATGGGACAAAATTTCGTGGTTTTGGTAAAAAATACATTTTCGATGGGACCTTTTGGGGATTTCGTGTTTTAGGTAATGAATACAAGGGTTTAAATTATTGTTTGATGGGTTTTAGTTTCATTGTTAAAGGTGCCCAACAAATCCCACTTTTTTACCAAAACCACGAAATTTTGTCTCATTAGAATTAAATGATTTTACAGTATTTCAACTTGATGTCTTAGTAAGTGTGTATGTTATCTTCATTTAACCCTATTAATTGACCTTTTGACATATGGAAATTTCAAAAGCCATGTTTTGACTGTAAAGATTGGAGTATTGAGGCAAATTTTGAAGTGGTGATGAATGGTAAAAAACGTTCAGAATTATAAATTTTCCATTTTGAAGTTTTTGTAAAAATGTTGAATTTTGAATCACGTGATTGGTTACAGGCGCGAGTTGAAGATGGATTACTGATATACGAAGCGTTTCCGTATTATCAAACTAAGACAGATAATCATCTGAAATTACGATTCAAGAAAGTACAACATAATCTCATACTGAAAGAGCGTAAAGTGAAAACAAGGAAACGTGGTGAGGAGGTGGTGGATGAATTTGATGAACTCAAGGTTGATGAAGGACAATGGTTTCGACCGTTTGATGATATTTCTGGATATAGCGGGGTAAGTAGGTTTTTTGTAATGTGGTCTTTGTTGGCAGGTTGACTTTAACAAAGTTTTGAGTAATATGTTTATTGTTCCTGCAGGTATTTATCTAATTACTATCCACATTCTAATTGGCTAATTTGACAGGGATAAAATCAAATGGACCAAGAAACTGCCCAAGTCAAATGCAAAAGAAAGTTTGCTGGAAGTTTTTTGCATAAATTAAAGTCTAATCGTTAATTATATTATGCAGGTATTTATTTGTGGCCCCTATCCACACTAGTTATTTTTTCTATCTGCAGGTATCTATTTGTGGACCCTATCCACACTGGTTATTTATTCTATCTGCAGGTATCTATTTGTGGTCCCTATCCACATTGGTTATTTATTCTATCTGCAGGTATTTATTCGTGGACCCTATCCACACTGGTTATTTATTCTATCTGCTGGTATCTATTTGTGGTCCCTATCCACATTGGTTATTTATTCTATCTGCAGGTATTTATTTGTGGACCCTATCCACACTGGTTATTTATTCTTTCTGCAGGTATTTATTTGTGGACCCTATCCACATTGGTTATTTATTCTATCTGCAGGTCATCTATTTGTGGACCCTATCCACAGTGGTTATTTATTCTATCTGCAGGTATTTTTTGTGGTCCCTATCCACAGTGGTTATTTATTCTTTCTGCAGGTATTTATTTGTGGACCCTATCCACACGGGTTATTTATTCTATCTGCAGGTATCTATTTGTGGACCCTATCCACACGGGTTATTTATTCTATCTGCAGGTATCTATTTGTGGACCCTATCCACACTGGTTATTTATTCTATCTGCAGGTCATCTATTTGTGGACCCTATCCACACGGGTTATTTATTCTATCTGCAGGTATCTATTTGTGGACCCTATCCACACGGGTTATTTATTCTATCTGCTGGTATCTATTTGTGGTCCCTATCCACATTGGTTATTTATTCTATCTGCAGGTATTTATTTGTGGACCCTATCCACACTGGTTATTTATTCTTTCTGCAGGTATTTATTTGTGGACCCTATCCACATTGGTTATTTATTCTATCTGCAGGTCATCTATTTGTGGACCCTATCCACAGTGGTTATTTATTCTATCTGCAGGTATTTATTTGTGGACCCTATCCACATTGGTTATTTATTCTATCTGCAGGTATCTATTTGTGTACCCTATCCACACGGGTTATTTATTCTATCTGCAGGTATTTATTTGTGGACCCTATCTGCACTGGTTATTTGTTCTATCTGCATGTTTTTATTTGTGGACCCTATCCATAATGGTTATTTATTCTATCTGCAGGTATTTATTTGTGGACCCTATCCACATTGGTTATTTATGACCCAGAGGGGTTCACTACGTATACATCCAATGAGTATAGATGGTGCTATAACTTGCTTCGCTCCATTCCATAATGTCAACTGTCCAAAGGGATTCCTCTACTTCAACAAACAGGTATGCTAAATACTTCGTATCTTAGAATCTTTTTATGCCCCAAATAAATAATTTGGGAGGCTTATACATTTGCCGTTGTTATGTTTCTGTCCAACATCTATGTAAAATCAGGTACCGTGTTCCCCCTTGTATTGACACCTCACAGAAGCGACTTCATACTTTCACTTTTGCACCCAGGTACATATCGATCTACATACACTAGAGGGGGGAAAATGTTGTTTTGTTAAAACATACATCCAGTACAGATATCTATTACACGGTTCTTGCTTTGAATATATCAATTTCTACAAGCAAATTGGGCAATATTGGTGTTTCAAATTTGCGTTTGTATTACATCTTGAGCCTCTTAGTGATACTCCCCGATTATGAAAACATACAACCAAGGTTATAAAAACAGGCAAGATATGGACTGTTAAATCATGCTAATCAAAAGGTCTGGTTTGTGTCAAATTTGCCAAGCTATAGCATTCCCTTATTTGAATATATTCAGAGGTCCTACTGTTCGTTAAGTCATGATTTGCGGCATAAGAAAGACTTATCTTTTCTGCACAAGATATAAGTTATTTGATGAAAAATTTAAAAGAATTGACAAAGTAAAGGTCATTTGAATTTCCTTTTCTGAATTTGATCAATACTAGGGGTGTAACGGTTCGCTCACCTCACGATATGATACGTACCGTCAATTTTTCTAACGGTTCGGTAAGTTTCGGTATGATATAATATTCTCTAACATCAGCTAAAATACCTCAATGTTTAAGTAATAAAGAATTTGTTGCTTCTATAACAGCAATTATTATGTGCCTATCAACATTTTAAGTGAATTTAGACAATATGAAGCATATCTCAATACAATTAAAACGAGTGATACATGGTAATGATACATAATCAGAAGGCTGTCAGGTGTTTTCGTTGTCTGCATATTATTTTGCTTATAAAAAAGCTTATACCAAACCGTACCAAAATTTAGAAGTCTTGTATCGTGAACCGTGTTGGACTGTAGTCCGCGGTATTTCGTATACGCGGTATACCGTTGCAGCCCTAATCAATACAGCAGTGTTTGAACCCTATTTGAGGTGTAGGGATATGAGCTAATGGCACCAAAAACAGACCTGCGACTAAGTTTAAGGATTGAACATTATGCATCAGTAGGACCCCTGTATATTATGTTATATTGTTTTGTAGGGTGAGTTACGTATCTCAGTATTACCAACACATCTAACATATGATGCACCATGGCCTATCAGGAAGGTACCATTAAGATGTACCCCACACTTCATCATTTACCACCAGGACAGTAAGGTATGTCACTAGCTACTTTAGCTTCTCTGATCAAAAATTGTTTCAATTTTTTCACACAAAATCCATCCTTTATACTGCAAAATCAATCATTTTCAGGGGGGGAGGTAAATTTCATGAATTTTGAGGTTCACCTCAACCACGAAACTTAATCTCATTGAACAATTATTTTAATCCTTGTATGTATTACCTTAACTGCAAATCCACAAATTAACCTCCCAATTAAATGTTCTTTTTTAACAAAACCACGAAATTCGTCCCATTGAAATTAAACGATTTTACAGTAGTTTAGTGGTAGGGTGTCTGCTTAGAGCATGGGAGATCACAGGTTGGATCCCAGGCCGCGGGTCAACCAAAAGGGGCCTCAAATGAAAAAACTCTGCTTTATACCTTTATTGTTTAGTGGTTGATTGTTCGTTTTGATTGTGGGAGTTCCGGGATATGATCAAAAGCCCAGCCAGAAAATCATAAAGTTTTCCACAAAAATGTAGATTACCTATAATAAATCCAACCCTTATGTTCCAAAAATACTGCTATATGCCCTTATTTCCCCAAATTCAGGGCTACTGCCCTTTCCTGACATTAGAAAATTCCCTGGTTTGTTAATATGATATTTATAATTACAGACCTATGCTGTTGTCATGCATTCACCTGACATTGGTAACAAGCTACCGAAAGTGACATCTGAAGACAGGGAGTTTGAAGTCCTTGAGAAAGGTACTTGTTTATTACACTTGCTAGTATCAAAATAGATAATTGATCATATGGCATACCTGCCAAGTTTAAAAAATGTGGAGTCGTAATGCAGAATGCGCTGCGAGAATTTCATATCCAAGTAAGTTTTGTAAATATTTGTAAAAAGTGTTTAACTTGCTACTTTTAAAAAAAGTAAAACATTAGTTATGGGACAACTTTTTGGAACCATGAAAACTGGTGTTTATTGTGTGTATCAAAATAGTGTTTACCATGAATGGGAATGCATTTTGTTTGATATATATTTGCAGATGAAAGATTTGTGTATTCAACACTTCAGAAGTTTTCCTGTCAGTTATACAGTCCGACATCGTGGGAGGTGGTACCCAATACACAGTATGTTTATATGTCTATCATATATTGGATACATAGCTATTTGTCAATCCTAAAACATATGATAAAATTGTGCATTTCATAATTGTGAAATGAAGAAATGCATGACTTATGGTGCTGAAGATACATATGCTAATTTCTGTAAAAATAAGATAAATGTCTTTGTGTTTTTAGCATTCACAATTTATTCTAAAAAATCCAAAGTTTGGACAAAAAGGCATACAATTTTCAAAATTGTCTGGTACTACCTATCGCAATCCAGAAAAAAACATCACCAAGTTATATTTGTTTGTTTTGTAGAATTGAAATGGATGAAATGGAACATGTGACTGCCTTGAAATATGTACTCCTCAAATCTGAGGAGACCGTATCCGGGGTGAAAGGTTACGTTTCCATAGGTACCAACTACTGTTTGGGCGAAGATATTCTGTCTAGAGGAAGGGTAAGTATGTTATCTGTACAGTTCATACATGCCAGATCTCCTACATCATGTGTGAGTCTCCTACATTTGAGCCTCAACTCCTGCATGATCTGAGGAAATTAATAAAATCTCACACATTTCTTGGAAAACTGAAACCTGATAATTTTTGTTTAAATTATGAAAATGATGAAAAATATTAATTTGAAAAGCTTCATGGAACTTGTATGGTATTGCCTTACCTGTTGACTTTTTAATAGTGAAAACTGCATAAAAACGTCATTTGTTTGAGATATAAGTTAGAGCAAGGAAAATCTCCTACATTTTAATGAAATCTCTAGCATTTCCAACCCTAATCTCATGAAAAGGAGGCATGTATGACAGTTGCATGTTATGTATACAGCTATGTCAAATGGTGTCAATTGACTTTTTTTAGAATTTTAAAAATTTGCAAATGTCAAACTTTTACCCAATGGGAAGTAACTCTTTTAATGCCTCAATCTTCTTTTGGATGTTACATTCTACCATAAAGGAAAATAAAAGTCATTGTCATACCCCTGGCTTATAAAATAACTTATAATTTCCCCCTGCACAACATATTATACCCCCTGCACAACATAATACACCCCTGCACAACATATAATACCCCCTGCACAACATATTATACCCCCTGCAAAACATATAATACCCCCTGCACAACATAATACACCCCTGCACAACATATAATACCCCCTGCACAACATAAAATACCCCCTTCACAACATATTATACCCCTGCACAACATATAATACCATTGCATAACATATAATACCCCCTGGACAACATTAAATTCCCCCTGCACAACATGTGTTGTAAGGGGTTTACTGTTTACAGCTTGTCTGTCCGAACAGATGGATTATTGTGGATGCAACTCCTCCAGCAGTTTTGCAGGATTTCCTTCAAACTTTCACACATGAACAACCTTAACATGTAGATGGGCGTGTAGGAAATAATTTGCGCTGAGAAGATTTTTGCCAGAATTCTGGCCCTTTGTTGGCAGGGGGTATATTAGCCTGATAAATGACTACAGCTCTTGTTTTGATTGTTAATCTATTTCTTTCAGATTATTATATTTGATGTGATAGAAGTTGTTCCGGAACCTGGTCAGCCTCTGACTAAACATAAAATGAAGGTATGTAATTATATCTATATATCCTGCTCTGGGTTAGACATAATTTGTGTGTCCTGGCATATTCTGATGTTGGAGACACATAGTGACTGTCCTGTCCCTGTGCCTGTTTGTCCTGGCATATTCTGATGTTGGAGGTACATAGTGACTGTCCTGTCCCTGTGCCTGTTTGTCCTGGCATATTCTGATGTTGGAGGTACATAGTGACTGTCCTGTCCCTGCACCTGTTTGTCCTGGCATATTCTGATGTTGGAGGTACATAGTGACTGTCCTGTCCCTGTGCCTGTTTGTCCTGGCATATTCTGATGTTGTAGGTACATAGTGACTGTCCTGTCCCTGTGCCTGTTTGTCCTGGCATATTCTGATGTTGGAGGTACATAGTGACTGTCCTGTGCCTGTGCCTGTTTGTCCTGGCATATTCTGATGTTGGAGACACATAGTGACTGTCCTGTCCCTGTGCCTGTTTGTCATGGCATATTCTGATGTTGGAGGTACATAGTGACTGTCCTGTGCCTGTTTGTCCTGGCATATTCTGATGTTGGAGGTACATAGTGACTGTCCTGTCCCTGTGCCTGTTTGACCTGGCATATTCTGATGTTGGAGGTACATAGTGACTGTCCTGTCCCTGTGCCTGTTTGTCCTGGCATATTCTGATGTTGGAGGTACATAGTGACTGTCCTGTGCCTGTGCCTGTTTGTCCTGGCATATTCTGATGTTGGAGACACATAGTGACTGTCCTGTGCCTGTTTGTCCTGGCATATTCTGATGTTGGAGGTACATAGTGACTGTCCTGTCCCTGTGCCTGTTTGACCTGGCATATTCTGATGTTGGAGGTACATAGTGACTGTCCTGTCCCTGTGCCTGTTTGTCCTGGCATATTCTGATGTTGTAGGTACATAGTGACTGTCCTGTCCCTGTGCCTGTTTGTCCTGGCATATTCTGATGTTGGAGGTACATAGTGACTGTCCTGTCCCTGTGCCTGTTTGTCCTGGCATATTCTGATGTTGGAGGTACATAGTGACTGTCCTGTCCCTGTGCCTGTTTGACCTGGCATATTCTGATGTTGGAGGTACATAGTGACTGTCCTGTCCCTGCACCTGTTTGACCTGGCATATTCTGATGTTGTAGGTACATAGTGACTGTCCTGTCCCTGTGCCTGTTTGTCCTGGCATATTCTGATGTTGGAGGTACATAGTGACTGTCCTGTCCCTGCACCTGTTTGACCTGGCATATTCTGATGTTGGAGGTACATAGTGACTGTCCTGTCCCTGTGCTTGTGTGTCATGGCATATTCTGATGCTGGAGGTACATAGTGACTGTCCTGTCCCTGCGCCTGTTTGTCCTGGCATATTCTGATGTTGGAGACACATAGTGACTGTCCTGTCCCTGTGCCTGTTTGTCCTGGCATATTCTGATGTTGGAGACACATAGTGACTGTCCTGTCCCTGCACCTGTTTGACCTGGCATATTCTGATGTTGGAGATACATAGTGACTGTCCTGTCCCTGCACCTGTTTGTCCTGGCATATTCTGATGTTGGAGACACATAGTGACTGTCCTGTCCCTGTGCCTGTTTGTCCTGGCATATTCTGATGTTGGAGGTACATAGTGACTGTCCTGTCCCTGTGCTTGTGTGTCATGGCATATTCTGATGTTGGAGACACATAGTGACTGTCCTGTCCCTGTGCCTGTTTGTCCTGGCATATTCTGATGTTGGAGACACATAGTGACTGTCCTGTCCCTGCACCTGTTTGACCTGGCATATTCTGATGTTGGAGATACATAGTGACTGTCCTGTCCCTGCACCTGTTTGTCCTGGCATATTCTGATGTTGGAGACACATAGTGACTGTCCTGTCCCTGTACCTGTTTGTCCTGGCATATTCTGATGTTGGAGACACATAGTGACTGTCCTGTCCCTGTTTGTCCTGGCATATTCTGATGTTGGAGACACATAATGACTGTCCTGTCCCTGTACCTGTTTGTCCTGGCATATTCTGATGTTGGAGACACATAGTGACTGTCCTGTCCCTGTGCCTGTTTGTCCTGGCATATTCTGATGTTGGAGGTACATAGTGACTGTCCTGTCCCTGTGCCTGTTTGTCCTGGCATATTCTGATGTTGGAGATACATAGTGACTGTCCTGTCCCTGTGCCTGTTTGTCCTGGCATATTCTGATGATGAGACACATAGTGACTGTCCTGTCCCTGTACCTGTTTGTCCTGGCATATTCTGATGATGAGACACATAGTGACTGTCCTGTCCCTGTACCTGTTTGTCCTGGCATATTCTGATGTTGGAGGTACATAGTGACTGTCCTGTCCCTGTACCTGTTTGTCCTGGCATATTCTGATGTTGGAGGTACATAGTGACTGTCCTGTCCCTGTACCTGTTTGTCCTGGCATATTCTGATGTTGGAGGTACATAGTGACTGTCCTGTCCCTGTACCTGTTTGTCCTGGCATATTCTGATGTTGGAGACACATAATGACTGTCCTGTCCCTGTACCTGTTTGTCCTGGCATATTCTGATGTTGGAGACACATAGTGACTGTCCTGTCCCTGTACCTGTTTGTCCTGGCATATTCTGATGTTGGAGGTACATAGTGACTGTCCTGTGCCTGTTTGTCCTGGCATATTCTGATGTTGGAGGTACATAGTGACTGTCCTGTCCCTGTGCCTGTTTGTCCTGGCATATTCTGATGTTGGAGGTACATAGTGACTGTCCTGTCCCTGTTTTTCCTGGCATATTCTGATGTTGGAGACACATAGTGACTGTCCTCTCCCTGTGCCTGTTTGTCCTGGCATATTCTGATGTTGGAGACACATAGTGACTGTCCCTGTGCCTGTACCTGTTTGTCCTGGCATATTCTGATGTTGAGACACATAGTGACTGTCCTGTCCCTGTGCCTGTTTGTCCTGGCATATTCTGATGTTGGAGACACATAGTGACTGTCCTGTCCCTGTACCTGTTTGTCCTGGCATATTCTGATGTTGGAGGTACATAGTGACTGTCCTGTCCCTGTGCCTGTTTGTCCTGGCATATTCTGATGTTGGAGACACATAGTGACTGTCCCTGTCCCTGTGCCTGTTTGTCCTGGCATATTCTGATGTTGGAGGTACATAGTGACTGTCCTGTCCCTGTACCTGTTTGTCCTGGCATATTCTGATGTTGGAGGTACATAGTGACTGTCCTGTCCCTGTACCTGTTTGTCCTGGCATATTCTGATGTTGGAGACACATAGTGACTGTCCTGTCCCTGTACCTGTTTGTCCTGGCATATTCTGATGTTGGAGACACATAGTGACTGTCCTGTCCCTGTGCCTGTTTGTCCTGGCATATTCTGATGTTGGAGGTACATAGTGACTGTCCCTGTCCCTGTGCCTGTTTGTCCTGGCATATTCTGATGTTGGAGGTACATAGTGACTGTCCTGTCCCTGTACCTGTTTGTCCTGGCATATTCTGATGTTGGAGACACATAGTGACTGTCCTGTCCCTGTACCTGTTTGTCCTGGCATATTCTGATGTTGGAGACACATAGTGACTGTCCTGTCCCTGCACCTGTTTGTCCTGGCATATTCTGATGTTGGAGACACATAGTGACTGTCCTGTCCCTGTACCTGTTTGTCCTGGCATATTCTGATGTTGGAGGTACATAGTGACTGTCCTGTCCCTGTGCCTGTTTGTCCTGGCATATTCTGATGTTGGAGGTACATAGTGACTGTCCTGTCCCTGCGCCTGTTTGTCCTGACATATTCTGATGTTGGAGACACATAGTGACTGTCCCTGTCCCTGTGCCTGTTTGTCCTGGCATATTCTGATGTTGGAGGTACATAGTGACTGTCCTGTCCCTGTACCTGTTTGTCCTGGCATATTCTGATGTTGGAGACACATAGTGACTGTCCTCTCCCTGTGCCTGTTTGTCCTGGCATATTCTGATGTTGGAGACACATAATGACTGTCCTGTCCCTGTACCTGTTTGTCCTGGCATATTCTGATGTTGGAGGCACATAGTGACTGTCCTGTCCCTGTACCTGTTTGTCCTGGCATATTCTGATGTTGAGACACATAGTGACTGTCCTGTCCCTGTGCCTGTTTGTCCTGGCATATTCTGATGATGAGACACATAGTGACTGTCCTGTCCCTGTACCTGTTTGTCCTGGCATATTCTGATGATGAGACACATAGTGACTGTCCTGTCCCTGTACCTGTTTGTCCTGACATATTCTGATGTTGGAGGTACATAGTGACTGTCCTGTCCCTGTGCCTGTTTGTCCTGGCATATTCTGATGTTGGAGACACATAGTGACTGTCCTGTCCCTGTGCCTGTTTGTCCTGGCATATTTTGATGTTGGAGGTACATAGTGACTGTCCTGTCCCTGTACCTGTTTGTCCTGGCATATTCTGATGTTGGAGGTACATAGTGACTGTCCTGTGCCTGTTTGTCCTGGCATATTCTGATGTTGGAGACACATAGTGACTGTCCTGTGCCTGTTTGTCCTGGCATATTCTGATGTTGGAGGTACATAGTGACTGTCCTGTACCTGTTTGTCCTGGCATATTCTGATGTTGGAGACACATAGTGACTGTCCTGTCCCTGCACCTGTTTGTCCTGGCATATTTTGATGTTGGAGGTACATAGTGACTGTCCTGTCCCTGCACCTGTTTGTCCTGGCATATTCTGATGTTGGAGGTACATAGTGACTGTCCTGTCCCTGTACCTGTTTGTCCTGGCATATTCTGATGTTGGAGACACAAAGTGACTGTCCTGTCCTTGTGCCTGTTTGTCCTGGCATATTCTGATGTTGGAGGTACATAGTGACTGTCCTGTGCCTGTACCTGTTTTTCCTGGCATATTCTGATGTTGGAGGTACATAGTGACTGTCCTGTCCCTGTGCCTGTTTGTCCTGGCATATTCTGATGTTGGAGGTACATAGTGACTGTCCTGTGCCTGTTTGTCCTGGCATATTCTGATGTTGGAGGTACATAGTGACTGTCCTGTGCCTGTTTGTCCTGGCATATTCTGATGTTGGAGGTACATAGTGACTGTCCTGTGCCTGTTTGTCCTGGCATATTCTGATGTTGGAGGTACATAGTGACTGTCCTGTCCCTGTACCTGTTTGTCCTGGCATATTCTGATGTTGGAGGTACATAGTGACTGTCCTGTCCCTGTGCCTGTTTGTCCTGGCATATTCTGATGTTGGAGGTACATAGTGACTGTCCTGTCCCTGTGCCTGTTTGTCCTGGCATATTCTGATGTTGGAGGTACATAGTGACTGTCCTGTCCCTGTGCCTGTTTGTCCTGGCATATTCTGATGTTGGAGGTACATAGTGACTGTCCTGTCCCTGTGCCTGTTTGTCCTGGCATATTCTGATGTTGGAGGTACATAGTGACTGTCCTGTCCCTGTGCCTGTTTGTCCTGGCATATTCTGATGTTGGAGGTACATAGTGACTGTCCTGTCCCTGTGCCTGTTTGTCCTGGCATATTCTGATGTTGGAGATACATAGTGACTGTCCTGTCCCTGTGCCTGTTTGTCTGTCACGTTTGAAATTTGTGAAAAGCGATCAAGTGCCATTGTAGATGTCTTTTCATGTTAAGTGATGATTCAGTTTTGGATAATGACTGATTGGTACAGCACCCGATTTCAGTGTGAGGTGTCTCAGGTTCGATCCTAGGCTGTGACATACCAAAGTTGTTAGAAATGGATCTAATAATTATTTCTCCCTAGTTTGACGTTCAGTATTGTGTGAAGATAATGTGGCTAGGTTCTCTCCATATAACAAGTACCTCTGACACAGTTCAACCTCTTTATGTTGTTTTTGCAACAGCCGTTGTGGAACTCAAATTCTAACACTGTCTATTTTTAGCTCCGTGTAAACGTATAGGACTGTACCGTGGTTAAATTTCCGGTATATCACAGTTTTTGCCGTACTGCTTTTTGGCTGTTGAATTACCTCCCACGTATACATAACGCTTTTTATGCCCCCGGAACCGATGGTTCGGGGGCATATTAAAATCGCACCGTCCGTCCGTCCGTCCGTCAGTCCGTCCGTCAGTCCGTCCGTCAGTCCGTCTGTCCGTCCGTCCGGATTCGTTTCCGCTCAATAATTCAAGCAGTGTTTATCCGATCTTCACCAAACTTCATGAAAATGTGTAAGGCCATGAGATCTAGGTCAAGTTCGATAAACAGTCAAATTGACCTAGCCGCTTTAGAGTTACGGCCCTTGACACATAGAAAAATGGCGTTTTTTTTGGTTTCCGCTCAATAACTCAAGCATTTGTCATTGGATCTTCACCAAACCTCATGAAAATGTGAAAGGCTACAAGATCTAGGTCAGGTTTGATAACCAGTCAAATTGACGTAGCCACATTAGAGTTACGGCCCTTGACACATAGAAAAATGGCGTTTTTTTTGGTTTCCGCTCAATAACTCAAGCATTTGTCATCGGATCTTCACCAAACCTCATGAAAATGTGTAAGGCTACGAGATCTAGGTCAAGTTCGATAACCAGTCAAATTGACCTAGCCGTTTTAGAGTTACGGCCCTTGACACATAGAAAAATGGCGTTTTTTTTGGTTTCCGCTCAATAACTTAAGCATTTGTCATTGGATCTTCACCAAACCTCATGAAAATGTGAAAGGCTATGAGATCTAGGTCAGGTTTGATAACCAGTCAAATTGACGTAGCCACTTTAGAGTTACGGCCCTTGACACGTAGGAAAATGGCGGTTTTTTTTGGTTTCCGCTCAATAACTCAAGCATTTATCATCTGATCTTCACCAAACCTTTTGAAACATGAAAAGGTGTACGGCCATAAGATCTAGGTCATGTTAGATAACAAGATTTCAAATTGACCTACACGCTTAAGAGTTATGGCCCTTTACACAAAGAAAAATATGTCAATATCACATTTGCCCAATATATTATGACACATCTGTGACGGTGCTGATATCTTAACGTTACGTTACTATCAAAGCATGCACGGGGGCATGTGTCGTCCTATGGAGACAGCTCTTGTTATTCATGGAATTTACGTCTTGTTTATCACATGACGTCATGGATTGTATGATGTTTATTTGGCGTCAACGTTAACATGACGTTGTGCGAACTTTTATTTGCGTAGCGTTCTTTCTTAATTTATTTAATTATATCCATAGTATTGCAACGTCAATTGCATCTATCGATTCATTTGAGTTTTTATGAAATTCATAGTTTGGCATGAGCTCTAGTTATGCCTCTGTTTAAATGAAATGAGCCAAAAACGATATTCCAGGGTTGGAGGTTTTATACCTTAAACAGCGGAAGTTGTCTATAGCAACACGACAAACAACGCATCACTCTGCAATAAAAATGAGTTCATATGAAATTGCGCTTATTACACGTGTTAAAATGCAAATAGATCTTAGTTTTCCGTGATATACCGGCCAATATATCACGGTTTGTCGTTCACATGCATAGTTATTAATCACTCAGGCCTACGGCATTCGTGATTAATTCCTACGCATATGAACTCCAAACCGTGATATATTGGCTGGTATATCACGGAAAACTAAGATCTATTTCCTAAGTTTGGTAGTTGTTCTGGAGATATAATTCATCCTTATTTAGTATAGTGTGCCTAGGATAATGTGATATTTACAAACATTGGCTGAATTGGTCTACTGTTTACAAATTGGTTTCTTTAGAGTAAGCACAATCATAACGGTCAATTCTTTACTTAAATAACACTGATAAATCATGCACGCTTGGTTAAACCACCTATGTGGGTTATACCAAATTGTCCCGCCTTTCATGTTATCCTGGTAGCAGTATTACTTCAGGAACACAATGATTTTGTTGCTTAATAGAGGTTGTTGCTCTATGGAGGTCCACTCTTGAAGGGTTGCAGTGTGCTGTTTTATGACCTTAAACACTATTTAATAAAAGAAAATGACTCTTTGCCATATTTGGATTGTCCATTCACAACAGTAACTTGTTGGTAATATGTTAATAGGCAGCCTTATAGTCAAAAGTGGGAAGCATTGGCCTAGAGGTAGGGCCCGTCTTGTGGGATCGAGATATCCCGGGTTAGATCCTCCTCCGGACCACTGGTTAATTTCTCTGAGCAAGACTCACATGCTCCACTCCACCATAGGGGAAAATGGTACCTGTGAGGGCAGTGTCTATTCCTGGGTGCTGCAGATCGATGTTGGCTGCCACAATATAGCTAGCCCAATGACAAGGCGAAGTTGAAATGTCAAAGGGTGCTTGAGCGGCCTAACAGCTAAAAAGAGCCCTAGAAAATTGGTAACTTATTTTTTTTTAACTTAATTGTGAGATTTAATCTAACAGTTACTGGTTGATGGTTACTGAAGGGAGTATCTTTTTCATTTTCATTTCTTTAACAAGAACTTAGAACATACAGATATACACATAAAAATTTTTTATACTGGTGTAACAAAGAAATGTTATTTTTGTGGCAATGTTTTATTGTCGAAATTCATTGAAATTCAAATGAATTGTCATTCCAGTATAGCCACATACAATTTGCTGTACATATTTTCAATCGCTCCATCAATATTGGTTGGAATATTTAATGAAATATATGTTGAGTTTGAATTGTTTTAGCTGCGGACAAAAACATTGTACAGAAAAAAAGTTCACTGCTGCGGTTGTTACTTGAATGTATTTTCACTGGATGGTCATGAATCGTGGTCAGAAAGTCCATTAAGGCATTGCTTCAAATTTGGCATACTTGTTTACATTGCAAACATTATCCAACATTTCAACAGCATTTTGGCCCCCGATTGACTTGAATAGTTATTATGCACAAAGCATCCGCCTTGGAATAAGCATACCGGTACATTGAACACATGATTTGTACATTAATTAACGGTATATGGACTTTCCTCTCCAGTTGCAAGATCTAGAAGGCTATAACCCTGACTCTAGGCCACCGCTCCCCACTAACCCTGACTCACTTCGTACTTCCATTATACCCACTTTTATAAACATTCACAAATAGTTCTATCATCCCCTTCTAGCATTTAGCACCTTTAAAGGTCTTCGTATATTAACATTGTTATCGTAAATGTCGTGATTATCACATATTACACTATTCTACAGCAGCTGGGGGTTTTCTGCCAACATAAATTATCACCTTACATGTATTATCAAGTTTTATTCCACATTCTGAGTACACAGTAGAGGTTACTTATACTGTAACATCATTAATTTTTGTGGTGGATTAAGTTTTCTGAATTCATGGATTTTGTGGTTTACTTTTGACTGCATAATCCAATACCATTGAACTATAATTTTGACCTTTGTATGAGCTTATTACCTAAAATGCCAAATCCATGAATTAAGGTTCCTCTGAAATGTTTTTTTTTAACAAAACCATAAAATTTGGTCCCATCGAAATTAAATGATTTTACAGAAGTTGCTAAGTTTGTTTCGGAGTTTTTATATTTAGATTTTCATTTCTTGCGGGGTGCAGTAGGTTATTTGTGGGGTGCGTATTACTAGAGAAAGAGCTTACTTCTCAATGCCATTTGAGGAACAATTCCATTTGTCAAATGGTACAGGGTCTTGTTGGTTTCGAAGTCTTTTTATGAAGCTTTCTATGGTTTCTTCTCAAAGAAAAATTCTTTAAAACATACAAGATTCCTCCAAAGGTTTTCGCATTACCTTTTTGCAGATGTTGGCTGAGATGGTTGTACTGCATGGTCATTTGGTTTTACCCTGCCTAATAAATGGCCATGGACAGCTTTGATAGATTTACGTTAAGTTTGTGAATCATTTTATATTCAAATGATCTTATAAGCAGATATGCAAAACCTTTGGCTGACGTTTTACTGGTTCTCTACATGGCAGGAGAATTATTATTAACCAAGGCTGAATTTAATGGCCATTAATATTTAAAAGGAAAATAGTGTTTGTATTTTGTTGAAATTTGGTTTGTATTGGTTAGCTTATGTTAACTTGCAGTAAATTAGCCCGTTCTAATGAACCAGGACCATTTCCTGTCTAAAATCCGACATATGTTTCCCCTGTAGTTTACTGCGCCTAATCCGATGACCCAGGTTCAAGTCCGAGTGGAGGTGGAAGTTTAATCTTTTCATATGTTTCCCCTGTAGTTTACTGTTTAGTGCGCCTGCACCTAATCCGATGACGCAGGTTCAAGTCCGAGTGGAGGCGGAAGTTTCAAGTCCGAGTGTAGGCGGAAGTTTAATCTTTTCATATGTTTCCCCTGTAGTTTACTGTTTAGTGCGCCTGCACCTAATCCGACGGCCCAGGTTTAAGTCTGAGTGGAGGCACTTATGTCTGCCATATTTCTGCAGAAAGCTGATTTGCAAATAAAGGCTATGCTCTGCATTTTTGACCGGCATAATGTTTCATAATCGTCCTTGATACACATTTTTAAAATCGTGACTTACACTTTTATATCATAATTGGCATATTTCCTTTTGACATCTTCAAAGCGTTAGTCATACTAGTGGTTAGCATGTCATTAACGACCCTGGTACACATTGGTACACAATCGTGCCTTGTATATTTACATGTATAATTGTAATGGCTTCTTGATTCATGTAAACAATCTTGCACTAGTTCATCTGTACATTAGTGAAATCTTACTTCAAGACCACCTCCATTGTAAGACCATCTCAAATTTAAAACCTCATTAAAATTAAATCCACAATATTTGTTCTCGTTTTCATTAATCTATTTTATACTTAATTGAACTTCTGATTTCAGTTGGCATATCATAAGATCAATTCAATTAAAAGACAATTTCCGAAGGTTCCTCTGGGGGGTCCTTTTATTGAGGTGTGACTGTACATAATATACGTTTCATATTTTCAGGTGGTATATGATAAGGAACAAAAGGGGCCAGTGTCGGCGCTCTCACATTGTAACGGATTCCTGGTATCAGCTATAGGACAGAAGGTATGACTTATCTTCTCATTGTTCAATGGTTCAGGTTAACAATAACATGTCTGTAAATTGGCAAATACTACTCCATCCAGTTATATCTAGTAACGCAAATCTTGTGTGCTGAACTGCTCATTAACTGTTGTCAATGAGTGGAATTTCTTCAAACTTTCACAGACGATCAACCTCAATGTGTAGATGACCATTTAGGATGGAATTTTTCCTAGGTCAATTTTTATTAGCTCACCTGTCACAAAGTGACAAGGTGAGCTTTTGTGATCGCTCTTCGTCCGTCGTCCCTCATCCGTCCGTCTGTCCGTCTGTTCACAATTGCTTGTGAACACACTAGAGGTCACAAATTTAGCCTGATCATTATGAAACTTGATCACAATGATCATCTCCATAAAATCTAGGTCAAGTTCGATATTGGGTCATCTGGGGTCAAAAAATAGGTCACTAGGTCAAATCAAAGGAAAACCTTGTGAACACATTAGAGGTCACAATTAGAGCCTAATCTTTATGAAACTTGATCACAATGATCATCTCTGTAAAATCTAGGTCAAGTTCGATATTGGGTCATCTGGGGTCAAAAACTAGGTCACTAGGCCAAATCATTGAAAAACCTTGTGAACACATTAGAGGTCACAATTTGTGACTAATCTTTATGAAAATTGATCACAATGATCATCTCTATAAAATCTAGGTCAAGTTCGATATTGGGTCATCTGGGGTCAAAAACTAGGTCACAAGGCCAAATCATTGAAAAAGCTTGTGAACACACTAGAGGTCACAATTTGAGACTAATCTTTATGAAAATTGATCACAATGATCATTTCTATAAAATCTACGTCAAGTTCGATATTGGGTCATCCGGGGTCAAAAACTAGGTCACAAGCCTTTGAAGGCCAAATCATTGAAAAAGCTTGTGAACACACTAGAGGTCACAATTTGAGCCTAATCTTTATGAAACTTGATCACACTGATCATCACTATAAAATTTTGGTCAAGTTCGATATTGGGTCATCCGGAGTCAAAAACTAGGTCACGAGGCCAAATCATTGAAAAAGCTTGTGAACACACTAGAGGTCACAATTTTGACCTTATCTTTATGAAACTTGATCACAATGATCATCATTATAAAATTTAGGTCAAGTTCGATATTGGGTCATCTGGGGTCAAAAACTAGGTCACGAGGCCAAATCATTGAAAAATCTTGTGAACACACTAGAGGTCACAATTTTGACTCTATCTTTATGAAACTTGGTCACAATGTTTATCTCTATAAAATATAGGTCAAGTTAGATACTGTGTCATTTGGGCCAAAATCTAGGTCACTAGGCCAAACAGGTGAGCGACCCAGGGCCCTTTGGACCCTCTTGTTAGAGTTATGGCCCTTTGTTGCTTTAACTATAATATACCCCATAGTGAAAAAGCTTGTGTTGAACTCCTCACAAACTGTTGGGTGGAATTTCTTTAAACTTTCACTGATTAACAACCTTGATTTATAGTTGACCGTAAAGGATGGAATTTTTGCTGCGGCAGAGTTATGACCCTTTGTTACTTTTACTATATACCCCAATGGGGGCACCCGTGTCGATGGACACATTTCAAGTTGTTAACTGTGATAATATTTCTCAATTATGGAAAGTTTGGATTAGTTTCGCTATATGGAAGAGTTTAAAGTAGCTTGGCATGGGGTATAATATATGTTGTACTTGTGAAAGTCTATCAACACCTTTAGATTACTTTTCCAAACAAAACAAAACAAAAATATGCTGTAAGTTATAGAATACATGAACTTAGATGAATCCTGGGTATATTGATATGTGACAATCTGACTATCCCTTCATCAGTAAACTAGATCGTGTCACACTGGTCAATTTTCTGCCATTCAAATCAATGCAAAATGACTCAAATTCGCATCTTTCTCTCCGTTTCACTGACATTCCGGGTTGTTTTCGGTGGCCGTTAACATAAAAAGCAATCACTGTCATCCAAAATATGCTGGAGAAAATGACATGCTATAGTTTCATTTTCGTGCTACTGCAAGTCTTCGGGAAAGACAACGCTATTTCCCATGCCCCAAAAGTTGACTAGACTGAAGCACACGTACATTGTCAGTCTTCAGCCAGGGAAAGATAATTAAAAAAAAATATAAATTAAACTCTCTCAAAAAGTTAGCATGCAGGTCATATTTGAGCTACATTCATATAATTTGGTCAACAATCAGCAGTTTCCACCTTAGAACAGTACTTAGTACAGACGTAACCAAATTGTTGAAAAGGGACTATTTTAGCATACTATGACCAGGAAGCACTTTCCACCGGTGTGACACCAGATAGTATGAGAACACAGTGCTGGTATTTATAAAGCATCTTAGTTGAAAAATTAAATTTTCTTAAAATTTAATGTTGAAATTGACTCAAATCTAAGTTACACAAGATAACCAATATCATTGATTGTATACAATATTTTCAAGCATTTTGTAGAGAGCTACCATGATCACTACGCAAACATGGTTTCTATTTGCAGGAAATATATGCAAAACTAGTTTTTATAAGTCAAAATATTTCGGTTTCCCACTGAGATGCTTTATTAATAATAATAATAGTAATAAAGACTTTATTTATAGAGGCAACATAGTTAGGCATTTGCCCAATCTTCCCTACGAGCCTCTGAATACCGGCCCTGCTTTCACAAAGCACTTATGGAAATCTGAAACTTTCGTCTGAGATCTGAAGCTACTACTGTGAAATCATTTAATTTCGTTGGGATGAAATTTTGTGGATTTGGTAAAAAAGACAATTTCGTTGGGACTTGAATTTGTGGATTTGCATTTAAGGTAATAAACCAAGGGTCAAAAGCAATGTTCTTTTTTATTAAAGCTTGTGGTTGAGGTGAACCACGAAATCCACGAAATTAAATTCCCCACGAAAATTAATGATTTTACAGTATCTCAGTTTAAACCCTCTGTAGTTCTTGATCTACTACACATTGTAGTACCTGGTAACAGGATCTGCAATATTCACTTTGATTCATTAAATAAACTACAAATGAACTCCTAATATTAAAACAACAATGATGATGATGATGATAGAATGAAGATCACTGATGAAGATGATGTGATGATACAACCAGGAATGACTATCTAGAATTCCTGACTTTATAAGGGTTTTGAGTTTTAGCTCAACTTTAAGATTTCTGTGTTATGATCTTCCTCTTTGAAACCTTTGATTTAATTGTAGAGAAATTGTGTTAACCCTGTATTCACCAACAAGAATCTTACATAGAGGATCTTTCACGAGTTGTCAATTGAATCTTTTTTTATAGTAAACGAGTTTTGGAAATTTTATTTATAATAATTGAATATATTTCCTGAACAAGTTTAATATAAATATATCAATTGACAACAAGTGATAGATTCTTTATATCATATGACACTAAAAACACAATGATTTATTGGAAAAACTCAACCATGTATCCAAACTTTATACTATACATGTTACGTATAAGATTATACGTCCTTGCTATTCTAACCTGGATATATAAGGAAAGTCATGTGATGTATGATATTATTTTCATGTTTCAGATATTTCTGTGGACTTTGAAGAATGATGACCTTATAGGAATAGCTTTCATTGATACATACATCTATATTCATTCCTTGGTCACCATAAAAAATCTCATTTTTGCGGCGGATATACAGAAGAGTGTGACGTTGTATAGGTATCAAGAACAAGAACGAGTACTCTCACAAGTCTGTAGGGTAAGATATGTAGGGGAGTCAATTTTCCGGACTTGTCCAGAATTCCCAATTTACATGTTCTGACAGAGCCTTGATGTCAGCCCAAAACAAAAGTTATTTGATGAAAATATCTTGAGAAATGGCAAATTTTTGGTCATTTTTTAGCTCACCTGTCACAAAGTGACAAGGTGAGCTTTTGTGATCACTCTTCGTCCGTCGTCTGTCCATCCGTCCGTCAACAATTTGTTTGTGTTCACTCTAGAGGCAACAGTTTTGATTCAATCATCATGAAACTTGGTCAGAATGTTGTTCTCCATGAAATCTAGGTCATGTGGGGTCAAACACTAGGTCACTAGGTCAAATCATAGACAAAGCTTGTGTTCACTCCAGAGGTCACTATTTTGATCCAATCTTCATGAAACTTGGTCAGAATGTTGCTCTCTATGAAATCTAGGCCAAGTTCGAAACTGGGTCATATGGGGTCAAAAACTAGTACACTAGGTCAACTCTTAGAAAAAGCTTGTGTTCACTCCAGAGGTCGCCATTTTGATCACATCTTCATGAAACTTGGTCAGACTGTTGTTCTCCATGATAGCTAGGCCAAGTGCGAAATTGGGTCATGTGGGGTCAAAATTTAGGTCACTAGGTCAAATTTTAGAAAAAACCTTGTGTTCACTCCAGAGGTCGCCATTTTGATCTAATCATCATGAAACTTCATCAGCATGTTGTTCTCAATAAAATCTAGGACAAGTTCGAGACTGGGTCATGTGGGATCAAAAACTAGGTCACTAGGTCAAATCATAGTCAAAGCTTGTGTTCACTCCAGATGTCACTATTTTGATCCAATCTTCATGAAACTTGGTCAGAATGTTGCTCTCTATAAAATCTAGGCCAAGTTCAAAACTGGGTCATATGGGGTCAAAAACTAGGACACTAGGTCAAATTTAAGAAAACCTTGTGTTCACTCCAGAAGTCACCGTTTTGATCTAATCATAATGAAACTTCATCAGCATGTTGTACTCAATGAAATCTAGGACAAGTTCGAAACTGGGTCATGTGGGGTCAAAAACTAGGTCACTAGGTCAAATCATAGTCAAAGCTTGTGTTCACTCCAGAGGTCGCCGTCTTGATCCAATCTTCATGAAACTTGGTCAAAATGTTGTTCTCCATAAATTCTAGGCCAAGTTTGAAATTGGGCCATGTGAGGTCAAAAACTAGGTCACTAGGTCAAATCTTTTAAAAACCTTGTTTTCACTTCAGAGGTCACCGTTTTGATCCAATCTTCATGAAACTTGGTCAGAATGTTGTTCTCCATAAAATCTAGTGGGGACATGGTCACTGTGACCTTTACCATTTCTGACTATTGAACTGCCATGTGGTCATACAACTTTTAGAATTCTTATAATTAAGTGGGTTTTGCTGCAGATCAAAATGAAAAGTCTAAATTTCTGAAATTTTGCATGCATAAGTATAAACAATACATTGTATTTTTTAATTTTTGACGTAGAGTTCTGTTTAACTTTCGGGAAAAAATAAACTTCATGAAATATTAGTTGATTAGTGTATTTGTAAAATCTATTGTTTAAGCAGGTCAATTGAAAAGTAACAAAATTCCTTGTTTATGTTTAAGAGTGTACCTGCTTGCCTGGGTATGAGAAAACAAGCAAATACTGTCTGAAAATTACTCTTTACTTATAGTAAAACAAGCTTTTCAACTTCAGTTTGATCAACATGGCAAGTTCCTGTTGTCATGAAAAAAGTCTTATTAGGTCGTAAGTAGTTTCTCCAGCCAATTGATTGTGTAGTAATAATATAGTTCTCTCTGTTTGTTGTAGGATATTAAACCATTGGAAGTTTATTCATTGGAGTATTTTGTGGATGGTAACCAACTCTCATTTATAGGTAAGTCAATTTTGGAAATACTGTGTACTATTAACAAAACGGTACACATACCTAAATTTGTCCTTACAGCTTAGTGTTTAGTATGTTATGTTTGTCAATGACATTAGCTGCAATCATATACTCCACATGTGGAGAAGCTGCCTGTTTTACTCCGCATGTGGAGAAGTTGCCAGTTGTACTCCTCATGTGGAGGAGTTGCAAGTTGTACTCCACATGTGGAGAAGTTGCCAGTTGTACTCCACATGTGGAGGAGTTGCCAGTTGTACTTCACATGTGGAGAAGTTGCCAGTTGTACGCCACATGTGGAGAAGTTGCCAGGTGAACTCCATATGTGGAGAAATTGAAAGTTGATTATAGATGAGCAAGTACATATTTTATGATTGAACAAGGGTTAAAAATAAATCTTAAACCTACTCAAAGCAAACAATTGATATTTAAATGCTGCAGACAAATATTTTACCAAAAGTTTTGTAATCGCATTCATTATATCTTGCACATTGACCATGGTCGAGTGGTTAGGGTTTTCACTTCGGAGAGGGAGGTCAAAGGTTTGAATCTCACAGAAAGCTTGGTAAGAACTGATGCCACCAGCTAGTTAAAGAATGGTTACCGTAGGCCTATCTCTGCCAGGCGCCTGCCATTACCAGAAGGGACTCGGGTGGTCTGTGTGCAAGAAAAACAGGTGTCTCATAAGGAAAAGATTTTCGCCAAATTAGCTTGAATGTTGAAATTCGTTTTCATAAAATTCCCACAGCTTGTTTTATTTTCATTTTATTATATTTAAACATATCGTTCACACATATTTCAGTTACTGACAAGTTGAAGAATATTCTTATATACCACTATCTACCTGAAAGTAAGTCATTTATCCATACCTCAATACCTTAATGGTAGTGTCCAAACCTTAGTGGTAGTGTCCAAACCTTAGTGGTAGTGTCCAAACCTTAGTGGCAGTGTCCAAAACTTAGTGGTAAAACTTAGTGGTAATGTCCAAAACTTAGTGGTAGTGTCCAAACCTTAGTAGTAGTGTCCAAACCTAAGTGGTAGTGTCCAAACCTTAGTGGTAGCATCCAAACCTTAGTGGTAGTGTCCAAATCTTGGTGTTTGTGTCCAAACCTTAGTGGTAGTGTCCAAACATTAGTGGTAGTGTCCAAACTTTGGTGGTAGTGTCCAAACTTTGGTGGTAGTGTCCAAACCTTAGTGATAGCGTCCAAACCTTAATGGTAGTGTCCAAAACTTAGTGGTAGTGTCCAAACCTTAGTGGTAGTGTCCAAACCTTAGTGATAGCGTCCAAACCTTAATGGTAGTGTCCAAACTTTGGTGGTAGTGTCCAAACTTTGGTGGTAGTGTCCAAACCTTAGTGATAGCGTCCAAACCTTAATGGTAGTGTCCAAACCTTAGTGGTAGTGTCCAAACCTTAGTGGTAGTGTCCAAACCTTAGTAGTAGTGTCCAAACCTTAGTAGTAGTGTCCAAACCTTAGTGGTAGTGTCCAAACCTTAGTAGTAGTGTCCAAACCTTAGTAGTAGTGTCCAAACCTTAGTGGTAGTGTCCAAACCTTAGTAGTAGTGTCCAAACCTTAGTGGTAGTGTCCAAACCTTAGTGGTAGTGTCCAAACCTTAGTGGTAGTGTCCAAACCTTAGTGGTAGTGTCCAAACCTTAGTGGTAGTGTCCAAACCTTAGTGGTAGTGTCCAAACCTTAGTGGTAGTGTCCAAACCTTAGTAGTAGTGTCCAAACCTTAGTGGTGGTGTCCAAACCTAAGTGGTAGCGTCCAAACATTAGTGGTAGTGTTCAAACCTTAGTAGTAGTGTCCAAACCTTAGTAGTAGTGTCCAAACATTAGTGGTAGTGTCCAAACCTAAGTGGTAGTGTCCAAACCTAAGTGGCTGAGTCTAGTCCTCAGTGGTAAAGATGGTGCCTTGGTGGTAGAGTATCTGCTTTGAATAATAATCACTAAGTCTATAATGACACTTGATGTGTACAAGTCTAGGGATTTGTGTCTGCCTTGGAATGGTTACTAGATAGGTTCCAGCAGGGCTCAATGTTTCAAAGTATGTCAAGCTGAAATCAATGAATCAGACCGAATTTGATGTAGAATTTGAGTTAAAACTCAATATAAGGTTTCTGTTCTGTTAAGCCTTTAGTATGACTTTGGTCTTAACAAGTCCTAAAATAATTGTTTTTCAGTTTTTGATTTTTTTAAAGAAATTATCGTCAGATATAGCTCTACACACTTTTAAAACATCATTGCAGAATGCAGAGGTCTATTTAGTGGGATCATACTGTAACTTATACACCTGTGGTAGGTAATGTATTGATCATAATATTATATTTACAGTTCGTGAAAGTCATGGTGGAACTCGTTTGTTGAGGAGAGCAGATTTTAATACCGGTTCACATATAAATACAATGTTCCGAGTAAGATGTAAGCTAACAGACCCGTCCACGGAGAGAAAGCTCACTGGTCCTGTAGAAAGACGACATGTCACATATCATGGTAAGATAATAATGATCTGTTGTAAAGTTGTATGTTCTAGCAGTTGGGCTTCGATGCTTCCTGTTCAAATCTGACAACCTGGGTTAAAATCTGGATGGAGGCACATACATGCCTATCTTATTCAGCAGAGAGCTGACTGGAAAATAAAGTCTATGCTCGGCATTTAAAAAAATAGTGCCTGGTAGACATAGTAAGGTAGAAGGCATTAAATTTGTGAAATGAGTCATAATGTAAAATCATTAATTATCATGGGGGATTAAATTTTGTGGATTTCGTCATTCACCTTCAACCATGAAATCAAATCCAATTGAACAAAAATTTTGGTCCTAGTATTGATGACCTGAAATGCAAAATCGATGAATTAACGTCCTATTGGAATGGTCTTTTTCATCAAGTCCACGAAACAATTTTACAGTAATTTGCAAGTATTATTGCGCTAATGGGAACATTCTGAATGTTAAAAGTCACACAATTGGTAACGTGATCGCAAGTAATGAAATGACAGCTAGTGTTAATGATATTGTCCCGATAGAAATGTAGTTCAACACACTTGTTAATATATGATTCATAGTTATCGCAGTTGTGATGTTTTTCTACACTTTTGAACTTCCAACTTCTTGTTTAGAGCAGCGTTCCCGCGGTCAGGTAAAAGTCAAGGAGAAACATATTTTTTCAGGGTCAGGGAAAAGTCAGGAAATTTTGAAATTAGTCCGGGAAATTTGAAAATTAAGCGAAAGTCAGGGAATTCTTCATTAAATATCTTGATAAGTGTCCTTTCTTATGAAGAAGAAACGCTTTTCTCACTCAGGATATTTTAAATTATGATTACTTTATGTCAATCAACAGCCCTAAAACTACTTCTTGAAACTTTTTAGCTCCATATCAAGCAAATATAACATCCTTTTCACTGTTTCTATAAGTATTTTTTTGCTCTAACAAAGAGGCACAATTGCACGAAAAAGTCGGGGGAAACTGTGGAAACCTTGTAGAGATTTGGATCACTCTTAGATGCTTGATGTGCTTTGTAAGGGGGGGGGGGGGGGTTCTTGACAAATATTTGAACATCTGTGATCATACCTTGTTTTTGTAGGATTTTATTCAAACTTTCACATATTAACAACCAAAACATGTAGATGTGCATGAAGGATAGATTTTTGTGCTGCAGTGATTTTTGCTAGAATTATATCCCTTTGCTGGTAGACGGTATATTAGTCAACAGTTCTATGTTCACGTTACCTTAATTAGGATTTACAAAAAAAATATATGGAAAGTTATGACACATTTTCATGTCGCTCTCTCATCCTGCATTTGTGAGCCAAACTACATTTCGATGGCTTAGAATTAGAAGGTCGTAAGTGCCACTTACGACCTTTTAAGATTCATACATATTTAGAATAAGCATCACAAGGCGCTTCTTATGAGCCCAATTTCATGAAAATCTGAACTTGTCATGTTGACCAAAATGAAGCTGTAAAAGTTTGTTTTACCATAAGTAAAGAGTAAATGTCAGACAGTTTTTCCGTGTTTTCTCAAAATATTGATTTGGTAGTTACGACCTTCTAATTCTAAGCCATCGATTTGCGAGTCAAAAGAGGATATATTTGTTAATTTTGGTGTAAGATCAAATTTTATTTCACCTAGTGATCACAAAAATCAATATAATTTTCTGTGATCACTGTCAGGATCCTGCATTAAAAATTAACAAATTTTCTGTTTATTATCTGCTTCATTTTCTTGTTTAATGGAACAGTAATTGGCTTTATTTTTTTTTTTTGCTTGAACCACGTTAAAGGGACTCAACTTCATTTCGATGATAAAAACATGTTTTGCAGACATTTTAATCACCGAACTATGTTTTACGAATACATAAAGTATTCTTACAACTTAAAATTACGATAAACTGCACTATCAATGAAAACTGTCGATCATGTTTTACCGTCTGGCTTTTCTCGACATCTATAGACCCTTTCAATTAAGCGATAATCGTATGTACAGAGTTACCTCCCGTAAACCGGATGTGACGTAAAGCGAGGGCTCTACAAATTAACGACACTATACACACAGTAGCGAAGAGATTATTTAATCGCTTTTTTCGTTAATTGCATGTTTTGTAGCTGTTGTTTTTTTCAATAAAGGTGTTTATAATGTACTGACAATGTATGTATAATATGTTACATGTTTTGGATGTGGAGGAAACGTTTGATTTGTCGGATTTTTGTCCATCAACAATGGTCAATTATCGGGCGTTAATTTCCAAAAAGATCTGTAGTTGTATTAATGTTGTTTTGTAATTCGGTTGATTGGCATGCACATTTCGTACATTAAATTGAGCGTTAGTGCTAAGATACAGTGTATATTTTGCCGGGAATATAAAGCGCAAGTATTTTCACCTGGTTCTTTCAATACTACACCATTAGACCAAGTTAACTCTGGGTCATTGCTATGTCTCATTTCTTTTTACCAATACAATTCACAAGTTATGTGTTGTTTATTATGGATTGTAATAAAACAAAGACATAATTATTTAGGCCTTTGAATAAAACTACACGTATATTAGAGCCACAACGATTTATTGGAATGTCCTATCTGGTTACATACGTGCCATTTCGGGAAAATTCGGCTTAAAAAGCTGTATAAATGACGATTATGATATTAGTTGATTGTTATAAATTAATTTAAAAAATACCTTATTCATATACAAGTGCTCTTCAAACTAACATCACAATTAACAATGTTTTGTTTTTAATATAAGAATTATAAATCTTAATTCACAAAAAGTGACATAAACTGCAATTCGAGTGATTGGAAAAACATAACAAATTAAAGTGAGACAGTTACTTCAGAAGTTAAGGTGCTAAAACCCTAATGCATAAATAAAATCTTGTCGGATGATAAGGTGCTAAAACCCTAACGCATAAATAAAATCTATGTCAACATTGTGCTGTATAAATATATAATGATTTACAATTAACAGCATAGATCCCCTAATATATCAAATAAGCCACCAAGACCATACTCTAAATTAGTTTCACAGCAGGGTACTAATATACAACCAATCAGTACTATGTTGTCACCATATGTCATCTTAATATACATGTACAGTATATTGATCAGTGTTTTACTTTAAATGATTGACATTGATTGACACTTTTAAATCAACGTTTGGGTTACTTTTATAAAAAAGTATAAATTATATTTATCCAAACCACGGAGGTCTCTCTAATTCCGTGTCCGAACAAAAAGTGTAAATTAATGGACATGCACCTGTATGACTTGTGCTACAATGCTCATTTTGATGTTTCAAATATATTTTATTGCAATATTTTTTACACGTAGACACCATTTAGAATAAATAAAGCACTTTTCTCATTTACTTGTATATGAATTTCAAATGAACAAAGGTTTAATGATGGAAGAGTAAGATTTGGAACAGACTACATTGTATTGCCAAACAATTTAGTTTTACCTATATATAACAAAATTTTGCGTAGAATTGATTCAGATTTTAAGTTATTCATCGTGTGAACTTTTCCGGTGATTCCTTACTTTCTTTGATTGCAGTAAACAACACAACAAACACTTAATGTACTCGTGTTAACACTTAACAAGTAAGAACATGCGGACATGTAAAATCATGCCGCTCGGATTTTAGTACAAACTATATCTAGAAAGAAATTTTCTCCTGTGTAAATTAACGTTTTAATTTCTGACTGGATAGTCGTACTTTTGATATAGCTAATATTCTATACTTTTATGATGTGTGATGAATTGTTAAAATACACAATTTCTTTATGCTAACGTTAGTATACATGTAAGTCAGGTTTCAATGAGTGGATTGTGCGCGCGTGATGCATGGTATTTAGGTTCGAAAAGCATGGGTCTCCTTTTGAAACTTTAATAATATCTTTTCTGCAATATAATTGTTGGAAAGCTTAGTCTACACAGTCCTTAAAACTGTAAATAATTTTAACATTTTGAGCAAGTTAAATGCCAATTGTTGAGTATTGAATTCAGTTCTTTATTTTTACATTTTCTCGCCCTTGAAATTTTTGTTCCGAAAACATGGCTTTTTATGTTTTATTATTGAAAATACATTAACAAAAGTTACATTATTAAAAAGTCTATATGATCTTGTTTTCGTAAGTGTTCATCTTTTAAAAATCGACAGAGTAAAACGTGATTTACAGCGGTTTAAAGTTGACACATTCTTTATTTCCTTTACACGCTAACGGTAATAGGCTCGTGTATTCGCTTTGAGCCCTCGTATGACATCATCAAAGGGAGACAATTTAATTACGGTCTTAATTGAAAGGGTCTATACACTCCAACATTAATTGATATATCTTAAAGCTTTAGTCATGCAATAGATTTTAGGGATTGAAAAGGTAATTAACCGACGTTATGCGATTATTTTTCTTCCAGCTGAATAAGTCCAGATTCTTATATAAATGTATTAGGTTGGTTAAGCCAAAAAATTACGATTTTATGAGAACTTTTTGATAAATTTTGCAATTTACCAACTGGAGTTGGGTCCCTTTAAAAATAGAACATAAAGTGACAATTAGGGCGCCATAATGATGTTACATAGAATTTGACGCTTGTGAGTTTTGCTGAAAATTGCTGTTATCCATTATGGAAACAAAGAATATCAGCAGGGTTCTCAATATTATTATAACTTTTAACCTCACAGGCCGAAATGCTTTACGAACAGGCCTGATAAGGTCCTAAATGCAACTACTTACTTCAAATTGTGTATAAATTTCAAATTTTCAGCCGACCTAAAATGTTTTTTAAGCATTCATTTTGGCTTGCAACCTGCTGTTATTGAGAACCCTGAAAATGTAATATGTAATGTTGTTTGTATTGTAGCCTCTCTAGATGGAAGTATTGGTTACCTGTTACCTATCACTGAGAAGTCTTATAGAAGATTGTTCATGTTACTCAATGCTCTCAACATGCAAATACCACATACTGCCGGTCTCAATCCACGATCATACAGGTATATTCATACATAGTGTAAAACATCTCCATCATGACTATTGGAAAATAATTTGTACTTTTCTCCCATTGTTAACACAGGTAACTGAATCATTAAGAAAGAGTAAAACGCAAAAACAAAAATTTATATTTGTCTTGAAACTTAATTTTTAGAAAAAAATCCCATTTTTTCCAAAAAAAATTTCCAAATGTTTTTTTTTCAGATTCTTTTTCAATGATACTGTTACCTGTGATTATTAATGTTGTGGTAAAAACTGAATGAAAACTTAAGATGATTTTGTGCACCAATAAACCAGAGGCTACTTCTGGTTTTCAAACCATTCCATCTCTGGTTGGGTGGGTAACACTGAAAAGCACCACAAGAGGTCAGGTTCTTGTCAAATTCGCCAAGCTATAACTATAATTAATTTGTAACAGGGCTATGAAGAGTACATCAGTGGATCTACATAACTCACACAAGAATGTGTTAGATGGTGAATTACTCTGGAAGTTTCTACATCTAAGTGTCCATGAGAAGTCAGAGATGGCAAAACGTATTGGTACCACTGTTGAACAGGTAAGATTGGAAGTTTTGGTCTCCGTTGCTAACGCTACAGGCGATTAGACCTCCGAAACCTGTTAAAACCGAAAACTGCATCCATCGTGTGTTCTAAGCTAGCAGAATATCTTAGTAGTAGTTTATACAAGTGGTATAAAGAGCCGCAACAATCATAAAATCGAAGTGTAAGACAGGATCTACATGCGGACATGGTTAATCCATAAGGGTTAACAAGACTTACAAAACCAGGTTGCCAAAGTAAAATATATGGCCTGTCTGAAAAACAGTCCAAACCTGGATTGTCTGGGAAAACCACTAATTTTGCAGAATGTATAATATAGTGCGGGTTCTTGTTTCCAGTATTGAAAAATTATTTCTATGTTGATTTATATGCAAAATTAAATCCCCTCAAATAATTGACCTAAAAATGTGACAAGATTGTTCTTTTAATATCTAAAATCCACAGATTTAAGAAACCCCGAACTCTTCCGACAATTTTCAAAATTTAATTCCCATATAAGAATTTTACAGTATAATATAAAGTTTCTTGACGTTCATTGTTTCAGTTGGTTGATGATATGATGGAGGTTGACAGACTGACAGCACATTTCTGATGTAGCCGATGATCGTTTGGTGATAGCACATTTCTGATGTAGCCGACGATTGTTCAATGTCCGCACATTTCTGATGTAGTCGACAATTGGTTCGATAAAAATATACCCAAGCTTCTAACGTGTGGTTGTACCACTGAAGAATCCTGCACTGAATTTTGATTGGACGATTAATAGTAGTAGTAGCTGCTGAATTATTCATACCAGTCTAAAACTGGAAAAACTAATGCAAGAAATCTCAGTGGTTATTTGGATTATCGGCTTGCAGTTTGTGTCGCCATAACTTTCAAAGGCAGTCACTGCTGCTTTTAAGGGGTCAGCAACTACCGCTGTATTTACTGCTCGCAGACTTAGTGCCTCTAATATTGCTGTGTTAACACATTACTCCATGGAGACACTTTTGAATGCATCTGATGTAGAACTAGCATAAAGAACCATTGTGAGGCAGCTATCATTTTACCATGCTGATACATCAGAGTTACAAGTCACTGTGTAGCTTGATTAATTCCTGGCAAAAATGTGTGCAACATAGGTACTGTTATATTATATAAGGTTTTACTGTACATTGCAAAGTTACATGTCACTGGCTTAGAATGAGAAGGTCGTAACTACACAATCGATACTTTCAGAAAACGAAAGAAACTGTCGGAAATTTACTCTTTACGTATGGTAAAACAAGCTTGGACAACTTCACTTCGGTTAACATGACAAGTTATGATTTTCATGAAAATGGGCTCATTAGAAGCGCATTGTGTTGCAGTTTTCAAATATGCATCAGTCTTATAAGTAGTAGTTACGACCTTCTCATTCTAAGCCAGCAATGTGTTTGTTCAAGAATTGAGTTGAGATGTGTTGAAATGTATCAGGTGCTTGTTGTTCATACGATCATTATGTATCATGTGTCATTTTAATTCATTTATATTGTTAATGGTATCACTCTGTATATTTGTACAGAATAAATTGTAAAAACTGACTTCCTTTCTTCTTGTATTGTATTTGCTTTTTATACATACATGTATATATGATGCAGGAGGCATATAGGGATTGTCCTGTTTGTATATTTGTCCGAAAATATTTAATATTTACCAAATGTTTAATGTTATTGAAACTGAACTATTTATTATATCAAGGAATTGCATTCAAACTTTTCATACTTGAGTATCTTCATAAACACCTTACATTGCCAAAGCCATGTAACACTATCAACATTTCAACAGAATTATGGCCCCTGATATACTTAGCTAGTGATAGACAAGGTTTGATGGAGGACCAAACCTATCATCGTTCTCCCCAATACAGATGTATCCCTCCATGACTTCAGTGCACAGAAGACTTGCTGTAGATATACTGAAGTTGTTTTTATATACTGATCAGTGATTCATGCACCAAGCCTGGTTAGTAACAAACTTAGTACTGGTTGATAATAAATTCTAGGCAAACTGATGGCCATATATGACAAAAACAGAAATTTACACATGTAGCCACACTTCAATCTGGGTGGAGACACACATGTGCCTGTCATTTCCCAGCAGAATGCTGACGGGCAAATAAATACGTTGCTTGGCAAGCTTTGACTGCGTGATACATAATTTCAACTTTCAACCTGTTCTTCAAATACATCCATGCTCATTCTCGAGCTTATTTCATCATGTGACTCATAAAGTTTCAATGAAAGGACTTTAGTGACAGAAACATTTAAAGCTAGAGCTTGAAAATGAGATGACAGCATCTAAGTTTTATAATCCTAGGCCGGGAATAGAGAAAATGACAAATGTACAGATGTGTGTATTTACTATTCTTGATCTTCAACTACTGGAGGTTATATGTATTTATTTATTTAAACCTTAAGGTCAGGGATAACCCATGAAAGTACAAGCACTTATTTCAAATGGGGTTGCTGTGTTTTGCTGAAGAGACAGCAGGTGAAAGAGACAGTAATGTGATACAAGGTATCCGGGCACGATGCCCTATCTCTTTCCGAAGAGACACCTTGGTTCTTAGACGTGCCTGATGTATAGCTAGCACAGATATACGCGAGACTACCTCTGGGTTGCTAACCAGTTCATCTCTAGTTAGGTGGGAAACACAGAAGGCGTTTCAGAAAGGATCAAACCCGTGACCTCTCTATCAGCAGTCGAGCAGGATATCCGCTTGACCACCGTACCACCTATATTTCCTTTAGTACACAATCTTATCATGGGTTCTACAATTCCGGACTATCCGCACTAGAAAGAATGAAACCTTGGGAGAAAACATAATATATTTGATGAAAATAAATCCGTTATTGACTGGGTAATGGTCATTTCAAATCAAACAAGAGGGCCATGATGGCCCTATATCGCTCACCTGATTATAAATAAAGCCCTGCACAGTTTTTACCCAGGGTCATAATTTGAACAATCTTGGTAGAAGACCACTAAATGACGCTACATACCAATTATCGAAGCTCTAGGCATTGTAGTTTTAGACAATAAGATTTTTGTAAAATGATTTTTGTATGTTTTCCCTATATAAGTCTATGTAAAAACCTGACCCCCAGGACAGGGCCAATTTTGACCACAGGGGCATAATTTGAACAATCTTGGTAGAGGACCACTAGATGATGCTACATACCAAATATCAAAGCTCTAGGTAATGTAGTTTAAGACAAAAAGAGTTTTATATGTTTCCCTATATATTTAGTCTATGTAAAACTGGTGACCCCCGGGGCAGGCCAATTTTGACCCCAGGGGCATAATTTGAACAATCTTTGTAGAGGACCACTAGATGATGCTACATACCAAATATCAAAGCTCTAGGCATTGTAGTTTTAGAGAAGAAGATTTTTATATGTTTCCCCTATATAAGTCTATGTTAAACTGGTGACCCCCGGGGTGGGGCCAATTTTGACCCCCGGGGTGGGGCCAATTTTGACCCCAGGGCCATAATTTGAACAATCTTGGTAGAGGACCACTAGATGATGCTACATACTAAATATCAAAGCTCTAGGCATTGTAGTTTTAGAGAAGAAGATTTTTATAAGTTTCCCCTATATAAGTCTATGTAAAACTGGTGACCCCCGGGGCGGGCCAATTTTGACCCCAGGGCCATAATTTGAACAATCTTGGTAGAGGACCACTAGATGATGCTACATACCAAATATCAAAGCTCTAGGCATTGCAGTTTTAGAGAAGAAGATTTTTATAAGTTTCCCCTATATAAGTCTTTGTAAAACTGGTGACCCCCGGGGCGGGGCCAATTTTGACCCCAGGGGCATAATTTGAACAATCTTGGTAGAGGACCACTAGATGATGCTACATACCAAATATCAAAGCTCTAGGCATTGTAGTTTTAGAGAAGAAGATTTTTATAAGTTTCCCCTATATAAGTCTATGTAAAACTGGTGACCCCCGGGGCGGGGCCAATTTTGACCCCAGGGCCATAATTTGAACAATTATTAAATCCCCCAACACCACAAACATCCTGACAAAATTTCATCAAAATTGGCCAAATGGTTTCAGAGGAGATGTCGTTTGAAAGTGTGGACGGACGTACAGACGGACGGACGGACGACGGACGGTGAGTGATCACAATAACTCACCTTGAGCACTTTGTGCTCAGGTGAGCTAATAAACTTAATTTTGACAGTAGAACGATGTTTGAAACAGTGTTGAGATGCTGGATGTATGATAATGGCCCGGGAAACAGACTTGTGTCCAATTTTTAGGATCAAGCATTATGCCTCAGTAGAACCCTTGACATTTTTTAAAGGGACATAGTATGATCTAAAAAAAATTATTATTGGATAATTTTATTTATTTCATAATAAATAATACATTGATAGAAAAAGTCATATATATTAATAATGATTTTGTTTCATAATGACTTTTCATCAGCAGTAAAACAAATTCAGTTTTTGTTTGCAGAACAAATAATAATAATTTGTCAAAGCAGTGTTTCACAAATCCCTAGAACTTACTACTGGGTAAACAGTCATCATTTTCAAATCCAAGATGTTAAATACTTATTATATATCGAATTCACTAGTCCCATGATTTAAATATAAAATCAAATACTTTATATTTCAATTAAGTTATATCCATCACTATATATTTATAACATTGAGCAGCACCTGTATTCATATCAAATGCACAACAGTTATATGAACAGCTCTCATATTCCAAAACCAATATCAAATTTTTTGTATTAGACATTTAGTGTACTGTAAAATCATTTAATTTTGATGGGACAAAATTTTGTGGTTTTGGTAAAAAGACCTGTTCGATGGAACGTTAAATTGTAGATTTTGCATTTCAGGTAATAAATACAAAGGAAAATATTATTGTTTGATGGGATTGAAACCAGATATAATTTCGTGGTAGAAGGAGGACCACGAAATCCACAAAATTTAATCCCCTACAAAAATTAATGATTTTACAGTATCACATAGAACAGTCCTCTTACTGAAATTCAAGGTCAGATCCTTTCTTATACATATTTATATAATGCAGAACTATGTTGTATTTGTCATCAAGACGTTTTCTGTGTTCTTGCAGCATTTTCTAGGATTTTTCTCTTCCATTCTTGATAATCAACTTTCACGTTTTCTTTCTCCTCCTCCTCTGCGGATTCTCTCCCCTGTTTCTCCGGTATTTCTGTAACATTCATTATTATGTTTGAACTTCAACTTTTTAAGAGTAATTTTAAAAAATCTGTTCTCCCTTAAAAAATTGTCAAGTATTCATTCATTAGGTGCAATAAGGGTGTATCTCACTACATGTATATAGTATATACAGTGATACAACCTTGTTGCACCAAAGGGATGAATTGTTGTCAAAAAACTTAAAGAGGCATTCCCTATAACTAGCAAATTTTTCTCTACTATCACATTAAATGAGCTAAATGTACAAAGCACTATCAATTATCATAATTTGTCAGAAGAAAGTGTGCGCAAATATGTCTCTATAATGTCAAAAATGTATTCAAATCCCCAATAATAATTGATCGCTTCCAGCGATTTATTATTATGTGGTCGAAGGGAAACAATTCGTAACTATTTAGCTTGTTGTGGAAATATATTTTCATTTTTTTCTCGGTAATTGGAGGGGGCTTTTTGTTAAAGATTTGAGGAGTTTAAGAAATAATGATCCTCATTTAATGTATAATATTCCTGAATCGATTTAAACGATGAAAGTTATAGGGAACGCCTCTTTAAAGGTTTTTCAGAATGTTTTAACTTTCACCCCCTGCATGGGAGAACAAACCACTTTTACAGAACTTCTACAAAGACCACCAATTTTACCTCTTCAGACCACCGTCAAAGATAAAAGACTGTCCGTCCATAAAAAACTAAGAACATTTACAATATAAGGAGGGTAGGATCACAGCTAACTGTGTCATTGAAAGAGCAAAATATTGGAAAATTTATGTTTTTCTCGAAATGTAGATTAATCTATAGACAAACATGAAATTTTACAAAAAAATGAATTTCGTTTTACTCTCTTACAATTATACAGTTACCTGCGGGTATGATAACAAAATTTCCAAACATAAAAATATTTGAAAATGAGACATGGGTACAGAACAGTACTTATCACGTTGATGCCTCAAACACCATGGAAACCTTAGACACCGGTTTGTGGGAAACTCCAAATGAGGCTGTACTTATACAGTACAGGTGCCCTGGCCCCAATCTCCCGAAGCATCTCAACCAAAAATCTCATCTCAAATTGAGATTTTTGCCCAAATCAGAGTCTGAATTTCTAATAAATCTGAAGTCAGAACTCGCCAAAAATTACTGGATTTTACAAAGAATAGCATTTACAGTTTTTTATGACAATTTTGAGTCCACCCTGCCTTGGAAATTATCCGAGCGACACGCGTCAGTATTTGAGATGAGATTTATTTCATAATTGAGATGTTTCGGGAGATCGGGGCCTGAACAGGCTAGAGATTATTTCCTGGTCTGAGGTCAATTTTAGGCAAGAAAACTCCTTGCATAGGTTTCTATATATATATAGTTAGTGTATAGAGCTATATTTTAACAGTCATTCAATGTCAAAATAACTACTTGCATCGTTTTAGTATGATACTAGACTACCTTAATTGCAAATTAAAACTTTGGATGGGTTCCGTGTACTTTGATTTAATTGTCGAAAAAAAGACAATTCTTATATTTTCATAGCCCTAGTGTTCTAGAACACTTTCGTACGGAAATGGACAGTTCGCATGTCCAATAAATCAGAGAGAGTTTTTGTTAAAACTGAACTGAAAAATGATCTAATGGATATGAAAGGATAATTGTTTTTCAGATTTTGAAACTTTTTTAAAAAATATCTTCTGATATAGCTCTATACACTTTACAAGTTATAATAATTGAGAATTCAACAACAGCACTTATACTCCGATACGCCCTGTGACTCTATTGATAAAGTGTACATTATTTTCGTAAGTGTACACTTTTTGACTTGTAAGAAGTTGTTTGTACAAAACATTTACTCAGAAAATAATTGGTCAATCATGACAAATCCGCTTATAACTACATGAACAGTTAAATAAATGTTATACTGTAAAATCAATAATATTAGAGGGCCATTTAATTTTGTTAATTTGGTGGATGATTTCAACCACGAAAATCCTTTAAATTACATTGAACTTTCCACGAAATGGTCTTTTTCACCAAATCCACAAATTTTGTCACATTGAAATTTAATTATTTTTACTCGTCAAAAACATGTAGCTAGAAAATTGTAAGTCCACCCAAAGATAGTGCAATATTAGACTGTACTACTGTAAAACCATCTTATTTGTGGCTTTTACTGAATCAATAGTGTAGATAACTAAATCATGAATTCCAATATTCTTGATTTATTTAGGCTAGAACAAATTTTAGAGAAATTGTTTATTGTTTTGTAAACCGAAAAATGGGGAGCAAAATTTATATTCTTGTAATGACCAAGAAAAGTAGAAATTAATTATAGCAATTGAAGCAAAGTTACAGAATATTCATACCAAGCAAAATTTATTTTCTTATTATTCCCAAGAAAAGCAGTGCTTTTACAGTATTTTAGAAAGTATTTGTAACAATTTAAGCGAATTTAAGATTTAGCTGTAAAAATTCATTGTGCAATTAATTACATGTACAAGAAACCTGAATATATACAGAATACAAATAGTTACTATAATTGTCTATCAGGTGAACTTTATTCTATACATTAATATGACTGTGAGCGCAACATGGGCATAACAAATATAACCTTGTTATGTGTATTAGAAATAAAACTATACCAATATTTTCATAGAAATATGACAATTGTGAAAATAAGATGCATAAATTTCTACCTTTGTGCACTAAGTCCTTCATCAATGAATGAAGAAAACTAGATGCAAGTGTATTATAAGCACTTATAAGGTGTAAAAACACATTGACACTTGTGTGAATTTTAATCACAAGCTAATTAAACCTATGAATGGACATTTTTGGACAGTTAACTTAATCCCTTTGGTACATTATAGGCCAAGCACATTTTTACATTAGAACTATATTTACTATGCTGCAAACGATGCTCTGTTCATGGATTGTGCATGGAACTTTTGGATAACCATGGTCTCTCTGGGGATCATTTTGCTTTTTGTCGGAGTATAAGTCAGATACAGAACTTGTTATCGCTCAAAAGTGTCTTCTTACAAGTGTTATTGTACAGTTTCGGAAGGACGAACAACAAATTATCCTCGGCTTCGCCTCGGACAATTATGTTGTTTGTCCTTCCGAAACTGTACAATAACGCTTGTAAGAAGACACTTTTGAACGAAAACTAGTACTGTATCTAATACATACACATGACAAGTTATGAAACATGAAGGCTACATGTACTTACCATTCAGTTTCCTCTCCACATCATCTATAAATGTAGAACTTCTTTTCTTGCATACAACACTTACTTTCTCATCTGAAATTATATGTATATTTTTATACAACCAATCCTAATTCTATACCATCACAATGAAAATTGACAAAGATGATCAATTCGCTGGCTTAGAATGAGAAGGCCGTACTAAGTCGATATATTTAGAAAGCAAGAAAAACTGTCGGATAATTACTCTTTACTTATGGTAAAACAAGTTCATTCAATTTCAGTTTATTCAACATGGCAAGTTCTAATTTTCATAAAAATAGGCCTATAAGAGGTGTCGTGTGATTTTGATCTTAAATATGTATGTGTCTATAACTCTTATAAGGTCGTAAGAAGTACTTACTACCTTCTCATTCTAAGCCAGCCACATAAATGTCTAGCATTGATAATTTGTACCTTTTGAATCAATAATTTACTTTGTATAAATAGCTTTCTGAGAATCTCTGAGACAAGTAAATTTACTATAAGTGTGAAATCTAGATTCTCAAATGGACGAGAATCCCTGAATGGACAATAGCAAGGCATACCGTTACATCAGCCCTTATATACGGTATGTTATGATTTATACCTAGGTCACACGGATCATTTTTATATCAGCAATGTACTACAGATTCGATAAATGTGCATCGGAAAGCATCGGGAAACGGATCAACCTGGTCTAGAGGATGCTTAAGGGAAGTCGTCCAATTGTGAAAACTCTGTTCCCGATGCCTCCCGAAGATAATTTATCTAATTTGGGAGTACAACGGCAAGGCAAAACAAGACTGCGTTCAATAAACGTCAAGGTGAAGGTCAAAATGGAGTCAGTTGATACAGGCCTGTGGAGAGTGGTCATATAAAACACCCATGCAAGTTTGAAAGCTTTGTAGCAAGCCATATTAATGCTAGAAGAAACGGTCAATTTGGGTTAACCAGGTTGGACGGACGGACGAACGGACGGGTGAATCACTATATGCCCCCCGATCTATCGATACGGAGGCATAAAAAGCTCAGTGTGATCTAGGCTTTACCTTGTATAGAGTCTGCTAGAGTTTCCATCTCTGTAACCAATGTATCAAAACATGACTTCTTAACAGCGCACATGTCCTTCACCTTCCCACGATCAACTCGGATCTTCAATTTCCTGCAAAAAAGAAAATCTAATCTCAAAATATAGCCTAGTGAGGATATTTTGAGAGTGACATAGCAATTTATGTGTACCATCATTGCCTAAACATTTAGAGTTTGGTTAAGTATTAAAATAGTACTGAACATGTTTGTACAAGTCTTCAAACTTGGTTTTACAAGTTGTAATAAAGGATTCTACCGGTGTGTCACTCTATTCATACCAAAGTTGGACTCACTGTACTTATATTTTATTCTATCACAACAATTATACTTCCAGTGGTTAATACATTGCTATTGACCATGAGGTTAAATACAAGAGCAGTAATCATTTAGGTTTACGAATAGTTGAATAACCTAAGTAAGATAATGTCCCTTATTATGAAACAACACAACTAGCTGCGCAGCTCATACAAAAACCAAACCTGTCACGTTTCCAAGTTCTACCAATCTCACATTTGTGTGCATGTGCTTGTCTATTTTTGCCATTATATTTTGCCATTATAATGTGTAAATATATATAATGGACTTCTGTTAGTCATCATGTCTGATATTCAATATGATGTGGTGCTCTCATTGTTTAACAGTGTAATGCACAGTTGTAGACTATGTATGGGGTAGCTGAACTTTTATACCGGTGACATTTTCACTATATATCGATGGTTTAGAACCAGAAGGTCGTAACTACCTCTTACGACCTTATAAGACTCATACATATTTAAAATCTGCTTCACAAGGCACTTCTTATGAGCATAATTTCATGAAAATCTGAAATTGTCATGTTGACCAAAATGCAGTTTAAAAACGTGTTTTCCCATAGGTAAAGAGTAAATTACAGACAGTTTTCTCTTGTTTTCTCAATATATCGATTTGGTAGTTACGACCTTCTTGTTCTGAGCCAGTGATATGTCTCCCACTAAGAGTAGAAGGGACATATTGTTTTTGCTCAGGATGACTGTTGGTCTGACTAACTCGCTGGCTTAGAATGAGAAGGTCGTAACTACTACTTACAAGCTTATAAGGAGGATACATATTTGAAATCTGCATCATAAAGCGCTTCTTATGAGCCTGTTTAAATGAAAATTGGAACTTGGTCATGCTGACCAAAAATGAAGTTGTAAAAGCTGGTTTTACCATAAGCAAAGAATAACTTTCAGACAGTATGTTCTTGTTTTCTCAATATATTGATTTTGTAGTTACAACCTTCGCATTCTAAGCCATCAAACTGTCTAATAGCCATCTGGCTGAAGGTCATTCAATTTGCATCTGACACCCCCTCCCAATAGTTACGGCAATGATCTTATTGGGGATTAAAATCATGTTTTACATTTTTTGTTCATGAAAACAAAGGCCAAAGTTAAATTTTAGACTAGAAATTAACAGCTGAATTATTCTAATAGAAGTTTGAAGATCACGTGAATTTGTTCAAGCTATATTAAGAATGAAACACTTGCCTACATGCTGCACACAGAGCCGTGCCTTGAAATAAACTTGTATTAAAATCCATGTCACCTCCACGTAATCCTTGATTGTCAATATATCTACAATAATATCAGAACAGAGAAGTTAAAGTGAGGGGCCATGAAGGCTAATGCCAAAATGACTACCCCACTTTCAAGTAAGATTCAAGTAAGTACAGGGGTGTCAATGGAGACAGATTAAAACTCAGGAAAATCATAAGCGGTCAACCATTTTTGACAAAAAAGCAGCCTTCAACCACCATTGTTTCCTTATTTAAATCAGTTTTTATTAAGAAATTCTTTCAAAGCAGACTGAATTGACCATAACTTTGTCATTTCTCAAGACATTTTCATCAAATAACTTTTATTTTGGTCAGAAATCTATGTCCCCACCTACCCTTATGGTAGATCCAAATAAGTCATTTATGTTAAAGGTCACGGCACATAATCTTCAAAACTACTGGAACATGAATATGAGATTGACGACCAATCTCAATAATATGAGATCGAAGACTAATAAGCACTAATTAAAGGTTGACCAATATGGACAACTTAGCAGAATTAATTTTTACGTATGTAATATTATAAGGCATGTTTTAAAACCAACCTTTTAAGAACTTGCTGTGCAAGACTTACAGCTCCTGTACAACCAAATTGAACAGCTAAATCTCTCACTGTTTTAACCTCCTCAATATCAAGAATACTCTCTAAAGTCTTCAAACACATTGTGTATAATTTCTTTGTAGTTCCAGCCTCTTTAATTGCCATACTCTGAAATTAAGTTTTGTATGTATATATACATGTACAGCCATATATTAACTTCACAAGTTAATTACCACGCAAAGCCTTTTTAAAATAAATTGACAATCAGCTTTCCGTTAAAACATGTTGAGCATATGAGTGGGTACATCTGGATTTGAACCAAAGAGAGTTAACCACTGTCTGTCCCAGCTAGCTACCGAGGCACACTTACAGAAATACTTGAGCCTCAGTCTCCACAATAGCCTAGTGATGGATGGTCCACTTTGAGTGCAAGAAGTCCCAGATATAATTATACCAAAGATGTAATTTAAAGTAGTAATAATGTCAATATAGTAATCCAGGGTTCCAACAAATATTCTAAGACAACATTCCCTGACTTTTCCCTGAACAGACAGCAGTTTTCCCTGACATTTCAGAGTGATCACCCTTCTTGTTAGAGCAAACTAGCACAATAGAAACAGTGAAAAGGAGGTTATGTTTGCTTTATATGGAACCAAAGCTTCAGGTAGCAGTTCTAGGGCTGCATAATTTATATTATCCAGAGCAAGCACAGCAGACGAGGATTGTTTCAATTTTTGTTATTTTCTGCATAGAAAATGACACTTATCAACATCTAAATGAAGAATTCCCTGACTTATCCCTGACTTTAGCTCAATTTCCAAATTTCCCTGATTAATATTAAAATTCCATGACTTTTCCCTAACCTTGAAAAAAGTAGGCTTTTCCTTGACAGTAGGAACCCTGTAATCGATTCCCTTGCTAGACACTCATGAATCTGGCTTCTCTCTCTTTCATAACCTCCTAGAATAACTGTATACCTTATCTATGTAGACACCACATGAAGAAGCAGCCAGATCTAGACAAGCTACTGCCTTACATGATCCTGTCATCTTCATGTTGCATCCAGTACTACGGATATCAGCCAACTGACAGAATTCATGCGCTTTCCTGAATCAGAAAAATAAAATATGGTACAAGTCATTATCAAGGTTTAATTATAATACATAGGACAATTATGCCAAGTGTAAGATTACATGTAGACGAGGTGCTGTCTTCTAGGAGCTTTTTTAAATTTCGGACTTATAGCTCTGAACGAGTATGTATAATAGTACTAAGTCGAGATTGCTTCACTAGATTACATGTTGTTATGACCCAAAGTTTTGTTTGAACCCCCCCCCCCCCCCAATTTAGTGCTTTGAAATTTCAGCTGACACATTCCTGCATACACACGAGGTTGTTTCACAAGATTATACTTGTACCTGCTCACTTTCTGAAATGGATGATCTAATATAATTATAACCACACTTTCTTCCAAGTTGGTATCGGGATAATCCAACTGTTGAACCAATTACTGCCAATAACCATTGCATGGCATGTGACAGTGACTGTCCAGACCTTGAAAGCCTTCAGAGACTGACAGTTCCCAATTTCAACTGATGTGTAACACAAATGCTTTTATTTGTTTTTGTTTTTATCATTATGACTTGCAAACCTATACATGTAGTTATTTCATTGCGACAATGCCACAGAGTGGAATCCCTGCTTACTGGCAGGAGTCCTAATTCCGGACACTTTTGGCAAATTTTTAAACAATACTCGGAAAATATGTGAATCTAATTCTTTAAATTTCATCTGAACCAAGCTAGGTTCGCCTCTCAACCGTAGAGCTAATTTGTTTATTTCTAAAACGAAGTCAAGTGGGTTTTAAGGGGCCTATAAAGGGGCCACTTTATCAACTATTTTTTTAAGCCTAACAGGTCCTATAATCTGTTACATTTGTGGAAGTCCAGTCCTCCCATGATATGTCTGGTAAGTTAAAATCCCTGACGAAAACTGTATAATCATACTTCAAATTGACTGCACTATTAATCAATTCAAACAACAATTTTGTATTTGCTTGAGTACTTGAAGGGCTATGATAAATTCCCCCTAATAACAGTTTTTCATTTGACTCTAGAGTAATGACACAAAAACATGCTTCTCCAAATGAAGTGTTAGTTAACTGATTGCATTCGCAGTATGAAATACTGTCCCTGACCATAATACAAACACCTCTAGTTTTCACCTTTACATTGCTAGTAACAATACCATAACCTTGTATTTTCATTTCACTTATAAAAATATCTGTAGATTTCCCTGTTTTAGGAAAAAGTTCTGTAACAACAATAATGTCTGGGTTGTAACGCTGTACTTCAATTTTAAGTTCATTGCGTTTATTCATAACATTGTCGGCGTTAGTATAAAAGACAGATAATTTACTTTCAGTTTGGTTCCTCACTGGAAAGCTTCCTTCTGATACACTAGATAGGCTCTGAAAGCTAACAGATCTGTTTGCATCAAATGAGTCACTATAAATTTCAGTGCTTGAGGCATAAGATTCGCCATAAACATCCGTACTAGAAGTCTGCAATTCATCTTCAGATTGAACACTGTCCATTTCAAAAGACGACGACAAATCCAAATTCAAATTATCACAAGGGTTACTAGTCTCTAAACGTTCAATTTCACGCTCAGTGTCAATGTCACACATAAATTGTTTCAGATCATCACATATATTTTCATCAGTAAAATTTTCAGTTTCAACAGTCTTTTAACAGTTCAACTTCATTAACAGTTTCAACAGGTAACAGTTCGAACGTATTTACGAAGTCTTTTTCTTCACATTCACTGAGACCTCAGAAAAAGATCACCTTGTGTCGACCCTTCTCTCGGCTCTCCTCCCATCGCATACTGATGTTCGCCTCGAACACGGCGATCCTCACCGTCATGCCTGTCACGACGCGCCTTACGTTTTTCAAACGCTTCTATTCTCTGCTTTCTTGTCAAATCTGGCTGAAAGAATACATTTTTGCAACGATCGTCCTTGCTGTCTCTAAGTTTCTCCCTGGACATTTTTAGAAAGTTCTTTTTAACTTCAAAATTTTTTGCAACTAACTTAATTGGACGTGGCCTTAGCGCATTTGGCCTGGTGCACAGTAAATGTCCCACTTTTGTTAGCATCTAATGCAAAAAATAAAGTTTCTTGTATTTTTATAAAATTTACTTTTTTAGATACTATGGGACATATATAAACATGTGTCACTGATAAAAAGATAAGTTTTTGCTTAAATTTTGTAATTTTTACAATTAAATATTTTGTGTCTGAGAGGGGACGGACATTACAAAATAGTAGAAAGGCTATCTTTAAAAGACCATTTAACGCAAAATATACCTCCAAAATGTAATTATTTTACATATTTATGAAAAACATAGTATACTTTAGTAAATTAAATAATTTTTTATTGAAGTAATTCTGAATTTTGCCATTTATGAGCAATAATTTAAATTTAGTCTCACTATTTTTAACCTAATTATCCCTTTATGACTTTCTGGTTTCAATTAGTTGTAAAACATAATATATGATTGATATATGTTATTTTAAATGTGTATACTTATTAAAGACATGTAGAATCAATTTTCTAATAGAAAAAAATATAATTTAATTTCTATTTAATGAAGTATTTTAGCATTTAATTCCGTTGTTAAAATCATGCCATAATCAGATTGTAATGGATGCTTATTTTATATCATCAAAAATGAATAAATTGAATTCTGGTGAATAGTATATTAATTAATATGATATTAAAGCATTGTACTAGTATCTTTTAATAATCTTAAATAAAATTTGCACACTATTGAATGAAATTTCAAGAAAATTAAGTATTTGGGTGATATACCAGATTTGAATAGTAACACTGTGAATCATGGGTCTATAAGAATTGGTATAAAGGAGAAAAGTTATTATTTCTTCACTATTTCTGTATAATTGATAATCACATTTTAAAATTTGACTTAAAATATTAACTTATAATTAAGTATAACTAGTTAAATAAGCAATATACCACATACTGTTAAAACTGGCACTGTGCATAATTTAGTATTTTACTTTTGATATCAAACATATTATAATGTACAACTAAATCATCAATTTTAAATGTTAAATAGCAAACATATATAACAATAAGCTACTGATCACAATCAAAGCTACTGTATAAAATGTGACAGATGGTGAGAGCATATACTGATTGGTTGTATATTGGACCTTATTGGAACCCCACTGTGTACACTGATTAGGGTCTAATCTGGATTTCTTATCTGGTACTGCACAGTGGGGATCTGTATAGTTTATTGTCTGTCATTAATTCATTGTATAAAACAATTGTGACATAGATTATGTTTCTGTGTTTTGGTTTGTTGCTGTAATTTTTAAGTTTATTAAAGTCTCTGAATTAGTTGAATATATGTTTAATTATTAGATCTATTTATTACACCAGCCGAACTTAGTGAAAAATCTGTCCTTCTTTTGTGCTGTAAATCACCTTTCTAAATTATTCTATTTTAAACATATTTACACCATTTAAATAAGATGATAATGTGACATTGACTCTTAACAAACAGACAAACGTTATAAATCAATTTGAAGAAAACAGTTCAATTAATAAACTAATATTACCAAAAAAAGTGTACTAGTATTGTAAATTTTAAATGAAAAGTACTCTAAATATGTCTCTACATTTAAATTTTAAACATAATTTGTTTGTTTTCTAATCTGTGTTCATTGATTTTATGCAGAGGAACATATTTTTCTAAAAATACATACATAAAATATCTTTTATCTGCATCAAAACAGCATCCTGTAGGTAGGGGACGGACATTACAGGGACAACCATTACAGATAACCATGCTGATAAATTATTAGATTTTATACACACCTGTACCATTCAAATTATTAGATTTTAACACTTAGACTCTAAAGCATACATACCCATGATTATAAAACATTTTGTATGAAAATAATGGATTTTGTACCGAAATATTACCAAAAGAAACTCAAATTTTTGTTCATTTTTAGTGAAATATTACATAATATGGCCCTATGAGGAAAAAAATAAATATCAAAAAAATATTTATTCATTTCTGAACTAAATTAAGTTTCATTTAATCATAGGAACATTTTTTTCAGAAATAAGTTGCATAAAATAACTTTTATTCACATCGAAGCAACATCATACATTAGGGGGACGGACATTACAGGGACGGACATTACACATAAAATTTCTATTTTCTCAATAATTCCATCATACTTAGGATTTAAGTCTAAATATGAACTTATATGGTGATGGCATTATTAAATGCATTGCATAGTATGTTTTATTACAATATTTTCCTTCAAATTCTTAAAAATCTGACAGGGGGACGGACATTACACTTTTTTGACACAACTTACAAAAAATTCACTTTTTTGTAAAATCATAAAATACGGTAATGAATTATGGAAATTCTGCTACATCATCATTATGTTTATCTTGTTACCTTTAGAATAATGTAAAATAAATTGTTTTTTGTTCTTTCTAAAATGCTTTTGATAAGAGAATTAGAAGGCTACAAAATTCAATAATTGGGACCATTACAGTGGTACCTATTTTGGTTTTTCATACATAAATCTAAAAGTACTTGTACTAGAACATTATAGCTTATACCAAATTGACAAGCACAAAATTCCTTAATGGAAAAACACATGTTAGAGCACTATCAACTGTTGGGTTTTTCATAGTTTTGCTTAGAAAATGCATGAAAAATCTGATGCTAACACATTACACCTAAAATCGGGCAATTTTGGGGTCTTCAAAGTTTCATAAATCTCAAACGGAAAGAGATTTCTTCATGAAATTTTGTGCACACCTGCAGCTTAGTGTAATCAAATTGAGACATGTATATTTTTTGAAACACTGTAAATAGTTTTTGAGAATTAAGCTTGTACATCTATTTTTTTCAAAATGGACACAATACCGTGCACCAGGCCATTTGCATTATATGTACCTATGCGTATTGGATTTCCATCAAATATGACTGAGTCCATCTCTATTAATTTCTCTGTGATTACCTGTATTTTACTTTCATCATCACTCTTGCGATCCTTCGCACTTTGTAAGGAGATAGCCTCTTAGTCTGTTAGTCGAGATTGTTTGACTATCTACTATTCAAATGTACCGATTAGTAAATTTACTGGCCATATAAAACAGGTCTAAGAAAGTGTTATATTTACAGATTATCTGTAAATTTACACAATCTCTGTAAAATCATAGATTTTGTATTCTGTAAATTTACAGATTATGAAAATCAAAGTTACATACTTTAAGATATAAGCACTTATTTGTGTTTATTTAAATTGGGGTGTTATGTATTAGACATATTACCATGTATTTCGACAAAAAATATACATTTTATTAATTTCAAAAATAAAAAATGTGCCATATTTCAAAGTCAATATTTTGGAAAATGAAGCACATTTTCTGTCTTTAATAATGATATACTTTCAATATAAAACCAAATAAAACTGCGATTTTTGACTTAAACATGTTTTCTTGAAATTTGAGCCCTCTATTCTGTAAATTTACAGAATGGATTTTCTGTAAATTTACAGATATTGTGTAAATTTACAGATATTGTGTAAATATAACACTTTCTTAGACCTGTAAAAGGCAACATATAAAATGACCATTAAAGCTTTGTTGAATATCACTTACCTGAGGACCCTGGGTGAAGTGATCCCGATTTTAGGTGCAATTCCTTGCACATCTGTCATTGTTGCAGTTCTACTTTCGTTTTGTTTTCCCGCGATTTTATTATTCGAATCAACTCGGATCCTATCGGTATAATTTTATAGAAACTACTAAGCGGACCATAAAGACTAAATATGCGGACCCGATGCCTCACAGCAGTTACTTCCCCTTTGTACTTATCACTTATATGTTGATTATAAAAAATAAGGTGTGGTGTCTAGCAGCTCTTGCAAACTGTGACACAACATTGACTTTGAACGTTTCCATATTTTGAAACTTTTTTGTGAAAGGGATTGTGTTCATATCTTATTTTTAACAGTACAGCTGTTTTCTCAGATATCCATGTCGGAGCTTTTTGTGCTACGCCACAAACGTCATTCAAACCTTTGCTGTCTTTGAGGAGGGGGGGGGGGGGGTTATTGGGTACCTGTACATGTACACCATAAAATTATCTCTCGAGTGACATTAGCCACTATCTATACCTGAGACCATTTTTATGTTTATGCATTTTTCACTCTTTAAAGTCAAAGACGTCCAAACACATCTTTGTTAAAGTTAAACATAAACCACTTACAGATGTATTCTTTGTTACTGAGTGCTTTCGTTAACCTGTTACCGTTGTGTGTTGTCCTTGCTGTTTAATTTAGTTGTTTGTGTCCTTTTGCAAGTAATATGTCCTGAACACGGCTGATCAGTCAATTCGAAAATGAATGGCCTGTACCATGTATTCTAATTTACACGGTTTTTGTGTGGTGGGCTGCTTGGTGGGTCATCTTTGTGAGGTGTATATGTAGGTGTCTTTTACTCCGGTTATGCTGGACTGAATAAGGCGGCAGTGCTCAGTCTCAGCTAGAGTGCGGTGACATCTTTTGTAAATGTTCAGCTACATAGTTTCCTTGTTCATGTACATGTGTTTTGTTTGTGCTTTTCACTTTTCACACTCATCTGTTTGTATTGGGTGCTACCTCACAAGTTCGATTTGTGATTATCATTTTAGCCTCTGTTTCGTTTTGGACGCCAATTCCCACAATATGTATTGTAAGATTTTAAATCAGGCTTAAGAGTTCGTAATACTACAGCCAGTCTACTGGACTTAATATTCGTTTTTTTGTGTGTGTTTTTACAGATTTACTTATTTATAAGTGAAAATGATTATATAGATATTCAAAACAAATGACCTTTTTGTCATGTGTCATGTTAGTTAGTAATCTTTTCCTGAGTTAACAGCGGTTACAAATGTAACTTTAATGACGATAAATGACTCACTAGCAAATGTCAGTTGAGCATGCATGCCCGCTTATAAGTAAATTAATAACCCTACTCAGTGTCGTCCATGGCGTACTTTTAAATATAAATAAGGATGGACTTGACCTTCAGTATCTTATATATATAACCCTTTATTTGGGCATCGACGTAAACATTTATACTATAGCGTCAACCTTCTGCGCATATTGTGACGAAATCGCCATGCTTCTACTGAGTTTACCCATGATATTTATGTGACTTGCGTGTGTTTAATTTCACGACGGCTGTGCACTTTTCAAAATGACGTTACGATCAGAATATCGACCGTTATTGTTTTTGCTTGTGACTTACATATACAATACAATAGAATTATCAGCACTGCAGCGTAAAGACAACCCAAAGCTACATTCTGATCACCTCGATAGCCTAGTCGTGGTTGAGCGTTCGCTTCGAGTGCGGGAGATCCCGGGTTCGATCCCGGGCCGCGTTATGCCAAAGACGAAATATAAATGGTACCAGAAATTTCCTTGCTAGACGCTCAGCATAAAAGGGAAACTGGCTTCTCTTCTCTCATTCCCTCATGGCGATGGATAACATCAGGAATAAGTTGGAAAAGCTTGTTTCACAATCGACCTTAAGTAAATTGTTATATATTAAACCTCAGTCTTTATGTATATCATCTGTATATCAACTGAAAAATATTTACCTTAGTGTACTAGTATTCACCAGAGACAAACGGAAATGACCGAGCTTTAACTAGTGTTCAAAGCCCCGACAGAACCGGCAGCAGCACCAAGTCCCCGCAAGAGTCAGACATAGCAAGGTTCAAGCAAGGGTTTACTCACCCTGCAATTATAGACGTACAGTGGACTTTTTGACAATATAGTCTCCTCCCATGTCTATTGTTTTAAACTAGGTCACGTCGTAGTTGTTCCTCTTTAGGTTGTATTAGCGTTAGGTCACTGTCCTTGGGTGTTTTAAAACTAGGTCACGGGTGATTATGCCTCGTTTGGTCGCCGGTTTGGCATGTGTTTGTGCGGTGGGGTCGCCCTGCAGCGGGGCCTTGGGTAACTTGGTCGGGTCTTGGCTGTGTTTCATTCGGTCTCATGGAATCACCGCTATTCTATGGTTTCTTTGTGAAACTGGGTCATCCTGCATTTTTTCAGCGAGGCTTGGACTTTAATTGTTTCTTTGGCTTATGTGTGCGCATTTCCCAGTGTATTTTTGTTGTGGTGTTTCTGATTTCTGTGCTCGGTTGATTAGGTTGAGTGCTGTCTTCCCTGTCTGATTTATTCATACCTTTTTTAAGAACTGCATGATTAAATTTTGTATACAAAAATGTCAAAGAAAAAAGCAGTGAGAGTCAAAAACAGTTTATTTCTTTAATATTATTTAGAAAAATACATATCCTTGTGTAATACATACATGTAATGTATTCTACAGTATTATAAGCATCCACTTCTACTACTAGTAGTAAATCATGTATAGTTTACATGCCTGCATGACTATTCCCAAAAACTTTGGTTACTATTTCGTTGCCCGAACATAGGTCACCGTGACTGGTTTATTCTTATTTTACTGATGGCCGTACGTGTTTCGTCGATTTCCCTGCACACTCGCGTGCGACGGTCAATTCAGTCAGGTCCGATACTAAGTCTTGTCAGGATCTTCTCTATATATTTATAGAATCCCTGGTCTTGTCCCGGTTCGAAATGAATGCACACACGTAATGTTTTCTATTTTTGTTTATTTAAAGAACAGACAAAAAACAAACCAAATCAAACAAATGACTGAACTAAGTTTTTGCATCAAAAAGAGAAATGTCAGCCACAGTGTATGCAAGATACATACAACTATACAATAGCACACGAAAAATGATATTGGTGTGTGTAAAATTAATGATGATGAAAGTCCAATGTAAACCGGTCAACATTACATGTTTTCCGCAAAGTATTTACAAAATTATTTACAACAACAGAGAATGAAACAAAGGAGCAAGAATGCGTTGTACACATATCAGGAAAATAGATGAAATACATGTAAGCATGCATGTAGCCTACATTTAATATAGATATATATATACATGTATATACATATACACAAGCAAATTATTTATGCATATTATCGATACTTATATTAAAACACGATACCAGACTTAAACCAAACACAAATGCAAACCAAATGTATCACCAATATCAAAACAACTTCTGAACAAAACATGCGCATTGTTTTACAATACATTTCACTACATTGTTTTATTAACAAAGATTTAAAGTTTCGTAAATGTACAAGAAAAGTCATGTGATGAAAAAAACATTCGATCGCCTTGTGAAGATGGTAAAGCAGTTAGATAAATACAATGTTACAAGAAAGGCGACAAAATGTAAACTGTCCATTCCTCGATTTGTATCGAGAAACACGCATTGTTATCTTGAAGTTGCTCATCCGCAGTGCCTGCATGTAAGTACCAGTCCTATGTGAACCGTTTACCAGTCGCATAACTCCGCGCGATGATATATTTGTCTTGGAACGTCCTGGAAATGTTTTTGTTGCTCTGGAAGGCCAATGCCGTCAGTTTTGAAAAGTTCATTCCTTGATTATCCAGAGACAATTACATCAAACGGACAGGTCCGTGTAGCATTCGATTCATTACGCTTTATGGTTTCTTTTTAAAATGATCTTCTCTTGAGTAAAGGTGATGGTTCCGGTGAATATTCAGAACTGAACGACATGCTTCTGTTAGGTGTCAAACATCGAACCCAATTGTGGAAATCCTCTGCCGTTTGAGCTTCAAAGATCACAACCTCATCCGTGCTGTTTTGTTTGACGATTGTTATTTTTCTGTCTGGTTCGTCGACCTGAAGACGACATTTCCGTAAGCTGATGAATCCGAATGGAAATATGTGCTCCGCGTCTGTGTAAATTTGCGCGTGGTGCTCGTAGGAGTTTTTGAAAACTGTCATATACAACTTACTCTTTGCAAACTGGTTTTCACTGTCTATGATCATAAAAATGACACCTGTCATTAAATCTAAACGAGTGGATGGTAGCTGCTCAACATGCAATGTGTCCATTTTTATTCCAACGTCCATGATGGTGAAAGTCTGAAGCGAAGCGACGAAAAAAGTTATCTTTCCCTGTCAGGTTTGTTAATATCTTTCTTACTTGTACTGCGCTTAATGCATCGAAGAACAATCTACACAGACTAGAAGAGTGAATGTCTTATATACTGAGATAAAAGGTCAATTAATTAGCGCGTTTTGTAATGTACGTGTCACGAACGACCAATGCATCGGAAAACTTCATCTGACATTTCTCTATGGATATTTGTCAATGGTATTCCATGTACCTTCTGAAATATCGACAGGAAGATGATATGCAACTACTTTTTGACATTCTCCACCACAAGTTGACGTATGTAGATTGTACTTCAAGTTAACGGTACATGTGTGTTTATGCATATACAAAAAGTATACAAAAATGTATTCAGCAAATTTTATATAGCAACTTTACAACGTCATAGTAACGCCACTACATTTAAATACACTATAAGATCCCTCAGTCCTGGGTAATAAGATAAACGGGGGGTTTTAATACACAACTCAAGCAAAAACTTAAATTGGATTTTTAAAAAAGAAAGGAAGACAAAATAACGTACCGGTAAGCGCCGATTTGGTTCACTTTTTTCAATCCATGTAGGACCCAAATTGGATCCATGTGTGCTGGTCATATAGTCGATTTAGGGCAACTGGCACATGCATTTAACACAAAATGAAAAAGAAAAATTCTATATTTGTTCAAGTTCATGAAGTGAGTGAATTTGTGCTGACGGAGGAAATGGTTCACATCTGGGTCCTTCATGGGCAGAGCATATACATGTACTCGTATAACCCATATGCCTATGTGTGCAACATTGTATGACTATCTAGTTCCATGTGGGGTTGCTAGCTGTGTAAACAGGATGAACGATGATTAAATACTCCTCATTTTTACATTTTACACAAACGAAATTTAGCATGAGTCGCAACTTTTGATGTCACGTCCATATAATTGCAAAAAAATGATGAAATGCTCGTTTGCATTGTTTTCACGTAAAATAAAATGGTTTTCAAATCGTTGCAACTGTAAACTATTTAAATGTTTTGTAAATTATTTCTATTTTTAACAATGGTCATGTATTGTGTACTTTTTGATCGAAAAAATCTGACTGACATTGTATATATACAGTACATTCATATACATTATAAGTAAAGAGATTAGATATTGTTTATTTTCCAATTTTGTGCCCACATATTGGCATACAGTCGAGATGTATTAACAAATAACTAATTCTTATACTACTAAACAACACTAATAACTACAACTAAGACCATATAGAACACTAAACAATTAAATTTAAAATCAGAAGAAGTCTAAATTATCCAGCATAATTATATTGATAAACAATCATAAAATAAAATAGTGTTTAGCAATTAATGAATCATGGCCATGTCGGGCATTTAAAGAATTATGCCATGGGGAAAATGACTACCTCGCGTCTTATTGCAACAGGAGGCATATCAATACAGTGTCCCAGTTAAATTTGTTTTCGAGATGCTCAGTAACAACAAGATATTGAGATAATAAACCTCGTCTATTTCTAGAGAAATTGCAATTTAATAAGGATAACAACTGTGCTAAAATTTACTTATCATGACCACAGGTAACAGTATAATTGATAAAATATTGTAATTTATGTATTTTTCTTCTTGTATTATTTTATTCTTTATCAATTATACAGTATACCTGTGATAATGATCAGAAGCTTTATCAGTTTTCACGTGTGATTATTATTCGGACCAACACTATCTATAATGTTGTGCATTTTTGGGGATTATTACATAGATGGCCTTCAGATACATGACGTTTAACAAGGTATAATACATGTGTACTCCTAGGTCTATCAGTAAAGAAGGCCTATTTAAAAACGCGATAAGGAGCGTCAGCTGACTGTTCTTTTGTGTAGTTCCGTTACTTTGGGTTAAACTGATGAAAATATGGTGGGTGTAATTTCCGTTGTTTTTATTTTATTTATCACAAGTTATGTGTCTTTGATTCGATACTCATGTCTATATTTTCTGTCATAAAACAATTATGTTTGATACCAGCTAATATTTAATCCAAATGGCAGTTGCCAATCTCTTACTGAGCGGTTTTACTGTCATAGTGTACCAGTGCTCGGATAGAACATTTTAGTTAATATTGATTTATTTCATAATTTCTGTATCTTTTCATTCATGTGCATGACAGTTTGAAAAATAGTCATTCTCAGGCAAAGTTACCCTCTTTTTCTGGTTAGAACTCAGGTTTAGTCATATTAGAATCGAAATAAAATATGGCCTTAGCCACTCTGACTGCTGACTGAGAGGTCCCATGCAGCTAGGTTCGATTCTCAGCCGGGGCACTTGCTGACTTAATGTTTCCCACACAACTAGAGATGAACTGTTTGGAAACCCATGCAAAGTATCGTGTGTATCGGTGCTTTACACCAGGCACGTTAAAGAACCGAGGAATCTAGATTTGAAATGAGCTAGTGTATCGCACCCGGATACTTGTATCTCACCTCATTCTCTTCTTTGATTTTATGTCTGCCCTTGTAAGACACACTTCACAATAATATTCATTAATGAATGCTCGAAGTATACCGTAGATATAGAGCCAGTGTAGAATTGTGAATCAATGGCAGTGAGTGAGTGGGTGAGCTTTATACCTGTTATTAACAGGTACAGTTATTGTTACGACAAGCTATAATTTCATTGTAACAATAACAGTTATTGTTACAATGAGGTTATAGCTTGTCGTTACTCCCTTCATTCATGAGATTCGCTAAATTTGCCTCTGATAATGCAAGAGTTGAGTCTCAAATGCAGGAGACTCACACATGATGCAGGAGATCTGACATGTATGTTATATGGAACTGAAGAGAAAATCCTATTTCAATTTTTTATTGTTTTTGTAGCCTTCCACTCCGACTTTATCACCACAGGAAGAACAGGAAAAGCTTCTTGAGGAAGCTCTCAGTATTGTGAAAAATCAGTCCTTTCAGATGAAAAGATGTCTGGTAAATATAGTCTATTACTTATGATTTAAATTAATCATAAAGTCCATAAACAACGCTCTCTACATAATAGCTGATTTGACTTCTATCCTTGGACCTAGGCCTACATCTTCAGTTTATCTCAGGAAAATAAATAAAGTTGAGTTACTCAAATGTGCTGTTTGTCTTTACGAAATTAGCTGTGCTCTCAAACCCACATATTATTCCGAAGTGCAGGGCTTAAGGACATCATTCCAAATATTTATAGGTGGACAAAGTCTGATGTACAGTACAGTACAAACCCTCTTGAGCAACATCCTTGAGAAAACCTGAAGTTTGATTGTTTTGAGGAGTCAACTTCACAGAAAATGAATGGTTATATCCCTACCAGTTTAAACTGAGACTCCTTGCATAATTGAAGTCCGGAGATAACAGTATATAGTAGATAAACATACAAATCATATACATCCGAGCAGCATGGCCGGACATGCTTTACAGACTTTGATGAGTGTCAGTTAAATCTGGTCAAGCTATACTTCTGAATAAAATGATCATGTTTATTCAAAAAGAAAGGTTGTTGCCCTCTTAGTCTATTTAATGAGGTTCACTCTGGAGAAGCATTGTGCACTGAATTATTAATTTAAACTGTTTGTATAAGTAGGTATTTTACGAGGCTAAAATTGACAGGCAGTTGAATGTCAAAAGTGCCTGTCTCAACATCAACTTTGGTCACACATAGACAATATACCAATTTATGAAATACCTCTTTTAGCTGCCTCCAACACACAATAAGCTTGCTCAGCAAAATCATTTATGACAAACTTTTTAAACTATGATTATCATTATATTTATTGATATTTGAATAAATATGATAAACCTATACTGCAGGACAAAGGAAAGTTAATGGATGGATTGAAGCATGCTTCTACAATGCTGGGAGAATTGAGGACATCTATGCTCTCACCAAAGAGTTATTATGAACTATGTATCCTTTGATTTAATACAAATTCAATAGCCCTGAAACTTATAGGAATTCTGAAAGTTTATTACTTCATGTACAATAATTGGGGTTTTGATTTTGCTGGACTCTAGGTCTAAGCTTTGTATTTCCTTTGTTCATTATTCGTCCCTTTAGGTTGCATCTCCCTATATAGTATGTATATAATATTATTTCATGCTTATCGGTGGTTTACGTCGGAATAACGATGGATTATTCCCCGATAAATTCACAGTTCATAATTTCACGCAAACAGACTATTTTTTTAAAAACGAATTTCCCCTCCGCCAAAAATAAAATAATAAGCATTTTCACTTGCTCTCTCAATCTTTGACAAATAACAGAACATTATATGTACGTAAATGTAAAACAAATGGACAAAATTAAAGCCATTGCAGAAGAGGACTACTTGATTGCAACTTGACGCATGCATGGTGGGAAACCGTGTATGATTGGCTGATAATTCGTCTCGTGAGTAGCTGGCTTATATTTTCACTTTTAGCTACGCCACTTGTGAAAATATTCACAATATTCACAAGTGGCGTAGCTACAAGTGAAAATATTACATCAGTTGCTCACTCGGTGAATTATCAGCCAATCATACACGGAAAAATACAAACATCCTCTATGTATTAGTTTGTGTATATTAACATCAGTCATACCTGCCAAGTTTTTCCATTAAAGTGGAGTTAATCCAACTTTCGTTGTTAATTTCTGGTTATCCAAGTTCAATACCCAGTCTTCCCTGTGAGCCTCATACAACATTGACATAATATTGCCAGCTTCAGATCTATCATGTTGCCTTGACAACCTTTAGATATGTCTATATCTGATGAGCTGAGACATCTAGAACTGTACCTGGTAGATGAATTTCAGAAAGGAAGAAAAGTATCCGACTTGTACGAACTGGTTCAATATGCTGGAAATATTGTACCCAGACTGTAAGACTTAGTGTGATTTTATTGAACATTAATTTTGATTTTGACTCCAATGACGAAGATAGAGGGTGGGGGTTATTGCAGTTACCCTAGCATAACACCAAGATCTGCCGTGCACTAGACCCCGATGTAATGCCGAAGTGATGCAGATTACAATCTGCTTGTTTCGGGAACACTTTGGGATCATTTATCAATAAATATGGGCGGAGCTTTGCCATCGTGCTTGGTGCTTGTTTGGGAAGTATTTGCTGTCAGATTGATATACGAGTCGTTGCTGTATAGACACGGTATACATGCCGAAGCATCATAACATTGGGAAGACATGCCGAACCATACTGATCTGGTAAATTTCAGCTCCAGGAACCGTTCGTGGTCCTAGTGGATTGCAGGTCTAAGATTAGTGAAGTGTACCTTTTGAGGGGTGTCTAGCTCTTGCTATGCTACTAATTGTTGTAACATAAAGCTGAAGCTTCTACTTATAAAATAGCATTGGATAACTGTATCGATAGTCAAGTAGTAAACTGCCTTCATTATTAAACAATCCCTGAAAAAAAGGTTAATAAACAATTGTATTTCATAAATGATAATTTGGATATTACCAAATCATAAAAAATATGTAGTAAATTTTACATCACTTATGTATTATACAGGTACCTACTGATTACTGTCGGTGTTGTTTATATCAAAACTAACGAGTTATCAAGGAAAGATATTCTCAAGGATCTCGTAGAAATGTGTCGTGGTGTGCAACATCCGCTACGTGGGCTCTTCCTCAGAAACTATCTTTTACAGTGTACCAAAAATGTTCTACCTGATGTTGAAATAGAATCAAGGTAAAATTAATGACAGACCTGTAGTTCACCTTATCTTATAGACCTACTGTATTTTGGTCATTTTAATTTGTCCATTAAAACTTTCAAGTTTTTGAATCTCAAATACTTCTTAAGTTCATCAAAGTGTTCCTCCTTTTAATCTTGGTTTATTGAATGCAGTCTGTTTAATATCCATTGTATGCTATCTTCCAAGAAATTGTAAAATTCAGTGCCATTTGACAAAATTGTGATATTTTGCTATCAAAGCATCTGTCTCAAGTAAGAATCGTATATACACGGTTGGATGAGATTCAAACCCACAACTCAAATGGCAAAAGTGCCTAGCAGGCTAGTAATGAAGTGTCTGCAACCATACCGACTGCGCCACCGAAACAACTCCAAAAAATAGGGGTTGGATGGGATTCAAATCCATTTCTGATGCCAGAGAGTTTGACATAAAAGTTGATATATCTACTTGTAGTAATGGTGAATACGAAGCTGGTATTATCTCAGACTCCATCGACTTCATTCTCCTGAACTTCTCTGAGATGAACAAACTGTGGGTGAGAATGCAACATCAAGGACACACACGTAACAAGGAGAAGAGAGAACGTGAAAGACAAGAGTTACGTATCCTGGTCGGTACAAATCTTGTACGACTCAGTCAGCTGGAATGTATAGACATGGGCAAATATAAGAAGGTAGGAACTTAGTTGTTTTGTTTATAGATCTTTGAAAATATTTTGAAGTATACATGGGCAAACAAGCTTTATAGTATTATAGAATATTATGTTTAAAACAATTTATGCTTAAACTTTTAAAGAAAAATTAGCAATTTTAGTAATTAGGGAAATTTATTTTATTTCGAAATTCCGTGTCACTTATTTAACATAAATACAGTATTTGTTTACTGCAAAACCATTTAATTTTGAAGGGACAAAATGTTGTAGTTTTGATAATAAGGACCCTTTCAATGGGACTTTAATTTATAGATTTTTCATTTCAGGTAATAAATACAATGTTCCAATTATTGTTTGATGGGAGTTGATTTTATGGTTGTAGGTGAACCACGTAATCCACAAAATTTAATCCCTTTCAAAATTTTTAAAATGATTTTACACTATAAGTATAACTGATTATATTTCGAGCTGATACAGTAATTTTTAGCTCGACTATTCGAAGAATATGAGAGCTATTACAGTCACTTGTTCGTCGGCGTCGGCGTTGCATATGGTTAAAGTTTTACATGCAAAACTTTAACCTTGGTTATATTTCAATAACCAGTGCAGATATTGGATTGAAACTTTGCACTGGCTTTCCCTGTCATGTAATCAACCATGTTAGATAACTCTTGCATGAATTTAATGCAAATTATGGCCCTTTTTTACTTAGAAAATTTGGTTAAAGTTTTGTATGCAAGTTACTAATAAGGCCATATCTCAAATAGTATCTGTGCTATGGCATTATAACTAACAACACTTACTAACCATCATAAGGCAATGGTACCGGTCATGGGTAATAGCTCTATTATGATTATTATTTGAGTTATGCCCCTTTTTAACATAGAATTTTCTTGGTTAAAGTTTTGCATGCAAGTTTCATTCAGACCATATCTCAGCTACTATCCATGATACTGCATTGAAACTTACAACACTTGTTTACCATCATCAGTCAATGGTATCAGTCAAGGGCAATAACTCTATTATTTTTATGCCCCCGGAACCGATGGTTCGGGGGCATATTAAAATCGCACCGTCCGTCCGTCCGTCAGTCCGTCAGTCCGTCCGTCAGTCCGTCTGTCCGTCCGTCCGGATTCGTTTCCGCTCAATAATTCAAGCAGTGTTTATCCGATCTTCACCAAACTTCATGAAAATGTGTAAGGCCATGAGATCTAGGTCAAGTTCGATAAACAGTCAAATTGACCTAGCCGCTTCAGAGTTACGGCCCTTGACACATAGAAAAATGGCGTTTTTTTTGGTTTCCGCTCAATAACTCAAGCATTTGTCATTGGATCTTCACCAAACTTCATGAAAATGTGTAAGGCCATGAGATCTAGGTCAAGTTCGATAACCAGTCAAATTGACCTAGCCGCTTCAGAGTTACGGCCCTTGACACATAGAAAAATGGCGTTTTTTTTGGTTTCCGCTCAATAACTCAAGCATTTGTCATCGGATCTTCACCAAACCTCATGAAAATGTGTAAGGCTACGAGATCTAGGTCAAGTTCGATAACCAGTCAAATTGACCTAGCCGTTTTAGAGTTACGGCCCTTGACACATAGAAAAATGGCGTTTTTTTTGGTTTCCGCTCAATAACTTAAGCATTTGTCATTGGATCTTCACCAAACTTCATGAAAATGTGTAAGGCCATGAGATCTAGGTCAAGTTCGATAAACAGTCAAATTGACCTAGCCGCTTCAGAGTTACGGCCCTTGACACATAGAAAAATGGCGTTTTTTTTGGTTTCCGCTCAATAACTCAAGCATTTGTCATTGGATCTTCACCAAACCTCATGAAAATGTGAAAGGCTACGAGATCTAGGTCAGGTTTGATAACCAGTCAAATTGACATAGCCACTTTAGAGTTACGGCCCTTGACACATAGAAAAATGGCGTTTTTTTTGGTTTCCGCTCAATAACTCAAGCATTTGTCATCGGATCTTCACCAAACCTCATGAAAATGTGTAAGGCTACGAGATCTAGGCCAAGTTCGATAACCAGTCAAATTGACCTAGCCGTTTTAGAGTTACGGCCCTTGACACATAGAAAAATGGCGGTTTTTTTGGTTTCCGCTCAATAACTTAAGCATTTGTCATTGGATCTTCACCAAACCTCATGAAAATGTGAAAGGCTATGAGATCTAGGTCAGGTTTGATAACCAGTCAAATTGACGTAGCCACTTTAGAGTTACGGCCCTTGACACGTAGGAAAATGGCGGTTTTTTTTGGTTTCCGCTCAATAACTCAAGCATTTATCATCTGATCTTCACCAAACCTCATGAAAAAGTGTACAGCTATAAGGTCTAGATCAAGATCGACAACCAGTCAAATTGGCCTAGCCGCTTCAGAGTTACAGCCCTTGATGCGAAGAAAAATGGTGTTTCTTCCCGTTTCCGCTCAATAACTCAAGCATTTGTCATCGGATCTTCGTCAAACCTTTTGAAACATGAAAAGGTGTACGGCCATAAGATCTAGGTCATGTTAGATAACAAGATTTCAAATTGACCTACACGCTTAAGAGTTATGGCCCTTTACACAAAGAAAAATATGTCAATATCACATTTGCCCAATATATTATGACACATCTGTGACGGTGCTGATATCTTAACGTTACGTTACTATCAAAGCATGCACGGGGGCATGTGTCGTCCTATGGAGACAGCTCTTGTTTTATTTCAGTTATGCCCCTTTTTAACATAGGAGTTTATTGGTTCAAGTTTTACATGCAAGTTCTATTCACGCCATATCTTAGTTACTATTTATGATATTGCATTGAAACTTATAACACTTGTTTATCATCATTAGTCAATGGTACTGGTCAATTGTAATAACTCCATTTTTAGTTTAATTCGAGTTATGCCCCTTTTAACTTAGACTTTCCTTGGTTAAAGTTTTGCATGCAAGTTACATTCAAACCATATCTCACCTACTATCAATGATATTGCATTGAAAAGTTTAACTTTTCTGTACACTTTCCTACTATGCAATAAAAAAAATCATATTCCACAGTGTGCTTACATACTTTGCAAGTGACATGTGATGCTCTTTGTTTATATGATGTTTATGTGATAAGTAGAATATTGTTGCTAGGTAGTAAAAATTTTAGACAGTGATAGGTGTTTGCCTTTTTTCTGTGTCTAAAGGTTGTATCTATGTGTCAAAAGGTTGTATCTCACCCGAAACTGTAGATGAATTTGACAAATTAATGCCAAATAGTCATATCTGGCCGAGATCTCACATTTTGTTACCAAAAATAAATGGGTGCGAGGTTTTGAATGTGTCATATGACGTATATCTAAGAAAATGATTGGTGCAGAGCTACAATATTTTGACATAAGGAGCAAAACGGTCTCCTGTTTCCCCGCTCATACAAACCTGAGATACGAGGTTTTGACTATCGAGCGAGGATATCAAACTTGTGTTGTTTGGCATGGTATTGTATTCAATACTAAAAATAATTACTAAACTACTTTAAACTCATCACTTATTTATTACATGACTGTATCCTCTACATTATTATTTTAATTTGTCACCATTGTTTTAAAATTGACTCCTTTAACAAATCATATCTTACTTATATGATTATTTTGTAGAAACTTTGTTATGTCAGTGGATGTATACAATTCCCTTTAAACATACACATTTCTTGAATAGAGTACAGTGCCGCTTGAAGTCTTAAAATCATTTTCACTGACAAATATTTGTTAATAGTCCAGTGTTGAGATAATTGCAATGCCTCAACAACCATTGTACATTAGCTTTCATTGCCATGTAGTCAACTAAGTAGCGTAACTCACGTTTCAATATAATACAAATTTTAAATGGCCTGTTTTGAACTTATATTTTTTCTGACAAATGGCTGCGAATAGTCGAGCGCGCTGTCTAGTGACAGCTCTTGTTTTATATGTGATATTTTCAGCTTGTGTTACCTGGTGTGTTAGAACAAGTTGTGAGTTGTAGGGATGCTATAGCACAGGAATATCTCATGGAATGTATTATACAGGTTAGTCAAGACAAGCAAAAATAAAATGACGAGCAAAGCCTTTATTTGCCAGTCAGCTTTATGCTGAAATATGGCAGTCAATAATCAACAACGCGGTCAATAAAGCCAGATTAAAATCCTGAAAATCATTTGCTGCCCATCATTTCCCTTAACAAGATACCTTTAACAACAATGTTTCCGTATTTTAGTCAGTTTGTATCCAAGAAAATCCTTCTTGGTAGATTTATTATGCTATGACTTCGCCATTTCTTGAGATGTTTTCATCAAATAACTTTTATTTTTGTCCGAAATCACAGCCATTACTGTTTAATTAAAACCGGATGTCCAGATTAATCAGGAATATCATTTCCCGGCCTGGCTATACTACTGTTTTAGTCACTGACCGAATGATCTTATTAGTATTCATAGTATTCTAATCACCTCAGTTTCTAGATATTGCACTACACCTCTGCATCAGATGGTGCCATTTTGGACTTCTGGAGTTTTGTGAGTTTTCTGGTGCTAGTATAAAGGAAAGTTATTCACTTTTTTGAATGAAACAAGTAGTAGACAATACATAAATTTTGTGAGTTTTCTGGTACTAGCATATAGGAAAGCTATTAACTTTTGTTGATTGAGACAAGTAATTTCAAATCCTAAATTCCCTGACTAACCGTTTCATGTGCTTGCAGGTATTTCCAGATGACTTCCATCTACAGACATTGAGTGCATTCCTGAGAGCATGTGCTGAACTTCATGCACATGTGAATGTGAAAAACATCATCATCTCATTGATTGACAGGTTTGTTAGATTTACTGATTTAGGGTTTTCATTTAGATTTTGCTGTTCACTAAATCGTTACCATCTGTGTTTATTATCCCCCATCAAAGACAAAGATTGTATGGTAATGGTAGGCGTCGTTATGTCAGTCCGTCCAGCAATCTGTGTGCAACTCCTCCCAACATTTCTAAACAGATTATGATGCAACTTTCACTAAGTAACTACTTTGTGATTTGACCATTAGAGTCCCTTCGTTGATATTTTTACATATATTACAACTATCTTCTCTTTGGTAGGAGATATTACTTTCTATGACTGTTTCTTGTTTTCCATCATTCATAAGGTGCATCTTAACAATATAAGTGTTTTCATTAAAGTTTTTCTGAGCAGGCTTCAAAATGTATGGCAGTGAAAACAGTGTTTTGGTCATTTAAAATAAGTATTATTATGTTATAAGTTTTTATGCTGCCAAAGTTTCAGTTGTGACCGACATTTTGGCCTTCGGCCGCTACTCTATCTCTCAATGACTATCCTGCTGATGACTAAATTCTTGCTATGATCATCTGTTCCTCCTAATCTGATTGTTTATTTCCCATGATTCACTATGTTTCAGATTGGCTCAGTTTGCCCAGAATGAAGAGGGAGCAGGTATACCACAGGACATACAACTCTTTGATATATTCTCTCAGCAGATTGCACAAGTTATCCAGGTATTTTGTTGCTTCTTACTTCCCTACATGTACTACTGTTAGTCCTCTCAAAACATGTCTACCAGGGCTTTCACTAGCCTCCAAAAGTGAAGAGTTAAAATGACTCCTGACTCTCAATTTTCAAGAGTCATCAAAATATTGTAAGTAAATCTGTACTATCTACTATATTTTAAATTTGACTCTTCAGGTTAAATTTTCAAGAGTCTAAGTAGGCACTTTTGTCAAATTCAAGAGTCAAAAAGCAGTTTCAATTGTCAAATGAAAGCTCTGGTCTACTCAAAAGACATTTGTGGTAAAATTGGACCCACACAAACAACTGAAATGTTTCATTGTACAGTATAATTACTCTATTATAACCACTGAGACCAACATAAAGTTGTCTTTATTATAGTGACTATGTCGACCTTATTTGCACAACTGACCAAATGATGTGAGCAGCAGAATTTCTATTCAGACTGCAATTTTGTTGATCTGGTTTAAGTATGAAGATTTCCATGTAGAGTATCTATTGTATGGAACCAGGCCCCAATCTCCCGAAAGAAGACCCAATTTTTTTTCCAAAAATCAGAGTCTAAATTTTAATAAATCTGAAGTTAGAACTCATTAAGAATTACTAGAATGAATAAAGAATAGCATTTGTTGTTTTGATGCTGATTGACTTACTTGTTTTATAAACTTCTCCTTTTTTTTCAGAATCGTTCGGACATGCCACCTGAGGATATAGTATCATTACAAGTTGCACTGATCAATCTAGCCTTGAAATGTTACCCTGACAAGATAGAGTATGTAGACAAAGTACTGGAAACTACAGAAGATATATTTAACAGATTAAACCTGGATCAGTAAGTTTGACAGGATTCTTAAAGTGTATAGAGCTATATCTAACGTTTTTTTTTTAAATTCAAAAACTGAAAAACAATTATGCTTTCATATCCATTAGATCATTTTTCGCTTCAGCTTTAACAGAAACTCTCTCTGTGATTTATTGGACATGCAAATTGTCCGTTTTCATACAAAAGTGTTCTAGAACACCCTATGAAATAGTAAGAATCATCTATTTTTTCAACGATTGAATCAAAGTCGCGGAACCCATCCAAGTTTTAATTTGCAATTAAGGTAGTCTAGTATCATACTGGTACTTAAAACGATGCTAGTAATTATTTTGACATTTAATGACCGTCAGATATAGCTCTATACACTTTAAACTAAAAGTATAATAAAATTATGTAATAAAGTACCAACAGTTCTACAATTCTGTATGAATCTTGAAATCCGGATTGGCTGTAGAGAGCTTTTTGATAAACTTTGCAATTTACCAACTGGAGTTTAGTCCTGTTATGATATTTGGTAATTTAAAGATTATTTTTCCATGTTTCGGTTCGCACATTTGTGCAAAAAAATACTAAATCAACAGGTTGCTTGTTGATTTTGCTCTTGAATCTTTACTACCAATTCAAAAGTCCCAGGTTTGAATCCTGGCCTGGGCACTGGAAAATTCAGAATTTCTTTTAAATGTTTCATGCCCAATAAGAGAACTGGTTCAACTAAGAAATTCATAATTAGTCTTGCAGTAACCAGTAGGTTGTTTTGAATGTGTTCATTCGGTGCTACATGTTTGGCACATCGAGGAACCAAATAATCTATTCTATTCAAAGAGCTAGGGTGTCTCATCCCGATTCCTTCTACCAATACCTGCCAAGTTAGTTAAATCCAAAATAGGAGTGATTATTATTATTATTATTATTATACCATATTTATATAGCCCTTTTTTCATGTATACACACGTTCAAAAGTGCTGTACAATCATGACTAATACATGGTTAAAACATTATATAATGTACATAAAATATAAAAGTAGGACCTACTAAACCCAGTAGGCGGGGGCTCTACTTAACCCAGTAGACGGGGCTCTACTCAACCCAGTAGACGGGTTTCTACTTAACCCAGTAGACGGGGCCCTACTAAACCTAGTAGTAGGGATCTATTGAAGACAGTTGACGGAGCTCTACTTAACCCAGTAGGCGGGGCTCTACTTAACCCAGTAGACGGGGCCCTACTAAACTTAAAAGTAGGGATCTACCAATAGGTGGATGAGGCTTATAGTCCTGGGAACATGTGGTGATAATGCAAAACATGTCACATGATGCTTTTAAATGGAATTTTAAGGAGATGTACATGCATAAACAAGGAAATTCAATGTATTAATTCTTGTGGTTATAAATATGGGACAGAAGATCATAAAATGAACCAAATGTACTTTAGTGCAAGGTAGGTGAACTTCGAAACCAAAAATTTGTCAATGAAAAAGGAGTAACTCCACTTTAATAGTACTTGGCAGGTATGCTTGTACCTCACACCTGTTGTTACTCTGACATATACCTGTAGATCTATGTTACAGTTACAAACATTGTAGCCGATATCTAAGGAGCTGATGCTTTGTTACTCATTTTTTGTTTTGTGCCTCCGTTGCTCAGTGGTTAGTGTGCTTGCCATCTAATCTGGCTCCGGGTTCGAAATCTGGGTGGAGGCACATATATATGCCTGTCATATTTCAGTAGAAATAAAGCAAATAAAGGCTATGCTCGGCATTATTTATTTAAACCTGTATCTATATTACAGTTTGGAGCATGGAAGCCCTGTATCCAAGGAGCTGATGAGGCTGATGAAGATACCAATAGATAACTACAACAATATATTAACTGTACTGGAGTTACAACATTATGGTCCATTGTTTGAATGCTTCGACTATCAGAGTAGAAAAGTCATGAGCTGTTACATGATAAGCAATGCACTGGATAATGAAACAAACATACCAAGTCAGGAACAGGTATATACTGTCAAATCATTAATTTGGGGAATAAGTTTCGTGGATTTCGTGGTTTTCCTTTAACCACGAAATCAAATCCCATCGAACAATAATTTTGACCCTTGTATTTGTTCCCAGAAATGCAAAATCCATGAATTAAGGTCCCATTGAAATGGTCTTGTTTACCAAAACCATGAATTTTTGTCCCCTCGAAATTAAATTATTTTACAGTTTATAAATAATAATATCATACAGTACTTCCATGTTAGACCAAATGACGGAACAATGTTCTCCTATGTGTGTTATAAACAAGTGGTCATTGTCATAGACAGCCATATCTACTTCCAAAGATAAGATAATCATCAAAGGACCATAACTCAAACAAAAATGGTCAAATTACAAAATCCTGATTATAAAATGCTCTGCAGGTCCTCATTATTCTGTGAAGTTTTTGCAAAATCCCTTTAGAAATGTGGAAGGAGTTGCACACAACTCGGAATGATGCCTACCATTATCATATCTCCCTTCGTTTTGGAAGGGAACAAATAAATTCAGGTTGTCACCAGCTTTTTGGAAACAAGGTCTCGATTAACAACTTGTGTTTTCTAGATTTGTTTAACAAATGTTGATTTCCAAATAGGACTCATGATGCATCTTGTATCTCACCTTTGTACATGCAAATTTGACTGAAATAAATCCAGTCATGAGTTTGAGACAAAATTAAAGTTGGTGTACGTTACAAACCTTTAATAGAGAAACATTTGATAACAATATTGATTTTCCCTCCACATACATGTGGTTAAGTGACTGGTTCATTGAGGAATGGATAGTTAGTACTGGAACCTTGACTTTCATTATGAAGGACAGAACAAATAGTTCCTGATCAATAACTCAAGGACAGTGTTGGTCTTCAGGATTGGTAAAGCTTATATAAGTATGTTAGTCATCATCAGTAGATAAGTTCAAGGTTTTTATATCATTTAACATAAGTGATTGTTTAGCTTCTTTGGTGGCAGACCTGCAGTACGAAGATCTCATGGTTGGCCATGATATTTGATGTGTTAATTGTGTAAATTGGTTTACCATGTGCTCTACCCCGTGTGGTCTGTATCGCTTTATGAAACTCACCTTGTGATCAGTGTTGCACAACAAAACAAGCTTTGTTTGGTCAATGGTGCGAATAAAACTGTTAATATGATACCTTGGTAGGAGAACATAATTATATTAGACCCAAGTAAAATAATTCTAACAAACAGTTGGGGAGTGCTCCTGTGGATATGTTGTACATATTTACAAGTACAGGTCCTCAAGGGTTCTCAATAACAGCAGGCTGCAGGCCAAATTGACTGCTTAAAAGCCATTTGTAGCCAGCTGAAAATGTGAAATTTGAAGAAAATAGTTTTATCAAGGACCTTATCAGGCCTGTTGGTTCTGAATCAGCATTTCGGCCTGCTAGGCTAGGTTAATTCTTATTGAGAACCTTGATCCTCCCCCAGATATTGTTGAAGGAGCTAGGGGCAATGCCAGGATATGTTCTAACGGTAGTCAACAATGATTACTAATATGTTTTGGAAGAGAAAACTGCATTGATAAGTTTAAATTAAATGCCGTCTTTAAGCTTTGTATTCATACCACAAGCCTTAATCTCTCAATTTACACGAATATTTTAAAACCGCCAAATATATAGTGATTGAAAGACACCAAACTAAGATTTAAGTTTCAGTTTATTAGCATAAGAACATTATTTATGTTTGTCGCCTTGAACAAATAATAATTTAAGGTGCTTGGGTAAAGCCAATTCTAGATTTAAGGCACTGGGGCAAGGCTTTTCTCCTTATATAACAGAGGCCTGTAAAAGGCCCCTTCCCAATTGAAAATTTCTTTAAAATCATGCAGTTTTCCCCCAAAATCCCAAGTTATATCCACTTTTTTGTTTCACAAAACAGGAAAAACATTATTTATGTTTGTCGCCTTAAACAAATAATAATTTAAGGTGCTTGGATAAAGCCAATTCTAGGTTTAAGGCACTGGGGCAGGGCTTTTCTCCTTATATAACAGAGGCCTGTAAAAGGCCCCTTCCCAATTGAAAATTTCTTTAAAATCATGCAGTTTTCCCCCAAAATCCCAAGTTATACCTACTTTTTGCTTCACAAACTAGGAAATACTCCCAATGTTTTTTCCAAAATTTAGAGGCTAAAGCCCCTTCCAAAAAGGAACAGAAAAAGTCCTGTGGAGTACTGCAGCGCTGAGGGGCTGCCAGTGAGCTCTCCTATTGTGATAATCTGTGTTTCAGGTGGACAGTTTGTTATCTATAATCAGCGTACTTGTACAAGACCAGAATGACCAACCAGAGGAAGGTGATGACCCGGAGGATTTCGCCGAGGAACAGGGAATCATCGGACGATTTATACATCTCTTACAGTCTGATGACCCTAATCAACAATACCTGGTATATAATATAATTATTGTTAAGTTGATATTTCCACAGGTCAAAACATTTGTAAATTTTGACTTCAGACATTTGGCAGGCTGAAATTCTAGCAATATGTTTATTCCATAGTACTGTTCTTTTTTATTTAAGATTTCAAAGATTTGTCACACTCATACCATCAGCCAATGTATTTCAATGGTTTTTCTACATGACATAGTTCTCTAATACGTTGAATTGCGTAAGAGGAAGTTTTCTTTGTGACTAACAATTTCATAAAAATTATCGCGACAAATGTTACTGAACATCGAGGTTACCCTCGAAAGATTGAGTGCTGTGATTGGCTCACTGAACTGAATGGAAACTTCACCGGCCAATCAGATGGTTCCTTTTATTTGTGCGGGAAAACATACTGGGGTCATGTGGAACCATAGTCAGTATCCCCCTCAGATTTTTACGATAAATGTACCTGATCTGGTAAAATAGTCTTGGGACATGTATAAAATAGGTAATTCTGTCATAAAATGGAAAACTTTCACATTACAAAAACTTTCACCCATGCAGGTAAAAGGCAACAACGATTATTAGTGTGGTAGTGTCTTCATTTATACTATCTATTGGTTTGTTAAGCGGTTTGCAGCAGACAGAATGAAATACTCCCTGAAAATGAACTCAAACAGCTCAGAAATCAACGTCTTACAACGAGCATGGCCGCTACTACGATAACATTAGAGTCGTTCCAAATGTTACCATTTAAACTTAAAATAAATGTACCCAGACAATTTGTACATCAAAATTTTGTACACGATAAACAGCACTCGTTCCAGCCATAATAATATGGATTAATTTTTATGAAATTAAATGGATTAATTTTTATGAAATTAAATGGATTAATTTTTATGAAATTAATCCTGATTATTTCAGATATTGAATACCGCCAGGAAACATTTTGGAGCTGGTGGGGATAAACGAATCAAGTTCACATTACCACCAATTATATTCTCTGCATATAGATTGGCTTGTAGATATAAAGAAAGTTCTGATGAGGTAAGTGTATACTTTACCAGTAATTTGTTGATATAAGCAGGAAGTCCTACAATTCCGGATTAATCCGGATTGACAGCATTAGAAAGAATTATCTTTTCTGCACAAAATAAAAGTTATTTGATGGAAAAATTAGAAGAATTGTCATTTGAAGTTCCAAAATCTGAAATAGAACAATAAAACCATGTTTGAACCCTATTTAATGTGTAAGGTTGTGTAATACTGGCATCAAAAACAGACTTGGGACTAGTTTTCAGGATTGGACATTATGCCTTAGTATGACCCCTGTATAAGGCACTTTTACTATAAATTCAAAACTGTCATAAGGTAAGTGTTACTCAGCAATATTTTGAAAGAAGTAGAGAAAAGAGCCTGCTACGCCTGTAATGGAAAGATTTTCATGTTGTCAAGGGATAATGCCAGATTTGAGCTATGTTGTAGATTATTTGCTAATTTCCACACAATTACGTTGGTGTGAATTATGTGAACCTTTAATTCACACTGAATCATTGATTAACGATGTCCAGGTGTAAAAACTTTTTTTTAATGTTGAGGAATGCATTTTAAATAGTTTTATTCTATTGTATACCCATTAAGACAACTGCATGTGAATTTTAAAACACATGTATTGACATTTAAGAGAGTAATTGCTATTTTAATTTCCCTACACCCAGCGTAAGAACGTACTGCACAAACAAATGGAGGCAACCGCATGACAAATAAAATAAAAATCTCCAACAGATAGCACAATAAAAACAAAAGTGTGTTTAAAATTAATGATAATTATTATTTCTTCAATCAAAAGTGTAAAAATGATGTTTGGTCTAGTAATGAAGTAGATAAAAATAAAAATGTAACCCCACCCTGCTCGAAATTAAGGCATTTTTTTGCATATTGCCAATAAGTACCCTATAGATAAATGGAAATAAAATATGATCTAAACAATTGCCACCATTGATTTTTTTTCAAAAATAGCTTCAATGAGTGTGTAATGTTTTAACAAAAATTCAAAAGGTTTTACCGAGCAGTTTTGAAAATATACATTTCAGAAATCCTTAGTAACCCGATTTTCATCTGTTTACCACATATAAATTCCTATAAAATTAAAGAAAGAAAAAAGAAAAAAAAATTTTTTTCTCCAAATTACACTATAAAGTGATGTTACGAAGCCAAAACATTGTCTTATTACTAAAAATAAAATAAAAAAGAAAAAAATATTTTGGCTCTAGTGGGGGTTGAACCCACGACCTACAGGAAATCAGTCAATTTGTCATAAAATTACTGAAATTGAGAACTCTTCAAGAGGAGATCTTTTATTAGACCCGGATATCCTTAAAACTTTAGATATCCTATCTAGTAATTATGATAGGTATAAATTGAAACAGTAATTATGTTGATGATTGTTATACCCGTGCACCACCTGAATCCTCCCAATTAAGGATGAATGAATTTAGTACATACCGTAAAATCATTAATTTTCGTTGGGGATTAAATTTCATGGATGTCTTTGTTGGCCTTTAACCAGGAAATTAAACCCCATCAAACAATAATTTTGACCCTTGTATTTATTACCTTAAAGCCACAATAAGGTTCCTGAACGACATATTTTCTATAGATAGAAAACACAAATCTTTGTTACTGATTTGAAGACTGATAAATAATTACCACATCAAGCTATTAAAACACTCTCTTACTGTCATATATGTGAAATAATCTTCCCTTGAAGATTGACATAACGAGCCCGGTTTGTTTACAAATACGGCGTTTAACAGCATCTCCGTCACTTTCCGGAGACTACCGATAAATTTTCGCCAGTTTCTGATAACCAATGGATGGATAGCACACCTATTGATAACGTAGGGCGCACACTATAACCCGGTATATACCAGTACCTTCCGGTATCGTATATAGTAGCATGCTATTGACACTTAATCATGTTGTATATTGCCTTGTATATTGCCTTGTATATTGACATTAATCATGTTGAATGTATAATTGAAACATGCCAGAGGCGGGGGATTTACTATGCGTATGCAATACAGATAGTGCGAATGGCTGTGTGCAGTTGTATAAATTTCTCCAATAATTATTAGATTAATATTTTCGTGTACAGTAGAATCTACAATAAAGTAATAATTGTTTACTTGTAAGTATATAAATCTGCATGTTCAATATACACGAATGTTGTGAGTTATTTAATTTTCATAAACACGTGTCAATCATTATTAAGATCAAAGAGGTGGCCTTTTCTTTTAATATCAATATAAAACGCACAAACATGATCATATGAATGGAAAATTAAGATATATGTTATATCCACATGCCCTCAAATTTTCCTATGCATATGTATTTGATTGCAGCTAGCTACATTTTGTTTATTGTCTGATACAACATAATCAGTAATAAAATATAAAGGTAGATGTTTATGTTTGTCCTTATAATTTTATATCGCTGGCTTAGAATAAAAAGGTCGTAAGTGCCATATTTGAAATATATACCACAAGGCGCTTCTTATGAGTCTATTTTCATGAAAGCTTGTTAACCATAAGTAAAGAGTAATTTGTCAGACAGATTTTCATATTTTTATGCTCCTGTATCGATAGATCGGGAGGCATATAGTAATGCACCTGTCCGTCCGTCCGTCTGTCCGCTCTTACGAGAGGTACAATGTGGGGTGTGCGGTCGTGACTATGGTACATTGTGGGGTGATTTTGCACTATGGGGTGCACCCCGTAATACGATATGCTCAGATAGCTGTAAATGAGCGAAAATGGACAAATTTGATGTTAAGGGGGGTGCACCCCAGAATGATTATGGGCTGATTGTCCGTACTTGGACTTTGAACTTTTGGACTGGTTATGGGCTGCACCTCACAGGGAATGTTTGTAGGGTGCACCCCACAACGATGAATTGTACAAAAACGACATTGTGGGTTGAATTTTGCACCCCGGAAGTAAGACTGTGGGGTGCAGCTCATAATGTACCTCTCGTAGGTACGTCCGTCCGTCCGTCCGTCTGTCCGTCCGCCCTGGTTAACCCAAATTGACCGTTTCTTCTAGCATTAATATGGCTTGCTACTAAGCTTTCAAACTTGCATGGATGTTGTATATGAACACTCTCCACGCGCCTGTATCACCTGACTCCATTTTGACCTTCACCTTGACCTAATTTTGGACTTAGACTTATTGAAAGGCCAAATTCTTGGTTAACCCAAATTGGCCGTTTCTTCTAGCATTAATATGGCTTGCTACAAAGCTTTCATACTTACATGGATGTTGTATATGACCACTCTCCACACACCTGTATCACCTGACTCCATTTTGACCTTCACCTTGACCTAATTTTGGACTTAGACTCATCTCCCCTATAGTATTTTCACAATAAAATTTTGTCTGGAGCGTATCTTCAAAACTATTTAACATATTGACTTGAAATATGATATATAAATAGATGGCAACTGGGAGAAGTGCATTGACAAAGAACCATAACTCTGTCTGTCTTAAATTTTGAATTATCTCCCCTTTCGTGTTTTTATAGTCAAATTTTGCTCTGAGTATATCTTCAAAACTATTTAACATATTGACTTGAAACTTGGAATATAAAAAGATGGCAACTTGGAGAAGTGCAATGACCAAGCAATATAACTCTGTCTGTCTTAAACTTTTAATTATCTCCCCTTTAGTATTTTCAGAATAAAATTTTGACCGGAGTGTATCTTCAAAATTGTTTAAGATATTGCCTTAAAACTTGATATATAAATAGATGGTAGCTTGTAGAAGTGCATGGACCAAGAACCATAACTCTGTCTGTCTTACATTTTGAATTATCTCCCCTTCAGTATTTTCATGATAATTGTTTGTCTGGAGCGTATCTTCAAAAGAATTTAAAATATTGACTTGAAACTTGGTATATGAATTGGTGGCAACTTGGAGAAGTGCAGTGACAAAGAACTATAACACCTGTATCACCAGATCACACATGAAGTCAATCAAGGCACTGCTTTCAAATGTGGCATATTCGTTTACAATCATAAGTCCCTTATAGTTCAAAGCCATGTAACACTATCAAACATTTTAACTGAATAATGGCCCCTGATTGACTTAGCTTTTTATGGACATGGCTTCCACGGGGGCATAAGCGTTTATTGAACGCAGTCTTGTTTTCAAAATATGATTTTGTTGATACGATCTTTTCATTCTAAGCCAGCGATATGTTATATATCATGGAGTTAATGTGCTTGTCTATATAATTCCATGATTATATTAAGTGATGTATATTCAATCACACTTCTACACTTATACTTTAGTTGGATTATACCTAGCCATTCAATTAGGTGTCAGTCTTGATTAGACTACAATATGCCACGCAATATACAAAACAATATAGGCCTATAACAGGGTACCGGCAAATACCGGTGTACCGGGTTTTGTGCGTATACTTCCGATCATTGACGAAATCTTCGGAATCGTTCGTAAAATTTAAACGTAAACACTATTTAGTATTTTGTACAGAGGACAAAATACTAAATAGCGCTTTCAGTTGATTATTTCTCAAAGAAGGAACAGCGACCTGAGGTCGGATATGGGTCCCTTCTGCACCATTTTTAGTATAATTTAATATCTCAATATTTCAATATTCTTTGTAGATAGAAAATACCCACCATTTTAAACCTTATTGGGACTTTAAATGCAAAATCCACAAATTAATGTCCCGTTCGAAATTGTCATTTTTAGCAAGCCCACAAAATAATTTTACAGTATATCGGCGCAATGATGGATGAATAAATTTAGTGCATAATCAATCATGAAGGGAGGTAATTGTGCCTGGCAAACTTACTGGTACTTTTTCACATTTCAGGATGAGAACTGGGAGAAGAAATGTCAGAAGATATTCCAGTTCTGTCATCAGACTATAGGGGCCCTGATTAAAGCCGAGCAGGCCGAGATACCACTGAGATTGTTCTTACAAGGGGCCATGGCTGCTGGTGCTATTGGCTTTGATAACCATGAGACCGTGGCTTATGAGTTCATGTCACAGGTTTGTACTTAATGATTGTTTGTTGCAGGGTGTAGAAATGAGATGAAAGGCCATAAAACCCTCTGACATTTTGAAAAAGCTTGCCAGCAACTTTTTTCCATTTTCTTTTTTTGATACTTTTGGTGTGATTTCAAATTAAGCACCTACTTTTGAAGACTAACTGGGTACATATTGATGTGTTTACTTGTTCTGCTGTCTTGTCAAAGTCACTCAATTTAATTGAAATCAAGGTGATAGAAGGCTTTAAGTGCCTACCAATTATCATGTCTCCCTTTTTACACTTGATCGATCAAGTTATCTTTATGTTATCTTTATACCAATTGTGCATTGGACAGTTGGCGACAAAATTATGAAAATATCCTCACATGCAAATATTCCAATCAACCACTGATGAAAATATCCCTATTAACTGTATGTACTAATATAGACCCCGTTATTGCTTGGTCAAGATATGCTAACAGCCCCCCCCCCTTCTCACAACAAATATGTCTCCACAAGCATCTGAGTTGGTCAGACTGCATCTGCACTCATTTATTTCAAAGATTTAATACACACAGGAGTAAGTCCTGAAGTAGTAAGCTGGAATCACATCCCTGTTCCTGGCTTGGCAATTAGCAACCAATCTCAGACCTGAAAATCTCCCTCTTTCAAGACCTAAAACAGTACTTTCTAAAACAAAGCATGAAAGTTCAGGGCTCAAACACTTAAATCCGCAACAGGCTAAAAACACCTGGCATGTTAATCTGAATCATTGGATTAATAAATTTCAGGGGTAAAAGTTTTCAGTCTCGATACTGATTTCAGTATTTTAGGAAAAAATTGCCCAGTGATTATGTAATTTGTATGAAAATCATCTAGTTCAGTATATTGACTAGCATATTTCAGTATTTAGGAAATTTTGAACTTTAACCCATGGATTATTGATGTTACAAATGTTTAATCTTTCAGGCCTTCTCTCTGTATGAAGATGAGATCTCGGACAGTAAAGCACAGCTGGCAGCTATAGTGTTAATCATTGGAACATTAGAACAGATCTCATGTTTTGGCGAAGAGAATCACGAACCATTGCGTACACAATGTGCTCTAGCCGGATCTAAACTGTTGAAAAAACCAGATCAGTGTAGGGGTGTGGCTACATGTTCACATTTATTCTGGTCCGGGAAGAGTACAGCACAAGAAGGGGAGGTAACTACACCTACAATGTAGTACTATAAACCATTAATTTTCAAGGGAGATTAAATTTCATGGATTTCGAGGTTCACCTTCAACCACAAAATCAAAACCCATCGAACAATGATTTTGAACCTTGTATTTATTACCTGAAATACAAAATCCAAGAATTATTGTCCCATCGAAATGAAATGAGTTTAAAGTATTCATTATATTTTTTGTCGAAATTTACATGAGGAGAGTTGATATTATGGTATAGCTTGGCCACATTGACATGAGCCTGACCTATTGATTAGCATAGTTTAACAGTCGATATATTGTCTACGTTAATAACACCGATTGTATGTTTTCATAATCAGGGAGTATCACGAAGACGCTCGAAAAGTAATACAAACACAAATATGAAATACCGATAGTGCGCGATTTGCTTGCGGAAATTGATATATTCAAAGCAAGAACCTTAGAATATATTCATACATAAAGGTTATGATTAGGTCAATGTCTGCTTAATACACATAGAGACATTTTCAGTCATTATAAAATATTTAAACTTTTCATAGTATTCTGGGATTCAGGATTGCATGTAAAACACATTATATGCCCCATGGCAGCCTTACTGTTAAAACTGGTAAAGGTAACAGTGACCTTTGACCTACTGACCTCAAAATCAATAAGAGTCAATACACCCCCTCGTCAAAGGTGGGGGCATAATTAGCAACTTTATTTTAAGAGGCAATAAAGATGGTCAAGCCCTCTTTTTATTACTTGTAAGCCTCTACAGCAATAACATGTTTATGCGAAAATAACATTAACAGTATATTGATAATTAGTACATTTTATAAGTCAGTACCTTAGGATGGTGCCTCCACGGAGTATTGGGAGTATATGTACTGTTGAGGGGGGTATTTTCTTGCATTGTGTGGTACTATATGTGTGCATACTTGTATTTATAGACGAGGGATGGTAAACGTACATCAGATTGTCTGAAGAAAGGTGTGAAGATTGCTAATCAATGTATGGATAACTCAGTACAGGTCCAACTGTTCGTAGAACTACTCAACCATTATATTTATTACTATGAAAAAGAAAATGAACAGGTAAGATTTTGGACATTAAGCTAAAACCTACCTATTTCAATTAGTTCTTTTAAGATCTGAATAATTACAAATTTGAACAAAACATTTGCAATTACGATCTATGATGTTCCTTTCTACAAGGTTGCAGTTGCAGAAACTGATTTCTATTTAGTTTACTAATCAGAGTACACAGTTACTCAGGAATTGATAAATCTCAGAAAAAAGCCTATAAACGACTAAAATTGAAAAAAAAAATCCTGAACTTGATATTCTTCTTTTGTATTGACGCCAACATCACACTGATCAGCGTATACTAAGTACTATCTTATTTTAGGTTAATATGTTGTGGCTGAAATGGAATCGTAATAGACATACAGTGCCCACCAAAAATATGGATACACTTTTTGACAGATGCAGAATTATAATTGGTTTAATTATTCCATATCTTTTGGTCAGACGGTAGCAATGTTTGCAATTTCTGAAAAAACAGTTAATGAAGGAGTAAAAAATGTAACAGATAGGAAAATGAACATTTTCTGATTTAAAAATAAACTATGAGATTCAAGGGGCTGAATTTGCCATATTTTATGATCATGTTGTCGTTCAAGCTGGCAAAGAAACTTAATATTTTCCATCTAGGGTACCAATCGACGTATTGTCTTTACACTATAAAAAAAAATATTCCTGGTCTTCAAAAACATTGTTGCTTCTCTGTTCTGCAAGTAGTGTTATACAGGCAAGTAAATGGGGAAAACTCTCTGTATTCATATTTTTGGTGGGCACTGTATATGGGTTAATGGATTAGAGTAATCATCATGATTAATAATCGATTATTATTTTCAAAGTAATTGGACACATCTCTGGTAATAAATATCTAAATTTCCTTTTCAGGTTACTGTTCAAGTGTTGAATCAGTTGATCAGTAAAATTAAAGAGACATTACCCAACCTGGAGGCGAACGAAGAAACCGAACAAATCAACAAACATTTTCAGAATACAGTGGAACATTTACAAGCCATGAAACAGTCAGAAGACTCTGACTCACCCGATTATAGTGAACTTGTCATTTAAAATACATGTGTTACGGGTAACAGAATAGTAGAAAAAACCAAGCCAGTTGTTTCCACCTGTTACTGGTATTTTTGTGTTGAATATTCATTGGATATTATTATATACCTGCTTATAGTGAACTTGTCATATACAATATGTGTGAACCAATACATTGTTAATGAATAATTCAGAAAGTGTAAAATAGATCATGTTTTTCAACCTGTTGCCGCGGGTATTTTGTTGTCGAATAATCATTGGACAAGTCAATGAGATGAAGCCTGTTTTTATAACAGGCAATTTTGTATCAAGCGGGATACTTTAATTGTTTATATATAATGTATATTATTAGGGAAATAAATACGTTTACCAAGTAAACTATTTCTATGTGTGAACAAAGTTGGTTAAAGCAAATAATTATTTATGTAATTTCAAGTGTGCAATATTTCAGACCTAAATGAACCACAAATGTGCTAGATATCTGTCAGAACCAAGGTGCCGAATCTTGACGAGATTATTCCAGGGTGGTATCCAATAGTGATCTTACATGACTTATGGATAAGGACATCCAATCAGATCAAACCATTTTAAACTATAGGTCAGTAACAGAAATCAATAAATCTGCTGTCATTGTCAACTGGCATTATGATTGACTATCCTTATTCTTCAATTAAAACAAGAAGCAGTCATAGACAGCCATATTCCCCGTTAAAGAGAAGATAATCAACAAAGGGCGATAACTCAGACAAAAATGGTTGAATCACAAAGTTTCGACAAAATGCACTGTAGGCCCTTATAGTGGTTCTCTGTGAAAGTTTCGTCAAATTCCCTTCAGAAATTTAGAATTTGCACACCGAGGCTTGGACAGACAGACTGACACCTACCATTACCATGTCCCCTTCACCTCAGCGGGGATAATAAGATCAACATTGAATACGAGCACTGGTCTGTACTGTCGCCTATTCATGATACTTCACACATCTGTGGTATTGGAGGGTTTCGGTTTAGTATATAATATTCTTGTTTGTTTATTCTAAGTAGTGTGTCTAGCATTTAAATATTTCTCTTTGTGTCAATGAAGATATATATAAATAATTTACGAAAGTTTTAGTGACTTTGTTTGGCATCTCATTCCAGTTTATGTATATCTGCATGCATATTTTTAAACAGTAAATCGTTTTCTGTATTTTAGTGATATACTGTTATGTATATACAACACAAGCAGTTGTATAATTATTATATATCTGTTGTGATTTGTTAGCAATAAAATTGTAATACCATCATATATGTTAAACTTACCTTTTGATGTCAGCAGAGAGATCTAATGGCAGACTTTTAATCATTTTGTTGGGTTGTGTGTGGGCATTGCTCCGCGGAGTTATGTTCTGTTGTTGCTGTTTTGTGTGCTTGGATGGTTAAGGTGAGTGCTGCCTTCCCTGTCCGATTTCCTCATATCGTTCTGTACACAAATCACGACCAGTGATAGAAGAATTAGAGGTCAAAACGGCATCTACCAAGACCAGGCAGCGAGTACTATACTCCAGAACTCATTCTACCCCTACACCATCCAGGAGTGGACCACGCTGCCCACCTCACTCACTGACAAAGCTACCATAGATTGCTTTGTGGCTGCTATAAGATCTTCTGCAGTGGTCTTTGTCTACTAGATTTGGAAAGGACATACTTTCAAAGAATTTTACATGTACATAGGAAAGGGGTGGCTTAATTCATGTTAATCTGCTCTCTTGAGTCAACAAGTTGGAATCGACTCCTGAAGGTGAATGAAGCTGTAGCAATGTTCTAGTCGAGGAGTGGTCCTGGGTTCACCTCTGGTTAATTCTCTGAGCAAAAATAACCCACATGCTATACTCCACCAAGGTGTAAATCGGTACCTGTGAGGGCAGTGTCAGTAGGTACCACAATGACCAGGGGAAGTTAAATGTCAAATGGTCGTTGAACAGCTAAAAACAGCCCTCGAAAATTTGTGACTAACTTTTCTTAATCTTCAGGTTTTATAACCTAGTGATTGGGTTTCCTTACAAGATGATTTGACATCTCCAATTTCCACCACAAGTGAAGTTTGCTGATTGCTTGTCAAGGGTAAGTAAGAACGGATTAGGATACAACTAGGAAAACTGGTTGAGTGAATAAACCAACGTAAATAATTGAAAAGTGAAAATCATAATACTAAGTACTGAAGTTGACGATAATGCTTGTAAAAATAAGGATACTCTCTGGTATGATTTATTTACATGAATTTATTGCTCGTTAGAACAGTCATATTAATAATTATTTTAAACAAACATGCTTTAATTTGTTTTGTTCCAATCACATAGCAAACCTCTTCATGACGATATGGGTCAGTAACAAACATGACCAATGAGTAAAGATAAATATCAGGGCTTTCACTAGCCTCCCAAAAGTGAAGGAGTGAAAATGTCTTCTGACTCAATTTTGAAGAAACATCAAAATATTTTTTTATTGCAAGATTTGTTTTATTAAGGTACCGGTACTAAAAAGTAATTTTGACTCTTCTAAACTATAATTTTTCCTAGGTCAAAACTGGCACTTTGTCCCAATGAAAGCCCCGATTGTTAACAATATAGCTACATAAATGACACAACGCTAACATCCATAAACATTACAGAAGTATTATCATTATTTGTCAATTATATACATGTATATGTACCGTAACTATTCACATGATTTGGCATTTAAAATGACTTGAAACTACCATTATATAAACTAGCACAACAGTTTGATCGAGTATGTAATACCATAACCACATTGTATGGACTATAATATAAATTTTGGAGCATCACTATACCGTACTGTAAAATCATTAATTTTTGTGGTTCATCTTCAACCAAAATTCCATTGAACAATAATTTTGACCTCCGTTTTTATTACCTGAAAAGCAAAATTAACCAATTAACATACCACTGAAATGGTCGTTTTCTGAAATTTCATCCCGTCAAAGTTAAATGATTTTACAGTACATTATAAGCTCTATAATTTAATAGCTTTATAGTAGAACTTTGATGTCCGAGTCTCAAACATCCAAGAAGCCTCAAACAGGTTCCTTGGTCCTGGCAATCTGCAGATGATGTACAAAGTGTATATATGGTAAGATTCCTTAAACAGGTAGATCACTAACTCTTTTCCCAGTCTGAGATTTTGCCGAGCATAGCCTTTATTTGCTTTAGTTCAACCGAAATATGGCCTCCACCTAGCTTTGAACCCGACGGCAAGCGCACTAACCACTGAGCTACGGAGGCACATCTTGAGCCTGTGCAGTCGGAATGCAAGTTCTGCATGTAATTGTAAGTTTTCTTCAAGAAGGAGTATAAAAGATAGGCAGAGGGCACTTGTGACTATTTCGTTACATACTGTAAAATCATTTAATTTCGATGGGACAAAATTTTATGGTTTTAGAAAAAAATACCACGTCGATGGGACGTTAATTCGTGGATTTTACATTTCAGAAAAATTATTGTTTGATGGGACTTGATTTCGTGGTTGAAGCTGAACCACAAAGTCCACGAAATTTAATCCCCCACAAAAATTAATAAATTTACAGTACCTATTCCAGAAGGAAGAACAATGACCAAAGATCTCTTGTGACAGGACCAGATAGGTTTGAATAATTAAACCATTACTCCAGACACCTATGAGATATATACCTGTATGATCACTATAACAGATTAGGCAATTAATGCATACATTATCTTCATACTAAGTATCGAAAAATCATCAATATAGTAAAATGTGTATACCAGTAATGAGTATACTATATAAGATCATTTAATTTCGTTGGGACGAAATTTCATGAATTTGGTAAAAAAAGACAATTTCGTTGGGACTTGAATTCGTGGATTTTGCATTTCAGGTAATAAAACAAGGGTCAAAATCAATGTTCGTTGGGATTAAAATTCGTGGTTGAGGTGAACCACGAAATCCACGAAATTTAATCCCCCACGAAAATTAATGATTTTACAGTATATAATATCCAGACTTTCCCGGCACAAAACTACTAGTAGTTAGACAAAGTTTAAAACACTTTTACAGTGTAAAAATAATTGAAAAACCAAGCCTTTCGTTTCCTTGTGTTCCACTTATTGAATCTGTTTTGTACAAGAGTAAAACATTTTAGGTAAGTTATTGGAAAATAAGTGATGACCTCACTTGTATCTAATCTATGCATGTTATGCAACATCCATATGCAACATGACTATGGAGTACCGGTAAGTAAAGGTCAATGGTTGAATGAATGATTTCAAATAGATGACTGAATTAAGCCAAAATTAAAAGCATACAGGGTTTTATATATTCTAAATTCTATCAATGAATGTAACGTACTGCCCATGGAATGTCATCTCAATATAATATGATCTATCTATAATCAATACATACACCTACCATCATGATAAAGCCATAGTATAACACTTGGAAAAGTATGCGAAATAATATTTAATAAACACATATTACAGTAAAAATATGACTCATGAATAATATAATGTTTGAGGGATGATCAAAAAGTAATGAGACAAATGCTCTCATTTTTAAACTTTTTTAGAGATGGGACGGAATACCAAAGTCAATATTCGAATATTCGTTCGATTATCGATGTCAAAGATTTCATTCATTTTTTTCACTTCCCTATTGAACAAAAGTTCCATTACCGCTCTTATGCAAAGCTACGATATTCGTTAGCTTAATATTTCTTTTTGAACTATTGATATACATTCAACCTGATTTGAAAGTAATAAACATGTTTTTTCTCTCTATAAATCGTCGTATTTCTTTACCTTTCGGGCTTCATGGACGTGTGAATAAAGTTTTAATGAGTTTCATTGTTTTGTTATTTCTAATGAAGATTGTGAAAATTTGTACGACTACGCAGTTTTAAAAATCGTTGTTATCATCCGATGGGTGTTTAACACTGTTACTGCGGACAATGTGTTGACAATGTATTGACTACTTACAACTACAATTTTATTCATCTATCATTCTATGCAAACAGCTAATCATACAGTGGATGAAACCCCCCAATCAAAAGAATCCCACACATTTGTCAGGTAATTAATTTAGCCTGCAAAATCCGTGTTATTACGACGCTTGAATACAGACGAAATACAAGCGTTTCGGGTGTCTAAATGCAATCGTTTTACGGAAGTATTTTGGAGAAGTGTCATACTGTTTATTCCGAGTATACAGTTAATATATCGATGAACATGTCATAAAAGTGTCAATTAGGGACTTGATTATACACTATATTACAAATTATGTTGTTATTAAGCATACGAAAATAATTGGAATTTACATGTACATGTATCAATATTTGGTGAAATTTACCATTTTTCTTTATTTTTTACGAATATTCGAATATTGAAATTGGGTTCAAATATTCGTTCAATTTTTGAATATTCGGTCCCATCTCTAAATTTTATGTATATGAGCCATGAAAGTGTCGTATTATTTTTGCTGCATTTAATGCCGATGTTTACGTATAAAATTACTTTTAATTAAATGAGCACTTCTCTACATAAATACTGAATTAATAGTAAATATATCCAATATTTTTAGAGACATAAGCGGTTTTTCGGAGCAATGAGATGTTCGGATAGTTAAACATTCACGTACGTGACGTAATTGACGTCGTTAATACATGTGCAACGAGTCGTTGTTCCAAGGTTGCAAAATAATGGATATCTCTGCCTTTATTGGATGTAGATTTATAAAAATCTGCAGACGGAGAGAGGGTACATTTTTTACTTGAAATAAAACCTTATTTTATTGATATCACAAAGAATTATAATTTTAGAGCGTTTGTTTCATTACTTTTTGATCACCCCCACATATAATTACAATTTCACACTGTCAACTGTAGCATGATTTGTTTCTGGAATTATAATGTCATTAATCATAATAAATAAATATTTGCACTTCTTTAAGTTTATGATGTAGCGCAAGTGAAATATTTACAGTAAATAAACAAGACTGCGTTCAATAAACGCTTATGCCCCCGTGCAAGCCATTTCAATAAGTCTAAGTCCAAAATTAGGTCAAGGTGAAGGTCAAAATGGAGTCAGGTGATACAGGCTTGTCGAGAGTGGTCATAAACAACATCCATGCAAGTTTGAAAGCTTTGTAGCAAGCCATATTAATGCTAGAAGAAAGGGTAAATTTGGGTTAACCAGGCTGGACGGACGAACGGCTAAACAGACGGACGGGTGAATCACTATATGCCTCCCGACCTATCGATACGGGGGCATAAAAATTAAGGAAAGTATCAAACAATGTTAGGTAAAGCAGTTTGTCAGTACATAGCCACACAAGGCTAATTAATATTTAAAGACAAAGTATCCAAGTTCCTACAATCCATAAATCACTGGCTTAGAATGAGAAGATCGTAAGTACTACTTATAAATGACTTATAAGAATCGTACATATTTGAAATCTGCATTACAAGGGCTTCCTATTCATGAGCCTATTTACATGAAAATCGGAAATTGTCATGTTGACCAAACTGGCTTCCAAAATGTTGGTTTTTCCATAAGTAAAGAGTAGTTTATAATTCTTGTTTTCTCAAAATATCAATTTTGTACTAACGACCTTCTCATTCTAAGCAAGGATTGTTTTTGACAGTAGCTATATGTTGAAATTAGTGTTTTGATGGCATGTTGAACATGTCATTGGTATGTTTATTACCACATATCACATCACAGTACTATGTGCAGCATAAAACAGACACTCTTCAACATTTGACAATTTCTTCTTTCTACACAGGAATTCCCCTCTTTTTCAGCACTCATTTACAACCAGGATTTCACCCTCATCCCTTTTATAAGAGAAAATCCTGTCTAAAACTCTTCTCTTTCGTGAAGGGATTTCCTACCTTTCTTTTCAACAATTGAACATACTGATTCCCTTTCTTTTGTAACCACAATGTTTCCCCCCTCTTACTTCACTGCAAGGGATTCCCATCTTCTTTAACTACAGGGATCACTCCCCCCTCCCCTCTTCATTCTCCCACACTCATTCCGTCATGTGGCTTTCCCTCATGTAGTCACATGATCATTACTTATAATACTGTAAAATCATTAATTTTCGTGTGGGATTAAATTTTGTGGATTTTGTGGTTCACTTTCAATAGCGAAATAATATCCCATCAAACAATAATTTTGACCCTTGTATTGATCACCTGAAATGTGAAATCTATGAATTAAGGTCACATCGTAATGGTCATTTTCATCGAAACCACAAAATTTCGTCCCATTGAAATTAAATGAATTTACAATACTACAAAGTAGCAAACTGTGTATTGAATTTCTCTGACTATTAATATTATAATACAGATATTAGGTTCAATTATTGGTGAGTGCCGAAAACATCCTGTCTGACTAATATCACACACAATGTGAGGCCTCAACAAATATGAATGTAACTCCATCACAAGTCAACCTTTGGTCCCATACTGAGGGGTATAGCTTTGATTTCAGTCCGCATACACAAGAATTCTCCGAGCACCGTCATTAATGTTACACCAACTAGATTCAATATCCACCATGATACTGTGTGAGGAATATGACCGTTATATATCCAACATATTAAAAACTGTAACGAATGAACTGTCACTGCAAAGTCTAAACACTGTTTTGTACGTCCGACAATGAACCAGAGACCCAGTGCACTGAAATGTAAAGTAATAATATTGTTTAAGCTTGAGTTGGGGACCGTTAGAATTTAATCAATTCGACTCCATGAAGCCTGAAGTGACTATTTTCAAAAAGGTACCAGTATAATTTGGTAAGTTAAACAAATCTGTAGAATGATGCATAATAAGCCCTTATGCGAGTCCCAAAGGTGGAAAACACAATAAGAATTCAGTCTTCACGAAAAACTTTTCAAAGTACCAGTACTAGCCAGTCGGGCTACCAACAAGGCAGAACTTACTAGCCCGCCAAGAAATTTACTAGTCTGAATATTAATTTATTAAAAGTAGATTTTTTTAATTGTTTTAAGATTATTTTTAAGTCTGTGTGATATTGTTTATTACCATATTGCTTATTAGATTTTAAGCAAATATACATCACAGAAAACAGGACCATTTGATTTGTATTCTCAGATTTTTTTCACTAGCCATTCGGACTAGTCACCTAGAGAAAACTAGTAGCCCGACCCGGTTTTTACTAGCCTCGGGCTTCGGGCCAGTGGCCAAATTCGAAGACTGTAAGATGGAGGACAACATAATGATAATACAGCCTCCAGTTGGTTTGTGGATAAAATAACAAATTGTAAATGACAAAGGCTTGAGTTACTTATAATATAAGGGAAGGGGGGTAACTCTTGAAAAAAAATAGGATTTTGTCTTTCATCTGTTCATGAATACATGTTACTAAATTTGATTGTTGTCAAACTATTTCAACATATATAGTTAACATTCTGTCATAAATTTAATATTGGGCATTTGTCTTATTGCTTCTAATTGGTTCTAATTGGTTCTAATTCCTTGCATTTACTATTTTAGTGAAAATTGGAAAAAGTTTTGGGAATGATAATTGGGCTAAAATATAGCAGAAGAAAATTACCGTTCCTTCTTTAACATCTTTGGGGAAGGGGATTTGAAAAATGTTGGTAGTTCATCATTCAATATTTTCTATAACATGGGACACCGACTTTGTAGAGGATAGTTTTCATTTGGGAAAAACTACAGTTACTTGAATAATTGTATCTAGTAAATCAAGAATTTCTCCGTCTTACCTTGTCAAACAATTCAATGAGTATGCTATTGTATTTGCTTTACCCGGTCCTTCTGTAAACAAACCTTTGTCCTGAAACACAACCAGAACAAAATCTTTTAATTATCTCATACAATGTCATGCGACAGTAATTAGATACATGTATTGATAAATTTACATTGTCAGAGGTCCCCACTGAAGCAAATGTAAACGTCCCATCCTGAAAATATGATTTTAACGACAAAAATCAGTCTCAGATAGTATTAAATGAATTTTAAATGATGATAAATTTATAAGCCAATACTTGGTATATATTCTTATCCACAGAAAAGCTTTTTAAGTAAGTTCATTCTTTGTAGAGCAGCAAATCCAAAGCAGTCATTGAAATTGGCTTTAGAATTTTACTTTTTCAATGGAAAAAGTTACTCGCCCAAACAGAAAATCGGCCAAAAATTACTCGCCATGGCCATCGGGCGGATGCTAATTTTGATGACTACCAGAAGAAGGCTTGCATGTTATGATGTATCCGTGATACACATCATGCACAGTGATGAACCAGCTTAGTCTATTCAGAAAGAGCTTTACTCCTTTAGGCAGTGAGACAGTGCATTCAGGGCAGTTTAGACAGGGATTAAAACCTTCCACTGTCAAAGTCAAACGCAAAATTAAAATAACAAGAGCTGTCACTAGACAGCGCGCTCGACTATTCGCAGCCATTTGTCAGAAAAAATATATGTTCAAAACAGGCCATTTAAAATTTGTATTATATTGAAACGTGAGTTACGCTACTTAGTTGACTACATGGCAATGAAAGCTAATGTACAATGGTTGTTGAGGCATGGCAATTATCTCAACACTGGACTATTAACAAATATTTGTCAGTGAAAATGATTTTAAGACTTCAAGCGGCACTGTACTCTATTCAAGAAATGTGTATGTTTAAAGGGAATTGTATACATCCACTGACATAACAAAGTTTCTACAAAATAATCATATGAGTAAGATATGATTTGTTAAAGGAGTCAATTTTAAAACAATGGTGACAAGTTAAACTTTTCAATGCAATATCATTGATAGTAGGTGAGATATGGTTTGAATGTAACTTGCATGCAAAACTTTAACCAAGGAAAGTCTAAGTTAAAAGGGGCATAACTCGAATTAAACTAAAAATGGAGTTATTACAATTGACCAGTACCATTGACTAATGATGATAAACAAGTGTTATAAGTTTCAATGCAATATCATAAATAGTAACTAAGATATGGCGTGAATAGAACTTGCATGTAAAACTTGAACCAATAAACTCCTATGTTAAAAAGGGGCATAACTGAAATAAAAAAAATAATAGAGTTATTGCCCTTGACTGATACCATTGACTGATGATGGTAAACAAGTGTTGTAAGTTTCAATGCAGTATCATGGATAGTAGCTGAGATATGGTCAGAATGAAACTTGCATGCAAAACTTTAACCAAGAAAATTCTATGTTAAAAAGGGGCATAACTCAAATAATAATCATAATAGAGCTATTACCCATGACCGGTACCATTGCCTTATGATGGTTAGTAAGTGTTGTTAGTTTCAATGCCATAGCACAGATACTATTTGAGATATGGCCTTATTAGTAACTTGCATGCAAAACTTTAACCAAATTTTCTAAGTAAAAAAGGGCCATAATTTGCATTAAATTCATGCAAGAGTTATCTAACATGGTTGATTACATGACAGGGAAAGCCAGTGCAAAGTTTCAATCCAATATATGCACTGGTTATTGAAATATAACCAAGGTTAAAGTTTTGTATGTAAAACTTTAACCATATGCAACGCCGACGCCGACGAACAAGTGACTGTCATAGCTCTCATATTCTTCGAATAGTCAAGCTAAAAACTAAACTTACAGCTTGTTTGAACAACTGGTCTACAGTTGTATCGTATCCACATATGAAGTTGAGTATGTACACCCACATGCCTAGTGTGACTATAAACTGACACTGCATACACACAATCTGTCCTATAATCAATACTGGATCCCACACGTTACTACGAAAGGTTCCAGCCATTTTCCCAAACCTTCCTTTCAGTAGATTTTCTAGCATTACACTTAGAATATCACAGTCTCCCTACAACCCTTCTTCCATCATGCCTACACCAGGCTACACAGGTTCCAACCTCATGTATATACGCAATACTTTGATCAGTGTCCAGAACTTTGCAATTTGCCAAGATCTAGAAGAATGAAACCTGAAAATTTTCAAATCAAATTATTTAATAATCAATTTAAAGACACGTCAAACTGTTTCATGATTTCAATTTCATGAGGCTCAAATACTTTGACTTGTTAATCACAGCAATAGGTAGTGATCAATGCACCGATTAGACAAAAAAGTGCTCGTTTCCACTACCCCTACCAACCCCTTTTTCCCCCGGGGCTATGGCCCTACCCTAATGTTTTTAGTGATGAATTTGAGAAAAATCAAAATCCTTTATCAGGGCATTTTGGTTGTTTCTGTATTTTTTTTTATCAAGGAAGGTGACTGTGAGTATAATTTCTAAATTTAAAAGTGGATGCTTTTAAGGTGAACTGAGTATTTTTTCTAAAAAAAATAAAAATTCCCTACCTACTGGCTATGGTCTTGGATCAGATCATCCAGACACTTGAACGAAGCTAGGTTCATACTTGAAAAAGAATAGCTATTTTGTTCACCTCAAAAGTAGGTCAAGTGTGTTTTTGAGGGGTGATGAAGGGGTCACTGACTCACTACATCGCATACTTTTGTAGCTTAACAGGCCCTATAACCTGAACAGTGTGTTGTCACCTTTTTTATTATGAAAATACTTCAAAAGGACGTTTAATTTCTTATCAGCAAAGCACTCCTTATTCCGGTACAGAATTTGTTGGAATTATCTACCGTGACACGGACCTCATTTGAGCGTTTTGGCGGCCGATTTTCAGCCCCATTCCCCTCCTAAATGAATATATACATTTTCCCCTATTTTCTGAAAAAATTCCTTGACCCCTCAAAAAAAATATGTTTTGGATTTTATTTTTTAAGTCAATGACATTAATTTTGTAAACTGTTCAGCAGTTGTTGTAGTTGTAATTATAGCTTGGAATTACGGTACCGTAATCCTAGCCACTGCCTTTTTTCAAAGCTGGAAGCGGAAAATCTTTAGTATTTCTTTGGCCTTATTGGATATCAATAAGACTTAAAGTGGGTAAATGATGTCTTCCGATTCCGATGATCAATGTCATTCATCCATAATCGATCATTTGATAATTATTTATAAGGAAATGTCAAAAAAAAATTGCTGGAAGGTAAATTGGTTTTATTCTGTAATGTCGATATCGAGAATTGTCAGCAACTTTCGGTAACCAGGTAAGTCTGGCAATGCACTAGCAACTCGGCCGGCCCAACTCGGCTGGAATACAAACTCGGTCCGGTCCAACTCGGCCTGAATTTAATATTATTGATTCTTTGTAGTAGTTGTATAGAACTGAATGGCTGTTTTATGATGATTTATACTATTTATACCCATGAATACACAAGAAGTATGCATATGAGTCGATCTTTCTGTTTTAGTTTTTGTTAACTCACTTTAATGGTTACTTACGACAGTTGCAATGTTGTTGTATAAATCATATTTCATAAGCCCGGTTTTCCTGGAAAACGGCTCATATATTCTTTATAATAAAGATGTATGTTTTAAAACCAAAAGTAGCAAGCCTCAACTTGGCGTGATGTAACTTTTATATAAAAATTTATATAGCATATTTGAACGAATTATTACGAAAGACTTCCAATAATCGACAATCAGCGAAAATAGAAAACAATGCAGAGTGTTAAAAACAGTATGTTCTAATTACACTTGAAAGTTGAATAATTTGAGCGCTTGTGAAAAACTTTAATCGGGCCAAGTACGACCATTTTATATTTTCTACCGGGCCGAGTTGGGTCCGGCCGAGTTTGTAATAGGGCCGAGTTGACCCTTTACCTTGGTGATTATAATTGTCCTTTGCTTCAGTCAAATTTGACAGCTATGACTATTAATATAATTATTATAAGCGATTTGTGTAACCACAGAGAGTGTAAATAGTTTTCATTTTTAATTATTTCTTATGTATCTGTCATGGTCACAAGACAAGAATAGAAAACTGACAGGTTACGAACAGTAACGGGGACGAATGTTGGGAACGATATCTAAGCACATTATGATATATATTACCAAATTTCCGTACTTATGAACTCTACTTACGATATTAAAGTTAAATATTGTTAGCCACAATCACAGAACTACGTCAATATAGGAAATATTTGACAGTTTTTTTCCTTACACATCAGTCAATGATCTGTGTTACCAAACGCTTGTGATGTGATCTGTGTAAACAGCGGATTCAGAGAATTGAACCGCGGCTCCTTAAAGAAAACCTGCTGCAGTTACTTCCCTTGGCAGCAAGAAGAAAACGTCTGTTTCGCGATTAACACAGGTTCGGTTAAGATATAAGGCGACACATTCTGATTTAGGAGGAGTTTTGAACCTCATAAGTATGACATTCATGTGATAATCCCAGTTATTTGAAGTTTTGAATGCTGGGGGAGTGTTCACTTGATGTAGCCTATATATTCAGTTGGCTCAACTCATTCAGATTGTAGATAAGCTTCTATTTCTTCTATTCCTTTTACATGACAGGAATCCATCAATTGGATTGTACTTAGTCCCAATAACTAAGTTATCTGAGAGTTCGCCCACGGGTAATTGAATATAGTATGTCCTGCTTGATTGTATCAAAGCGATATAGTAATGTTGACAAAGCTTATCACATTAAAAGTCTTACCAAATCAGGAACATTCTGTTTCTAGTGAAATTGTGGTAGTGAGTCTGTTAATTGTGGTCAATGGCTTTATGTCACTTCTAACGTACCGCATGTATCTTTTCTAGAACCCTTTCTCTACCTTCTTAGTTATATACAGAAATCGTATATGCCTTACAAAGTTATTACTTAGGTTAACCAAATACCTAAATATTAATATAAAAGTTAAGTTAAGTTACTAATTTTCTAGGGCTCTTTTCAGCTGTTAGGCCGCTCAAGCACCCTTTGACATTTCAACTTCCCCTGGTCATTGGGCTACAAATGGAAACCTACACTCGTGTCTCCCTGGGGAGACTATTTCTCTCCTGTGGTGTGGCAGCCAACATCGATCTGCGGCGGCCAGGAATAGACACTGCCCTTACAGGAACCATTTTACACCATGGTGGAGTGGAGCTGTGGGTCTTGCTCAGAGAAATTAACTAGTGGTCCAGATAGGGATCGAAGCCGGGACCTCTCGATCCCGAAGCGCGAGCCCTACCTCTAGGCCACCGCTCCCCATGGTGGCCTAGATATTTGATCATAAATTTGGATATTTGGGTTTGCTGAAGACACAGACATCCACCTTACAGCTAGTTGCTCCCCTTCCTGGTTGTTCAAATTTATGAATAACCCCAAAAATCTTGAAATCTGGAAACACGCGGGACATGGAAATCAATTTTATTCACAACAACATCTTCATATTACACGAAGAGTAACTTTTTTGATCCCTTTCATTTGCAATACATGCTGCAAGGTCATTCCACAGGCCTTAGAAATTATATCACAAAATTTGCTTCCCAAGTTTTTTCCCCATTCAATATAATATATTTTTCTTTTCTGAATGGGTGAAAATTGGGAATGTCAAAATCTTTTTTTTTTGGTGATATAATTTCTTAGGCATGTTGTCTTACAGTCCATTCAATTAAGGCTGCTGATAAAAAAGACACAAAGTTGTGTTCCCATGTCAATATTCAGTACATTTGCATTATAGCGAAATACATAAATTCATAGATATACTATCGAAAAAGACAAGTAAAACAGTTACAAATACAAACACAGGTTTGGTGGAAACGTGTATGGCAATGTCAGAGGCTTTATTGGACAGTGCAATAAAATAACGTAGTCAAACTACAAATATAAGTAAAAAAATGTACCGGGTCCAATCCTAAGGCATAGTTTATAGTTTGGTACGTTTAATACTTGACTCTTTTATTACATTATTCCAATTTTCAATAACATCATGTAAACATATAAACACATTTGGGTAATATGCGTCGATACCACACCAAGAAAGACAACTATTGATTACTCTCTGTTATATATACATGTTTGGGTGATTTCCCTTGTGTTGAATTTTTGGCTTAACTGTCTGATCGATCAGAGACGGCGAAAAACTTGATCATACATATTCAATTAAGTTATACTAGAAGTCTATTGTCGGTTTAAAGTATGACAGGGTTGTCCATTTAGCAGCCTTCTCGTTCAATCAGAGTATTTTTCATGTGAAACTTGACTAACCACTGTTTTTAGGATGATTTAGCAGACGTTTTAGGGCTATGCAACACCGCGATGCTTTTAAGATATACGAGTAACAATGTGTGTTCTGTGTAGTTAGATGAACGTTTGTACATTTGTATACTTGCAGTGGTTCGTTTTAGAGTGGGGCCCGAGTCCCTGACTGAATGGGACTCATTAAATTTGGAAAATATCGCATTTTTACAGAGACTCATTGATGTTTTAAGTACTATGAGAAAGGACTCATAGTATGAAACACTGTATTTGCTATATAGAGGATCTATCACGAGGTCAATTGATATAAATTTATATTAAACGAGTTTTGGAAATTTTATTAAGCGAGCTTCTGGCGAGCATAATAATATTTCCTGAACGAGTTTAATATGAATATATCAATTGACAACTCGTGATAGATTCTTTATATCACATGACACGAAAACGCAAAATACGCATTGATTTATTGGAAAAACTCAATACCTTATACTACACGTGGTACGTATAACTTTTATACGTACTGGCCATACTAACCTAGATATATGGAAAGTCATGTGATATATTTGATTTACTATTCGTATACAGAGGTTATATTCCACGTGAAGAGTACCAACACACGATGAACAGGCACATTCAAACCAACATCCGTTTTTGTACTAAATGCCGGGGCTTTGCGGAGACAACTTGGCGTTGTTGCGAGGGCAGTGAAGCACCATTCCATATTAGTTTATTGAAAATCTGCCAAAACCACGAAGACGCACGACCAAATGTTTAATCCACAAATATACCACTTGTCCATGGAGACCAAATGGTGGTTTTGTAGAAGAAAAGAAGTTGCGTTGCGTTATGTCAACGGTTGCGTTGTATTGTGTATTGTGTTGTGTGTTGTGTATTGTTTTGCTTGCATTGTGTTGTGTTGTGTTGTGTTGTGTTGTGTTGTGTTGTGCATTGTGTTCAGCTAATACCATTTTCTACAAAATTCGGTAAAATAGATACATTATAGTTATGTTAGCACGAATTTTATATACGTGTAAGAGAGTTATTAAAACTCCCCAAATAAAGAAGTACACATAATGAGCAGTCCGAATGTCCCATCTTCCACGACACATCGGGATCCGAAGTCAAGGACTTTATTTACTCGTCCACCATACCACAAGCAATGCATTAATACGTGTTAGTTAATTAACTTCACAAAACGAGTATGGTTTTCCTATTTCAAATTCCTTATTTTGGGTCCTACAAAAATGTAGTGATTTGTATTCAGACGGTTACCGGTGGAAGATGGACGGAACATTTTAGTAAAACAAAACCTCAGAATCAATATTCAGTCGAGGGAAAAACAATATAATTACGTCGCGATGTGTTGATAAAATGTTTTACATGACGACATGAAGATAAAACTTTATGTTGCCCATGAAATCTTGGTTACAATTACAAATCAACATACACATTGCATCTCATATAAAGTCGGGGAACAATAGGTCACCGATAGCCTTAATTCCCAAGAAAATTGATTTGAATAATTTTCATATCCCAGCGGACCTGGAATTACCCCGAAAATATGCATACACCAAGGCGATAGGCTGCGTGTAATTCCCTTACTTTAAAGTGATTTAAAAACTTGAGTTTCTATTGAACCTATTCTGGCCCCTTGCCATTTCCAATCGCAGTCATTTTCTCACTAAGACTGTTCCGACTTTCGCTGGCGCCATGAACGTTAAGTTAATTCTGATCAAGATGGTACCGTTTTGAATAATTTAGTGTTATACATATCTATTACCCACAGAAAGCCATAATGCTTCCTCTAGGATACGTTACGGCGCTTATTTACTTCAAATAACAGTCTTAACCAACAAAATTAGGAGGTTCTAGAAGGTTTATAAATGTTCAGTAAAGTTATCAAAATGTGGAAAAATGGCCAAAGCTGTTAGAATTATGGCTCTGAGCCTAAAATGATCTATAGTGTATGGTAATATAGCGTGAATCTCTATGAATATTTATGAGGCATTGGGAAAATGGGTGTTTTTGGATCCGACTTTATAGACTTAAAGGAAACATGGGTGATTGCAGTACTTACTCTGGTCATAATTTGTCAATTTCAGAGGTTTTTAGAATGGGATTTAAAACATAACACAGTCGTTTTTTCGCATATTTGACGTCTTTGATGGGTATAAAAAGCCAACAATTGGACTTACGTGGTAAGCTTAATATGATATATATGAAATATGTATGAAAATAAAATATTTTGGCTCGAGCTGTATATTTAAACAGACGCTTAAATTCATTCACTGTCAATAATTGACTTGATGTCTGTATGCCACGATTTGTGTGTGTTTGGTCTTGCTGAGTCGTTTTCATTACGACAGAGGAGGTGGGGAATAATTGTGTTTAAACCATTAGACGGGCAAAACATTTGGGTTGAAGCCATGATATTTTAGTCTGCATATCTAAATTGTTCCAAGCTGAAACATCGAAGTTTTAAATCTTGGCTGAATAGTGATTTACAGCATATAGAAAGCATTGTATGTATTAGAAGGAATCCCATGAAAAGCATATGCTTTTTGAAGAAAAAAACCACAATTAAGATGAAAAACAAAACTGATTTGTATCATCCTATCATGAACTCCTTTACTTTTTGACAACCGGTGCTATACCCTTGCTCTTCCTTAATAGACTCATTGGTTCTTTAACGTATCTGGGGTATTGCACCGATTAAAACGTGGGACTATCAGTCTTAGCCTATCTGAGTTTCTAACCACAACCTAGTTCATCTCTGTCTGAGTGGGGAACATTGACAAGTGTTTGTTAAATCTCCACGGACGCGTCAGAGATTCGAACCAGGATGGCCTACTCTGGATTTATTGTCGAGAGTACAAACCAGCTACCCATATAATGATTTTGATATTGCGTTAGTGTAGATAGGTAAGGGTAATTGTGTTCTTAATTTTGAGGAAGACAGTAAAAAAAATCTGTAAAATTGAGATGGTCTTATTATTATTTAGGAGGTATAAATGTACAATTTGGATGCAATTTTGAGGTGGTCGTGAGATTTTTAGTGTGAATAATGAGTTGGTACTAGAATGAGGTTTTGGTGTAATAATCTAATTAACTAACTTATTCAGATGCCGTTATTATTTAGGTGTCCAATAAAGTATTTTTGGTTCCTGGCTGACAAGAGAACAGATCGAAACTACGACTTTTAAGTATTTTATAAAACCGAACTCAACTGAAACAAAAACGATACGAGGTGTTATGATTTTTTTATTCGAAAAAAAATGAATATTTTGATAAGGATTTTTAAGCATCTTTTGACCGAAGCAGGACTTAATTAACACATTTAGAATACTAGCACATCAGTTTCATATTATTGATTGATTTTAATTAATAATACTGTATGTTAATAACTGGTGAAACTATTTTATAATCATTTAGTTTAAAAATGTTTTTATGCAACCTTGGGTTTATATTTCTATTCATGCTTTATGTAACTTAAATAAACATGCAAATATTTTTTCCATTGAACTTTTTTATAGAAATATTCACAATAGATATCGCATTTTTGTGTTAATAATGTTAATAATTATTATAAGCCTACGCTTTAAAGCGGCATTATTTTGACCATCAAATATTATTTACATCATCCGTAGTTTTCTAGTTTCTGTTGATATTTGTCTGGACTCCCCTGAATAGGAATGCTCATATTTCTACATCTGTTGATGGCCTCCACACCGAACAAGGCGCTGATATGGCCATATTTCAGTACAGACCGTCCTCTGGAGAGAACGGGCTATTATCAAACTATCAGATTTTAACCAATCCAATACGCGAGACATCACAGTGTAACGCGCGCTGATTGGCTCGCATCAACTACCTATCGACCAATTGGCAGCGTTCACACAAATAGGTGCGGAGTTAGAATGAAATTTGAGATGAATGTAAAAGATATACAGCGCATGTCATGTGATTCCAATGTGCTCTATACTAACAGCTTGTCCAATGTAATGATCAAAAATATGCAAAACGTTTTATACATGGACACATAGATAATAGTCAGTATTTTCAAACGCTGTTGGATGTAAGCATATCACACTCATTTGTCATTGGAACATAATATCTTAGAAAAGTTAAAGTTAAACACTGAACTATTTAGTATACTTAGTGCATCTAACCGAGTTGACATCTGATATTTGTAGAATATAATGTTTGAATAGAAGTTGTGTTTTTAACTAAAACAGAGATTTTGATATAAAATTAATAAACTGTGTAAAAATGGAACAGCATAGCGAGGACTCTAACTCGTCTGTGGGGAGCTACCGGGAAAGAAATAGTCCCTTAAATTTCTCAACATCTCAGTGCCAAATGTCAACAAAAGCTTCTGCGTTTTCAATTGATGCGTTAATCGGTAAAAGGAAATTAGCCCGAATGCAATCTGAAGAATTGTTGTCGTCGGAACCATGCGATGATGACGTTGTTAGCGGTGATTCTCAGCCGTCGGCAAAGCGTATACGACACGACGAGGGTGTACCACTGGCACCGTTAGGTTCGTATGCTGAAACTATGACATAAAAAGTCAAAATTCGTCTATTGACAACTAAAAGGAGCTACCGACCATCTCATTTCAAATGCTGATATGTCTTTTTGGTTGTCAACGGATGAATGGTTAAATAATTGTCTTGCCTTCAAAGTGCATGCAGGAAAGCATATTCTAATATTGTACCAAAATACTCTAGTTTATTTAGGTAATATACTCGTCTATAATCAAAAATAAAATAGGAGCGTGGTATTTTCTAACTTTTAAATTTATGCCAATGTAACGTTAGTTCTTTCGATATCATAAATATTAATACATTATAATTATATATAATTTTACAAATATTGCAAATTACCTATATTGTACATCGTCCGCAAAAAATGTTCCCTAATATATTCTGGCGAATGAATTTTATTAACATCTACCCAAACTAATTAGTATCATACCAAACATTAAGTTACGTGCAATTTTTAGTTTTTTTTTTAAAATGAAATATATACTACTAGTATATTATTTTATGATATCATTCGCTTATATTGAATTCACAGATATTTGCAGTATGGATGTGCCTAAATAATTCAAGAATTGTTTCTGTTAATAAATAGTAATGCACGCCATAGCAAAATTTGGTGGTTTAATAGTCACTTGTATGAATCCTCTAAAACTATAGAAAACTGAATAAATATATACATTTTTTCAATATTTTAATTTAATAATAGAACTGCACGAATAACATGTAAACATCTAGGGTTGTCAATCATAATATTTTTTTCATTTCCTCCTAAAAACAATAAAGTATTGCTATTATTATACATTTGACTGATTATATGTACAAAATGTACTTCTATGTCTGTGGGTGCGTGTGTTTGTGTAAAATCAGGAATACAAAATTAATTATAATTAAATTAAATCCCACCTAAAATGTGCATGTATGCAAAAAATACATTATTTAAATTTTACTTCGGATGATGGTCATGTCCTGCATTTCACCATAAACCTACAACATTTAAAATAAATTGAAACCAAATATTCATATATTAATATTTAGGTCCAATGAAGTTTCTGAGACAGTCCCGAACTATATAAAAATATAATTATATTGTTTTATTTGTATGTGTTTTTGTTACAATGTATTGTGTATGTGCTTTTGTTACAATGTATTGCTATACATGACCGTTCTAAGATCATGGTTAGGTTAAAACTATGGCACAAGGGCACGTAAAATGACCTATAGTCCAACTATTATATCTACTAAGTTTACATGCAAGTATTGGAACTGAAAGAAAACCAACTCAAGTGTTCCCTATCCCTGGTACGAGGGGCTAATAGGTCCACAAATGCTTTGACATTCCAAAGTTCTTGAAATGGTACCACTAACTAGGATAGTATACATGCTGTTTTCTTTATCTGATCCTCGTATAAAAGTTGTTCTAAAACGTCTTTTTCCAATGTCAGAATAATTTCCTAAGTGTGGTATCTCTACACGACAGAATTTTTGTCAAATAAAAACAATGTGATTGGAAATCGCGGGAAATATTCGATGATAATTGACATTTTGTTCATGGAAACAATTTAGTGTGAAACTGTCCGATGTCCGATTTGGCAAATGAAGAGACCCAGCATTTTGGCACGAAATATTTCGATGTTAACATTAGTCACATCGCCATTGTAACGTTATTTTTTTTATTCAGTTTTGATACAAACTTGATAAATTTATTTGTAGTAAAATAAAATAATGCGAACGTAACATCACACAATCATCTGATAACTCGAGAATTCAGTTGCCGTGTAAACGGTCACCATTCACAATGGTTTTATCGGCGATCAAATCGTCACAAGTAATTAACGTATTTTCAAAAATCGTCACATTTTAGCAATGTTTAACAATACGTTACTAAGATATATGTAGTGATAATGATGCTATTTTGTAAGTTATTTTATCATGATACACCGTGTTATTGTTCCGAGTGTCTTTGCCTAAACGTGTGTTAACTATTTTGTATACAAACAAGCATCAGCTACGAACTACTATTTTAAGTTTCATTAATTAATGTTTATTATCAAACGATTCAAATCTAATGCTTAAACGGTGTTTAAAATTTTGAATTAAACTGATACGTAATCAGGATTTAGTATAATTTAGATGTGATCTTGAAATCTTTCGATATCGACAATAGTTTTCTATCTACTACCAAACCTTACCACATGACCAAATCCACAGAATTAGCACCAACATGAATCGAGGACCTAACGCAATCTTGCTTTACATGGGCTTTTCATGCAATAAAATTTTCTATTATATTTCAATTAAATCTACGAATGATCTTGTACACATGCTCGTTCAAATAGCGTATTTTTTCTTCCGAAACATAGTCTTGGAACTTGACTTACCACTGATGTATGAGGATGCTTGCACAAGGCCAACTTAACCTACTTCAAGATTGTACATAAATGCTAGTTTGCCCTTTTCCCTTCGATAATAAATGACGCTGAATAGTCAAATATTCTTAAGTCAATATATAATTTGGGAGGGGGAATGAAACTCACCAACACCGAATTTAATGTAATCTATTTAAAGTATCATATAGTTATATTCATACATGTCTTTTACTAGTATTACAAGATTTGTTTCCCCCTATTACAGAACGGCTGGTAGAATCCGCCACTTCACTCAGTACACAAAAATCTCCCGGTTCTGAGGACCTTTCCAGTCCTAGAAAAGGGGACACACCAACTCCTACTTTGATCCCCAAACTCGAGGAGGATACAGACCATGAAGATGTTGATGTTGTTAGTCCGACGACTTCACCACCGGCATGTTGTAAGGAACTCGCCGACGTAGAATGTCGGCTTGAAACCAAGGACTTGTGGGACAAATTTCACGAACTCGGAACGGAGATGATTATCACAAAAACTGGCAGGTAGGTTCAAGCTAAATTGGATAATTAATTAACTAACCAAAACATTACCAATTTATATAAAAATTTAATCAACACGCTGCCGCTATACAGTATTGCACAGCATGCCATCCCCTAACAGGCAACCATAACGTGACAGCGACCACACCGCGAGCAACATAAAATGCACTGAGTATATTAAGCAACAATAAAACTTCAACGTTGAATAAATAACCACAGCCACCAACAAAGATTTGTTTGACTGTAAGTATACACCACCATTGGGAAGATGGACTTTTCAAAGACAAGATAATGTATTTATTTTTCCAATAGACTGATCATAGTGATGACCTACCATTTGGAGAAGTATACATATTATTTTAAAAGATATATAATTTATTTATTTAAAAAATACTGAGAAGCAACAATAAAATACATTTACTTATTTACAATCCAATAGCAATAATGAAATAACGATTACGAATTTATTTCCAACGCTACTAACGTTACTAATAATATTACTTATAAATATACTGTAATAATAATGATTACTGATTAATATACATGTACTGGTAATTAATTATCGCTAGGAAATTCGTCAGACTCAGTAAAGTGTGTGGGTCATGGTACATTCGAGCCGGGATCAATTTAATGCCCAGATTCAAGTTCGAATCTTCAAATTTGTGAAAATAACTAAACCTACTTATAGCGTAAAAACAAAGTACATTATATTAAAGCGTTAATATAATTCTGATAACATTTACAAAAAAAAATCAGAAAAATATGAACATGCAAAGAAAAAGTTATCAATATGCGCTTGGTTATAAAATAACCAGTCATGTGTAAAAAAAGTTCACCCATGGAAAAGTTTAATTTAAAATATATATCTCATGGACAATGCTGTAATTTATATTATTTGTTTTGTATATTTAAATCAATTATCAAATAAATTAATAATCAAATAAAGCAAATATACAGTGTATGCAGTAGACCCGTTTTAGATCAAGTTTCACTCATAGTTACTAGCAGTTTGGGTCAGTATGTAGGCCTTATTTTCAGACTCATTTGGCACTTGTTTGAGAGTTCCCCTGCCGACATGTAAAACACTAAAACCCAATGGACATTTATTGGCAATAAAGAAAACGGTTTTAATAACATCACAGCCAGTATATATTTGAACAATTAAATATTAAAGGTAACTTTGTATTTTCCAAGAAAAACGAGTCGATGTAATTCGCCACTCCGAATTGTCAGCGACTGTATTAGTGGTATTGTATGGTTATGGTCATTGCAAGTCAATATTCTTCAAACAACAATTGAATGTATTCATTTGAACTTAATAATATTGGTTCACTTTCAAAAGAGTTATCCATCAAAACAATGCGTATTTTCCCTGTGAAGCTGAGGATTAATCATGACCTGCTAAATGGTTATGTACTTCAAAATTCCTTCAAAAGATCTGGAATTCCTGCAAGATTTTATGCAAAAGGTTAACCATGCACTGGAGCAGGTTTAGTAAAGTCATTTTCAGAAATAAATTGGTCTAACTGAGGCCTAGATATAAGTTTCCCGAAATAAGTTTGATTTGTACCAGGACAATGTTTTGAAACAAAACAGTCACAGTTCGTTCGTGATCCAGGACCCTTTACTTAAAACTGTACAATAAAACTTGATTTTTAGTTGATTCATAACACTTAAAAGTGTAACCCAAGTCTGCCTCGCCATAGCAGTTCTCGCCAGCAGGTACTCTTTAAAACATATGTTACATGGTCATGCATTTACTAGCATGTAACAACCTTGTTAGGAAAACTGCTTCTCGACATCTACTGGTCATGATCTCCCGAAGTATCTCAAGCAGAAATCTCATCTCAAATTGAGATTTGCCCCAAAAAATGTTTGAATTCGGGTTAAATCTGAAGTTAGAACTCTTCTAATGTTGCTGTAATAAACTAAGGATAACGTTCGCTTACTTTGGTGCTGATTTTGAGCCCACCCTCACTTGGAAATTACCCGAACGACACATGGCAAAATTTGAGATGAGATTTATCTCAAATTGAGATATTCCTGGAGATTGGGCCTGATCTACAGAAATCTATTCTGCTCAAACGTTCATTGTATTCTTTCTGAAAGGAAATTAAATGATTGTACTCCATTAGATGTTTTCCCCTGTTAGGTGATTTTAATCAACTATAAAAACCTACAAAAGATAGTTCTCAGTTATATGAAACCAAGAATAAAACCGGAAATGAATCAATTTTTTTCTAAACAATCGTTGATAATCACTAATCAACGAGAACGAATGCTAAGCAGGCGTTTAGACAACTATACATTTCTCAATAATGGCCAGTATTGTAATTAAGTTATTTTTCTGGTCATTTGACTTTCAAAACCAAATAAACAGATAGATTTATGTGGCTAGTTAGACGTATTGAATGTCAGAGTTTGTAGGCAGAGGTCAGTGATGACTATATATTTACTCCAGTCATGATTGCCCGTCACTGAACGCGCTTTAACGGCTGTTTCGCCTCGGACCTCATATTTACTTAAAATCAACCACTTATTTATTCATCCACACGGTTTTTGTTTGGACCTAAATGTCCGTATAACTATAAAACCTGATACCTTTGATACACACCCTTTAAGTAGAAAATTTCCACCATTGAGCAATTTTCGAGGGTCTTTTGTTGGTCTGAAGAGCGTTTCAGATGCAAATGCAAATATGCACAATGTAATTTCGTTTAAATTAACTGAAAATCAAGATGGCGGGCGAGTGCGTTATGCGGTCTACGCATGCAATTATAGTCAATCAAACAGCGCATTGATTTCAAGAGGGAACTGTTCCGTTTTATCAGTGAAGCTGGTTATGATTGAAAAGTTAGTGCCTTAGTGGTCACAGAATGAGGAAATTAATGGGCGCCACGTTTCCATGAAGTTGTCTGCGACGGTTTGGTGGTTTAGCCTCGTTGAGATTTACTTGTTATTCGTGTTTATTACATTGTCATAATCAAGTATCAAGCAGTTTGTGTTTTATGGTGAATTTCTTTTGATATTTTGATTTGACGAGTAGATAGGAGATCTTCACTACAAGAAACAATGATTTTTAAAGTGATGGTTGATGCTAATACGACATCCCTGTGCCGGTTTCATTTCATTTTTTTATCTGTCGACATAATTTATTTTGCATGATTTTGATCTAAATTTTAATTCGATTACCAAGAACAAAACATCGTTGGTTTGGTAATTTGGTAATAATTGGCGAGTATCAAATATTGGAAAGCTTATATGCAGAACAGTGAGTTCGGAGGGGAGTTTTGGTACAACAAATTATATGGTTTGGAGTAGTCCAATAAGATACCTGAACAAACATATAATTATCAACAGATAAATACATTTGAATAAATATTGAATACAGAACATATCCGTTAACAAATCACAAATTGTAAATCTAACCCCATTGTCTTAAATTCATTGCGGACATAGTCGTCAATTTCGTTCTATCAATGGTCAATACATCTAAATGATAGCAGATTGCTAAAATATATCTACGGATATAAAGAAATTTACTGGAATTATAAGTTCATTTATATATTGTTTAATAATAACTTTATTAATTAAATTCATTTCCAATGGTTAATTTTAAATGGCATTATTATAGCAATGTGCTCCACACGTTATGGTACATGTATTGACAAATATAATAAACACATTTATTTTATATTAATCGGTATGAATAGAAAAATAACCACCAAACACTGTTAAACTAAAATAGATCATTAACTTTATTGCTTCATTATATATATTATATTAATTGGTACTCATACCAGCATATTGTTTTCAATTACTTGAAAACAGGAAATAACTATATCTATCATTTGACTACTTTACCATCGCAAGTTTTTGTTTGAACATTTGTGAAAGGCATCAGTGCTTTTGTATACTCTTCGCAACACCATTAATTTCATCCGCAACTCGTTCTTGGTAGAATTGACAAAGTTTTATTTCGTAGTATTGTGAATGCTAGTGATATGGAACAAAAACGTGAATGAATCACGTGACAAAGGTGACGATGGCAGAAAAAAGGCGGGGCTAAAAATAATAAAAATAAAGGTAGTTACAGTCCGACATTGATCAAGATTTTACAAAGTGTTTGATCTGTGTTAGACAAACGCTTTCAATACTTTCTGCACGATTGCTATCAAGTGAATGTTGATACTTATTACAATGTTTTCATTGACGCTGTATCAATCTCTACCGTAGTTGCACAAACTGACCATGGTCAACACTTCCGGTCTGTAATTAACTGGTCATCTCTATTATAAATTTAAACTGAGACTATAATTTCACCACGGACGCCGCGATCCGTCTGTCGGCGCGTTGCCGCCCCCAGGGGTGAGCCCTTTTTGCTTGTAATTTACTCCCGAGGGAAGCCCCTTTCAACATTGAACAGGACAATGAAAACAAAATACGGTTATAAATGGGCGGTCAATCAACGCATACTGGTGTGGAGGTAGCACCGTATGACGAAATTCAAGAATGCACTATCTGTATCGTTTACAAATACCGTCTCCAATTCGCCAAACATGACCATTAAACTTTTAGAATAATCTAATTAATAACGGGAGAAACTTATGATTCTTTACTATGTAGGCGCTTGGCTAGTATATAATAAATAGGTTCTTTAAAATGTCATTATTACTCCTAAATGTTTCGTCCATTTTGTTGCATTGCGATGAATAATAGTTTGAATATTAAAACGTCATCTAAAATAGTAGTTAATTAGTTTTATTATTAGCTTTCAATGGATTATGGTGATTTTCAGTGAAAATAACAATGACAAATAACAGTGAAATTATCATTTTGTTATTTTCACTGTTTTGGAGCTGGTTCCAATATCGTGCAGAAATAGAAACGCAACGTCAACAGCGCCGGGCTTCAAAATATGCGTAACGTCATCGTGACATCATATTTGTCACGTCGTGACGTTCTTATTACAACGTAATTTTCCCAATTTAGCCAATTACTGTACCGTTTTACGAAAAAACGAAGCAAATAATAAACATAATATTTGTTGATTTTTGGTGAAAGATCTTATTTTATTTCACTCGTGATCACAGAAAATTATATTTTCACTCGTGGCTACGCCACTCGTGAAAATAATGATTTCTGTGATCACTCGGTGAAATAAAATTCGATCTTACACCAAAATCAACAAATATCCTCTATATACATAACTATTTCTCACTGTGTTTATGATTCAGACAACGGGATAACCTAAGAATGTATATACTTACTTTTAAGATCTTATTGTGCTTTTGTTTAACTAATAATTAGTACGTAACCTCTTTGTAGCGTTTTTGCTATGTCAAAGTATATTGCTAATACATGCGTCTAATATTCATGTAAGAAAATAAAATGATGGTTGTTTCAAAAATATATTTTACAATTTTTATCATTGTTCTTTGGACCAACATATTCGCTTAAATATTGTTGACATGTTGTAAAGTTATATAATTGAAAACTTGTTATTGTTTGGTTGGCTGAATAACTAAATGTAAATTTTACATAGAATGTCCTGATTTGTCCCAGGAACAGATAGATTAGACTGTTCCTGTGTGTCCTGAATTTAAACAGATTCTAATATAAATTAAACGAATACTAACAGTCATTTTAGTAGGAATATTTCCTCGACCTCCCTGTTGTTTGTTTATTACATTTTTATACACGTGCCAGTATGGGTCAGTTTTGCACGTACTTGGGTGGATGGCGGGGAGTCAGTGGTCAACACTGTTGTTATCTGTAGAACCTTCAAGATGACCATTCATGTCTTTGTCCAGCCTTTCAGTCCCAATTACAGACAATGAAAATTCGCAATTATCAGCAACAAAGGGCAGTTTTATTAGTTAACTGAAGAAATAGTTAAGACAGCTTTGCAAATGGTTAATTTCAACCCCAATCGGGTGGCAATTTAAAGTCAATAATCGGGATGTGAAAATATTTCGTGTACAATTTAGTTAAAACAAGTTATCCGATACGTTTTCCTTTGCCCGTCTCTGTACGATGCAGCGCCAAAAGCTTGCCACAAACGGCTTCGGATATGTTCGTCGCTTATCGCCGTAACATCACACTCTGATGGACAGTTTTTGGTGAAAATGTGTAATTTAGATAGTGGTCATTTTCTTAGCCAAATGACCGATGCATTGAGACAATCTGACTTATCCTGACACGATCATTGTAGTCATACAGAATCTAATTTCGAAACCTTCTATTTTCACCTACACATGGTCGTTACGGCAACGCCTGCGGGGGCATTCGCTCTCTGATTTATACCCAAATTCGGCGCTTCGTCAACGCGAAAATAGTAAATTTTAGACTCCACTGACAGGTCAAGATTGGAAAGCGAGTGGACATCACAACATTCGTGATGTTCCGGTCACATGATCAATTTTCAAGCTCTGATATCAGCACTTTGACGAAAAAAATACTGGCAGTCCAAGACATGATATGTTACTGGTTCTATCAATGTCCAGACAAACAGGGAACGTCCATGATAGAGCTAACCTCTCATCTGGTGGGGGTTGAATATACCCTCCATTGCAAACACTGCATACTGAAAGATTTACAGGGAGTCATTATCGAGGAAATTGAAAATATCCTATATTGTGGAAAATTCAACATATTATAGTAAAAACATTTTTCTCCTTTGGATTGAATCATAATGACAATAAAACTCATACCAAATACCAATTGGATGATAATAATAAATACTTTTTATTACTGTGAATTATTTTTTACTTTCTTCTGACAATCTTCTAAATGATCATCCTCAATAATTAAACAAGAATATTAAGTATAAAAGAGAAAAATGGCATTTTGGGCCACATGACTGCAACAAAAATTATTTCATTTTTTAGCAAAAAGAGAAAATCTTGCAATTATGTGAATGACTGACGTTCGGTATTGCGTATGCATATACAACTATTACTTACATAATTTGTAACGATTTAACACAACAGGCACACGTACATGCGCATGCACATAAGTACACGTGTACATTGTAATATCAAAACATGAAATGCATTTTTAAATAGAAATGTTGTGTAGCAGCTTCGAATGGGTTACAAATCTAGAAATTATTTGTCTGCCGCAATAAAACATGTGTTTCGTAATTGTTATAAAAAATATATGTGTGTCCTAACATATCGATTGTAATAAAAAAACACATAATGAATTGTAATAAAATATTAATTGTAATAAAATACAAACTGTAATAAAATATCAAAGTTTCCTGCAATTTATCATGATTTCGTGGAATTAAGGAGATCACTTGTAAGTATGACTTCATTTATAAAGCAGCACCACTTCATGGGACAACCATAGATAATTCTATATTAATTTAAATTAAAAAATAATATTAATTAAAGCAATTCGGTTATCGATCTTTGTAGGTATTATAATAAAACAACCCGATTGACGCTGAAACTGATTGATTAAATCATTTTTTTAAACATTAGAAATTACTGGTGTTTTATTGTTTTATTTGCCATTGTGGCATGTACTTGCCGTGTTTGGTGTTTACTTTTTATGTTCCTTTTTGTGCTCTGCTGTTTCTCTTGCAAGAGTTCTGCCTTCCTTATCCGACCTGTTAAGATCTTTGCGAAATTAATCAGCCAAACTATTATGACCATTGGGCCATCCAAATTGTTTCTTCGGACAGATAGGTTTGGGCATCTTGGGAAAGAAAAACAACACAATTTGTAACCTCTCATATCTTCGAATCCATTGAGGAATTGCTTTTGTACTTTTCATACTTATTCACCACCATGTCCCCAACCCATACGCAGCAGTAGATTTCACACAAACAAGGTTTTAAGTTATTTCAGCAAGTTATTATGCTTGTCAATGCTTGAAAGCTATATTTGTTAGCCGTAAAATGGTGAGGATAGAAGTCGTTGTGACTTGTTTTTTGCGAGTGTTTTTTTTTGTCTTAGGATAGTTAGATAGGTTTTCGAACTTAGGGTGGACGCTAAACGAAAATACGATATGGCCTTATGTTCTGTAACCACTTGTAGAAACAAAAACACATTTGAACACAAAAAGTGGACAAAACTTTATGAAAACAATGAAAAGACAAAGGGTGTAATGATTTGAGACAACTAAATTCTAATGCATGCCTGTAAACACTAGCAAACTCTACTGTAGTCGCCAATTTGACAAATAGTTCGCATGTGCCAGTCTAAACCATTTAGACAACAGCAAGTTATTTCTACTAATAACGTGGACTTTCTGACATAAATGAGACTCGACAAGAAGTATTTATCTTGATACGATTTGATTGGAGCTGACTACCCGCGATTTGGCCGTCTCAACTGAAGCACCATAGCTACGCTCGAGTGTGAATTCGATACTAGCAATTTGTTCGCCTCACCATACAACAAAACACATTAACAATATTGTCTGAATTCTATGATTAATGGAGCTCGATTAAGGAAAAGATCGCAGGCTTGCTTCTGTAACAAATTGTCATCTTCAGCCCCATCGATTACAATACATCTTCTCAAGGCGTCCATGCCTTCTCACAGTGCCACTTGACACAGGGGTGTGAATAAATATGTATCCATTTCTGATAGTATATGTAAAACATTAGCAAGGGAGAAATGTTCACGACTGGTGATAGATGAAGGTAAAACACAAACCTGTTTATGTACTGTTGTATGTCCTGTTAAACAGAAACACATACTTGTATAAGGTTCATGAATGATTGATATAAGATGTGTTAAGCAGGAAAATGTAAGAACGTCGATCAGTAATCGATTCCTGTACCAAGTATCTGACTCAGTGATGAGGTATGTTTTTTTGTAAAAAGAACACATTTCAATACCAATTTCCATAACGTCTAACACAATGTATTGCTTGGGTTATTCGTTGAAACCTATCCGAGTTTTTGATACTTACAAAACTACTTGTAAGACGAGTATGATATTATGATGAACGGGAAGGGAGCCTTAGCAACATATAAATAAGTATGAAGATCAACTTCTGACAAGACCAGCAGGGAATTTTCCCCAATGTTTCTTCGTCGAAAGGCAATTTCACCCCCTGTGCTACCATTGTCCATTGGGAACCGACAGAGAACTGCCTAAAGTAGCTAGTTTCCTCTAGTTTGATAAATACAGCGATAAGTTTCATTGTTTTCTCTCCAACTTGACCCACCACTTACCATATGCAATTTGGAGCTGTCATTTAGCGAATTTATGATGAAAGAACTACCATTTTCCGTCAGTGTCTCTCCCTCGGGTACTCCTATCAAACAGCAAATCAGAGTGATTGTCCATGTTAGGTGATAAATGGCAGCGATAAATTTTGAATCTCCCGTCACATTCCAAAACAAATCCGAAACGGATTTTTTGCCAATTTTGGTGCCGATTTATATGTCGTGTGGCTCTGATCCCACTCTTTCAAGCGCTTTCAGCTTTAGCAAGCGTCTCTCTACGGGGAATAAAAGTGTTTAAATGGCGGCTCAGATATCATGCTAATGGCAAACTGAATAGTTATTGAATGATTCGATATCGGCGAATTATCTGCGTCTGGATTGTGTTTTCTGGCTATCTTAATTTGTTTTTATTCACAAGTTCTCATATCGTTCAATCCATCACAACACTCGGGCCCTCTAAAAGGTGGAGTACGTGTTTATAGGAACAGTTTATTGATAAATTCACTAAGAATTCGTTAGACTAACGGGTCCCCGAGGAAAGAAATGTAAGAATATAAGATACGTTAATTATCCGGCGATAATACGCAGACATACAACACCTTGCCATGTGTCCAATGCTTCAAACCTTCGTCTTCCGTTTCTTAACAAACAGGATATCTGCTTCGGGTTTTTTCTGTCTTCAGAATGAAACAATATGGCGTTTTTGTCTTAAAAATGGCGGTGGCGAGAATATGAGACAATATTATCATTATGTTGATGCCATTTAAATACACGTACCGACATCAGTATAGAATCTGACGTATATTAATCGTATAATGCTTACACCATTGGCAAGACAGGTACACGTGCTCTAGTTTGAAAGTGTTACTAATTATCAACATAACTACATACTACATAACATCAAACTAAGAAGGTATAAGGCAACTGCTTGGAAAACTCCTCAAACAATTACATTGTGCATGTACTTATAAAAACAAGTAATAAAAGCCAACAACGTCTTTTATCGGAACATAAATGCAATATTCTGCTTACATCTGCATACATTTCTCCTATGTCGTCGAAAATCCTTTCACTGCGTTTTCATTACATAATAATTGACCTCCTTGTTAACTTCAGTTCAATAACATAAATTATGACTTATCATTTTATTTATTTTATTGTTTATTTCAGACGTATGTTTCCAACAGTACGTGTATCATTTACTGGCTTGGATCCGGACACTAAGTATAGTGTATTGATGGACATAGTACCGGTAGATAACAAACGTTACAGATACGCCTACCATAGATCCTCCTGGCTGGTGGCTGGAAAGGCAGACCCACCATTACCTACAAGGTGAGCTACGTTTCCGGTATATGACTAATTGACATTAAACATTTAAATCAATTTTAACGGTAAATTATAATCACATGGTCCAATGGATTAACTTGAAAACCTTGGCCAAGCAGCCTTCGACAAACAACCAGGTGGAGCGATCTCTTCTCTGGCGTAATGTCAATTGTGTGAAGGGTTCGTGGGTAGCACATATTTTTAGCACAGTTGTGTGCTATGTTACGGTATATGGGAAGCAATGAATAAAAGGCGAATCCGCGAGCTAAGTACACGGTACATGTCATGGGTGAGCAATGTGTATGGCACGGGTGTGATCTAGGTACACGGTTAATGAAGGAGCACAACATGGATGGCAATGGCTAAGACGTGCAAAGTCTAATTTTGCAATTAAAATTTGCCTAATAGTATATAACTTTGCGCATACTAGTATAAAAATAATGTAGCAGTAATTAATATTGCAATTTGAAACGGAATTTAGAACGCATACACGATTATGAAATAATTATGTATCATACATTTTTTTCATAACTAATGAAAGTACTTTTTTTAACAAAGTGATTGTTTTATTTCTTTTGTGAGGACAAATATAGATACATATGAACAAATCAAGTCATTTTATCGATTTGAATGGAAATAATTAATTTCAATCAAAAGAATATTATTTGTTATTTGACTAATTTCCTATTTGTATGTATTCCAGATTTTACGTGCATCCTGATTCGCCATATTCTGGTGAACAGCTGACCAAACAGACGGTGTCTTTCGAGAAGCTCAAACTTACCAACAATATGCTCGACAAAAATAGTCAGGTAGGTAAAACACCACATTTACCCTGGATCAAAATAATAAGAAAAGATGCAATATGAGAAACAAGTGTCAGTGCCAGCATAAACAATGGTAGACACAACTGTATCTATTTTAAAATACACTTCACATGTCAAATTATTATTGCGTATCTAGTATGTGTTTTTCAAACAATTGACATTTTTTATTGCAATCTCGATTTATACTGAAGTGTGGGTCAATTTATTCACATATTCTCTTTTTAACATGCTCTGAAACATTTACAGCTTCTACAGAACATGACGCCAAATGGTTGCAGACCTTTTCTCACCCAGTGAGATGTTCAACTTGAGCATTTATCATTTATATATTTCAGATAATTTTGAACTCGATGCACAAGTACCAACCTCGGATTCACATTGTTAAGAAGAAGGACAGTACCCCCAATCTCCCATCCATCACCTCATTGGACGCGGAGGAATTCAAAACATTCATATTCCCAGAAACTACTTTCATTGCAGTCACAGCGTATCAAAACCAACTTGTAAGTTTGTATTACTTTTATCTCACATTTTTTATTCCAGTTTTACAAAAGGGTCACATACAGTGTGTAACGTGACGTCAGCAAATTATGTCTTCAAATGCACAAACATAATTCAATTCTGATCGATGACTTCCTAACCAGTAAATTGGTCAAAAAAAACACACCGAGACTTTAGATTTTGAAACAGATGTTTTATTTACATTGGACGAAAAGTTAACTCATGTATAACACTTCCACAGCTTTTGTAATATTAAGTGCAAATATCAAAATTTCGATTTTACGATTGATTTGCTGCATTTTGTTTGATAGTGAGAAGTTCTGTTGTTTTCTGTAACAGACTAAAACAAATATCACAGCTTATTGGAAGATTCCTTTGGCGTTGGTGAAGAATAGTTCATAATTTGTACGTTTGATATTTTTTAGATTACGAAGCTGAAAATTGACAGCAACCCTTTCGCTAAGGGTTTTAGGGATTCCACCCGGTTATCCGAGTTTGACAGTTTTTATCCTTCCCGGGAGAGTATGGAGAACCTAATGCAGCAGCACACATATGCCCGGTCCCCTTTAAGGGCCTACACTGAAGCAGAGATAGAGGAGTCATTAAAACAGCACAGAGAAATGCTGGCTAGAGGTAACTATGAAATATATTTCAACTATTTTTTTATCATGATTGTATTTTTGTCTTGATTGTACAACACTTTTGAACGTGAAAAGGGCTATATAAATATGGTATAATAATACATGATCATATATCTATAATACTAGTATGTTATTATTTAACCTTTCCAATGAATAAACTAGTCAGAGCTTAGTTTTTTTATATTATAACAAAATATATGCTGTTGAAACAATTTATAATCTCCAACCAAACACGTTTGTCTCTAAACTTTTAGATTCTTAAAGACACCATGCAACTATGTAACATTTTTTCATGGGTCAGATCAAGCTCCAGCTGATGTGAAATATAAAAAAAGTAATTTATCAATTAAAATATTCTTCATATTTTATTACAGAAGGTGACCCCTCGGCGTTAGAGAAACAGGGTATGATGACGTCACCGTGGTCAATGTGGCGTCCAATACCTTCATCACTATTAGGAGGAACACCGTATCCAGCCGCCACAGAACGCTCATTGTATACATTATACGGAGGACTATTTGGACTAAACAATTCAAACTTTGTGTTTCCAGCACTGGGACTGCATCCTTTTATGGCTGCTAATAATATAACTAACATGAGACTCCGTGAAGGAGGGGTACCAACAAGTTCCGTATATAATTCAGAAAGCAGTCCACCTGGTTCCCAGCTTCATTACCCTACGGCATTATACCGGTACCATCCATACTTAAATCCTGAAAAACTTTCTGCTCAAAAGACTACACCTACTTCATCTGAATCGTCGCCAAACTCTGTCGATTCTGGGAGACCGTAATCAACGGGAGCGTATTATTATATTTATTAATTAATAATTAAGCGTACTAATACGTTTATTGTGGAATATTAGTTGTAAAATTGATATAGAGTATCACACATTGAAAGTGCTTAGCAACTGTGGAACATCTCTAGTGTATTACAGAACACGTGCTAGTTGGTAGGTGATAAACTATGCGCGCGCAACAAGATGGCGCATGTTCGAATGCGCACGCACCAATATGGCGTGTACTCAGTATGCTCTTCCGTTAGATTCTTTGTATCCGTGATGAAAAAGTGATTACTAGTACATTTGGGTAGCATACTTTATGTTGCTGCTTAGTATTATTGACATAATTATCGATGCAGGGAGTAATTTCGTATACTATTGTAAATATAGGGGAGATGTATTGGGGGAATTATCTATTTATTTGTTCATACTTATTGCTAAAATACTCATATTAAAATGTTGTTTCTATTTTAATGGTCTAAACTTGTATTACTAGAGATCAAATGTCTGGGCTGATAAACAAAGCATCTTCAAGGTAGAGAATCTTCTTAAAAACATAAAAAAGTATGTCAGCTAAACAATGACAGTCAAGATTACAGTTTTGATGCATAGGTCAGTATGGTATGCAAAAAAAAACTACCAGCATTTACACTTGAGAACTACAAAGTGTAAAGCAAATTATTTGAGCTCGGATACTCATCTCAAGTAGTACAAGTTTGGATTGAAGTCAACTATACAAGAGAGAGTATGAAACTAATTCATGTTTTGTTAAAATAATATAATTTTGTTTTTAATTTAAAATGTATATCATTGTCATTGCGCTATTTATAAAAATTCACGAGGAAGTGGAAATACGCACGAGCTCTTCAAACTAACTTACATATTTATCAAAGCTGATCTCAGGTTTATAACTTGACCAGATGACGTCTTGGGTGTATACGTTTGCAAACTGCAAGCTTACATATTACATCGGACTCGTCGCTAGCTGCAGAAATATCCTTTTTAAGTCAGAAAAATGATGTTATATGTTTTACAAATGTCAAAAACCTTCTAGTTGGCTAGTGTCTCTACCAACACAAGGGTGGCCATGTATACACTTGTTAGGAGCATACGGGAGTTTCATTCATGCATTATCTGATACCCGACACCCTTTGAAACGTTTATTTTCAATTGTATTCTATTTCAACCGTTTTATGTTTTACATACGAAAAAAGTCGCTTTTGCATAATCGGTTTTGTTTTTGAGTGCGTTTACAATAGCACGTATGCAATGATGGTGGTTTTCCGTTAATAATATCACAAGATAGTATTTGACAAAAATAAGGAAAGAACACTAATATAGCTGCAGGAAATATGCCCAAACCATTAACCGGATGGCGATTTAATATTTATACTGACTGCAAAATGGCCATTAAATTCATGAAAATAATCATTTGCAAAGAAAAATATAGAAACGATACAAATGAAGCCAAATAAGCACAGATGGTCATAACGCACGTTAAAACATTTATAAATACAATGGGACGAATGTTCTATATATTTAAACTAGGAATGCTTCACACATTTAATAACTTGTAAGTATTTTTCTGTATGTTAAAACCATGAATAAAATAACAAAAACATTTAATAATTTGGTTCCTTTTTTTACTATATACTAGTCGATGAGAAAAAACTGAGCATTTAAATATTGTACTACACTTCAAAGTATCGTTCTTAATATAATTGCATAACGTAAATTTGCCCCCCCCCCCCCCAAACAGGACAACTTAGATATTTATTTCTTTTAAATGGCACAATTAGCAATATTTATACTGTTATACAGTCCATAAGAAAAGCTGTGCGACGCTAATTTCAATAATAAAAAAGAACTTGGGTAAAAGTTAAAAATATATGTTTCTTTTGTTATTGAGTATATTAAATTTTAATATTCATGACTGATCAAAATTATATTTCAATCCAGTTGCATTTCGATACAAGGTCTATATGTCTCTTAAATTACAAGTCTTACAATCATGGATATACGGCTAGTATCCAAAGAAAAACATCTAACGAGACTGCATTACGTCCTTCCTAAAGTTATTGTTGAAATGATACAAAATATCGATAAAGCAATTTCATGCTGTGGTAGCGACAATTGACAAGTGTATAAAACAATACTATTATTCAATTTCTCAAGTCAGTAAGAATATCATCACGAGTCCTCACACTTTCTGCTCAAGTCTCGTCTTCACCAGCTAACGTCTCAAACGAGATTTGACAGGAGTGCGATTGGCAATTTTGACCAGTCGATAGAAATCAACTTGACGATGGAATACAATCATTGTGTTCTAGTCATGTGTTAAATCGAATAAGAATTGTATTTAGTACGTGTTAATCCGTGTGAAATCTACAGGACCGGCTTCAAAGGAATTCTGTGTTTTCGCCGCAAAACGACTGGCGTTTGTAATTTGTTTTCATTATTGTTTTTTCCAGCTCTTTCTCATTTGCTTGTTTCATGTAATTTCATGCATAAAATTTATTTATTTCTCTCGTGTTTTGTTAAAAACGGCTTCACCGGATGAAAAAATAAATCATTTATTAATAAAAATGAATTTGTGTTATTTGTTTATTGTGTTATCGATGCCTTTCAGACATCACAAGTCGTGAGCACAAAGTACTGAAAGAAATATTAATTTATATTAAACATAGCATATAGCAAATCGTTACCTTACGAAGTTTGAAGGACAACACTATCAGTGCGGACAAACCACATGGCCTTTTGGCTAAGACTTCAAGTAAAATCAGGCCAACAAAACATTAAAACAACAGTATTTTAATCTTTCACGATTTTAACGACGCGTGTTCGACACCCAAAGCGGCGCGGGAAGTAACACGCGGTTAGTCCACCCAGAGTAGGACCCTGTCTGGAATTTATAATGCTGCTTAGCCCATGACATGACAGTCAAAGAGGATGAAAATACAATGTACTTTTCGGCGGTGGTATTCAATATTGATCTTACTTAATTTAAGGATAACCAATCAGATCACGCCATATTAAACTCTTGGTCAGTAAACAGACGATATGATTGGCTATCCTTATTCTCAAGTCAAATAAGATCAATATTTAATACCATCCCAGGATAGTGACCAGGTACCGCGTTGGAAAAGACTATGTTCATGATAAGACTCAAGCTGAAATTGTTTATACATTTTTTTGTATTTCAAAGTTCCAAAGTTAACAGTTTCTTGTTATAACTGGGAATAGTTTATTTGCTTTGCAATTGAAGGAAATTCTTTATTATAAAGGACATTTCATGAGATATCTAAACATTTCTAAACGGGTCTAGAAAACACAAAATGTAAAACTACCTTCGTAAGTACATGTACGAGTACATGCACAAGCTTTATTCAACTATGATTTCTGAATTTGAAATAAAGACATGATGATCTTGAGCTAGTCTGTCTAACATACCCTATGTTTAGAAAGACAACTCCTCAATCTACTCTTTTCTCATGAAATTATTTCCCTTTGCACCCTCAAACATAGATAATCAAGCCCAAAATAAAATCTAGCGAAAATTGAAAAATGTTATGCTATTTGATTGATAAAATATATTATCTAGTCGGGTGGCCAGACTAATCTTGAGCCTGAATGATTCTTTGTGAATACTGGAACAATTTCTTATCAGGAGTGATAAACGGCCGTATAATATGTTTAGAACAACGCGATGACGTCACACTACTCACCGTAAAACGCTTACAGTAGGAAGGAACATTCTTTATACGCCGTATAACTGTCACATAATCCTTAAAACTACCAGAAACCATTTCCAGTTGTCTTGCTTCCCGGAATGTTCAACATCAGCAGTTTCCACCAATGGCGTGTTCATGCCAAGTCATGCGAAACTATGTATCAAAATGGCGGAAGAATTGCCGTGGTGTGGAACGTAAGCAAATTCTGAACACTCTTCGTAAGAGAAGCCTCGGTGTAAGTATTTCCGTCCATCTCAAACCGAATACATACTCATGCTTATAGAATAATTGTTCTGCATGTTTTGTAGAAATCAAGCTTTTGATTAAAAAGTGGTAGAACGCGAGTGCTGTAAAATTCGGATGAGTACATATTCGGATAAACCTAATTGGCACTGTGCAGCCTATGTCCGATCCATTCCTACACGTTTTGTACAATAGAGCCTCAATGGGTCTGTAATCGGTAGCTGTTTTTGTCCAAAGTTGCTGATCTGAGCTCTTCTCTGGTCATCGGATGTAGGATTAGTTATAATGAAGACGTATCTATATAAAGACCCATCGAGTGATAAGGCGTGGCTATCTCTGCCTTGGCGTAAGACAAATTACGAATCAGTAATGTATTGCAAAGTTTCTGTGAAGTTTATTAAGGTATTAAGAAATAAACTATTTGCACTCAAACCAATATTTTAAATGCTTTTACATGTTTATCTAATAAAGCAAACAACATAGGAAGTATCGTCGAATATTACATTTCCAAGTTACGCTAGGTTTTAAAATGCTTTGATGTATAAACGGTGTAATTCAAATACGTGTAACGACATGCAGAATTTATACTGGCACCTTCTTCCCTCGTTTAACGAATAAAACAATAATTGCATCAAGATTAAAATTCAAAAGTAGACAAAATCAAAGGAAATAAATTTTATTGGCGCGATAAATTCCACTTGTGTGATTTTTACAAGAATGTATATAAACTAAGATAAGAACTGCTTATTGCGTAACTAACTGTGATACATACGAACTGACCCTTACCTCTGCAACCCATCACAACAGATAGAGCTGGTTTTATCAAGTTTGGCACTATCTAGTGGAGATTTCTCACTATTTTATTATTATCATTGTTGGCAAACTACGGGTGTCTGTACGTGCCGGCTAGTTGTTAAACAATCTATTTCCGGTTTACGATTTGTTCAACTGCCAAATTTCAAGTTTATTTTCTTTTAAATGACAAACCATCACTTTCTGATCTCTCTGGAGGTTGTATTGTTGTTCCAAACATCATCAACTGCACGTGCTTGGCTTCAAAAGAGTTTTTTCAATTAATGAGTGTGGTTTTTAAACGGAAATCCACCAATCTATATTTAGACTTCAAACTTGTTTCCGTGACATACCTATGACGTCATTGAGGCATTTCCCGAGACAACATCTATCATTATAACTCTCCTACAATAGGCCCTAGACTGTTCTTAAGAAATGACAATGTTTCGCCGGGTTATACATTGTCTCATACAATATATCATTAATAAATTTACGTGTTGTCCCTATAAATCTGCCTACATTTAAAGTAGTACGTTTGAATTTTAAAGCGAGTCCCTGGATTTTATCCCAGCCAAGTCACGCGGCTGGGTGAATGTATTTGACAGAAATATTTGACAGAAATACTGCCAGGACATATTTTTTCTGTATTGGTGATATAAATAATCGCCTCAGAATCTCACCGAGGAATCAAATTGTCATTATATGCGCCTGTTATATCTCACCAATATTTTGTTTATGTGACAATTATTTCACGTCGTACAAATCTAGACGGTGGTGGATTGATGAAACTGTTTGCATCGGTTACTTTGTGACACAGTCGGGTCTGAGTTGCGTTTCATTCGGTCACTTGGAGTCACCTTTGTTTTGGTTATTCATTTGTGAAACTAAGTAATCATGGTATTTTACAACGGGGACTTTTGGTTTTTAATTATTTCGTTGGGTTATGTGTGGGCAATGCTCCGTGTGAACGTGTACCATGTTCTATTTATAGCACAGCTAATATTAGAACATGTAACGCCCCCGCCATCTTGGAAACTCCGGTCAAGGTCGTTCGGATGACAGCAATAAGATTTCATCGTGAAAGACAATGTCGACCGTCAAATTACGCAAAATAGCGATGCTTTAGTTGATGTTGGACACATTCCACAGATGAGTGGCAACTTGTCTAGTCATAAAATGACCGTACAGGCCTCAAAGAGAGACAACTCGTACAAATCAAGGTAAAATTGTGCCGTCTGTAATGAGATGCGATTTTTAAAACAGTCTTCAAATGCTTCAAATGGTAAATAAGTATGCGTTTTGTTACATGTAAAGTAATATTATGAATAAAAGTTTCATAGTATCATATTTTATAGTGACTGCTTTGATTATTGGGCGAATTGTCGCATTTTATTTAAAGTCCACACGATTTCGGATAGTCATATATTCGGACATAAATTCAGTTAAGTTCTGTGTGGAACAATACTATATGCTGTGATCATTCAACACTTTTTTATCTAGTCAATCACATTGACTGATTACAAAGAATAATTCTGTCTGTATTTTTCAGGTTGATCGTCTGACGGAGAGCCAAAACTTGATGCTGAGAATACCCCTTGACTGTGACATGGAATGGCTATCTTATACCATGCCCTTGATAACTGGAACCAGTGATGTTAAAGTCAAACCAAGATAACTCTATAAAGTTAACACAGCAGCATGTGGGAAACAACATGGAGACAGCAATCATGTCTAACTGGACAACACCATCTGCCTGGGACTTTTTCTTTTTCAGTCACCAAAGATGTGCAAAATATCAGACTAATACAGGTTGATTCTTGGAAACAAACAAATATTTACCCTGTGATTGACTTCATTCATGTGTTAAATAAGATGTATATATAAAGTTGCTCTTTATATTAAAACAAGAAGTTTAATATGAACTATTTTATAGATCTGCACAGGTTGCTCATCAATACCAGCAATAGACTAGCTGTGGCTTTGTTAGCACTCATTGTGAATATTTCCTAGCCTGTAAGATTTGTGAAACATAAAGCGCGATTCATCTTAAAATTGTGAAATTCAAGCGTTGTTTTGCTTTTGAATTGTGAAAGTGGAAGTGCGATATTGACTTAAATTAACTTTGTGAAACTAATATTTCCCTTTATTTTCTAAAGAAAATCAATAAAGGCTTGTAATATTTCATCATTGAATGTTTAGCTACTCTGGTTTTATCAATTTCAAAATTTGGGGCCTGGGCAAGTGACATATCTTAGGTTTATGAAGCTGGCATTTTAAAATTGTGAAGTAGCCTCTTTCAAATAGTGAAGTAGCCTTATTTCAGCCTGGGTTTTAAGTGATTATATATGGTCAATGTGCTAATGATCTGTCAGTTATTGTTACCTTCGATATTGTTTTTATAATTGTATGCTCTTTTTATTTATATATACATGGAATGACATTCAGTTGATCTGATGGTACTCTTATGAACGTGTTCTAAAGTGTGCTGCTGTCTAGCCTGCTGACCACTTCCAAGTTTAAAGGAATTGGAATCAAATATATCTGGAACACACACCATCCTCTTATTAGTTATTACTCAGATGTATTGGATGTTCATGAAATTACTGCTCCATGAATGTGTGCACATAAATGCCAAGGTCCACTTAGGAAATATATATACAACTTCTCCACATGTGGAGGAAAACCAGCATTGTTAACTTTTCCTGTATGGGAATCAACCTGCTGCTATCATCAATCAAACCTGGATTTCAAGGTTACTAATCCAGTGCATTGACCACATCAGCTGCTCATAAATGGCATATAATGTCTGTCCACCTAGTGTGCTGAAATCAAATGAAAAACCTTAATGGTATACCTGTAATGACAGAGATATGTGTTCAACCCTGATTGTAGCATCTAATCAGTATTTTATTACCAAATTATTCCTACAATTGTCAGACATTTTGAAGTGTACATCAGAAACATTTTTGCAACATTAACAAGTAGAGCTGTCAGAGTCTGCTTCATATGTGTTGTTTGTCTTAGAAAAACTACTAAAAATGTGCAAAAGACAGTCACTGCACTCTAATGAAATGTATTCACAACTATGAAGTTTCATCATTGAAGTCTCCAATATTGTATGAGTTATGTCATGGACAAGAATTAAGTATGAATCAATAATTACAAAAGGGGAATAACTTCAATAGTATGCAATATAGAGTCATGGTCCTTGGAAACTACACTTCCCATCAAGGATATTCAAATTAATACCTGCAGTGCTGTATGAGTTACAGCCTGGATAAGAATTAAGTATGAAACACTACAAAGAGGCAAAACTCCAAATAAATGCAATACAGATTTATGGTTTCTGTGCACCTGAAATTCCTTGATGTCTATATTATGCACCAGTCAATTGCTTCCAAGCCCCTACCTCCAGGGATGGGCCGGAATTTTTACTTTTGGGTTGTCAAATCCCCTGCCCTTCCATCGCCCTGTTGGGGACAGCTGATGGTAAAATCTCAGGTATTTGCCCAGCCCCTGACAACTAAATACTGTCCCCAAGTATTGGTTGGGAGAAAAAAATTCCAGCATTTCCCTATAAGGTAAAATCATGGCTGGTTTCCCCGGCTATCCACCGCCTATCCCTAGGGGTGGGACCCTGGATGCAACTGACTGGTGCATGAATGTTTTGAACACATTCATAGATTATTAGTTACTTAATTTAGAGAGTTTCTGCCACTTGCGAAACTCCATGAAATTAAATTGTGTGAAATAATTCCCTGATTTACCGTACATACTAAAAAACTTTATCTCTGAAATGATAATAAGATGACTTAATGAAATCTTGACATCACACACAAATCAGATACCTCATAGTATCTTCTTTTCTTTCCTTACTACCAGTACTCTTGCACTCCACCATTTCAGTAATAGGGTTAACTGTAAGAAAAAAAGTGTCTATACATATGCACTAAAGAATGATGGATAAAAGCTATTAATAATTCAAACAAATGCAAAGGACAGGGGTTGTTGCTCTACAGAGGTTAAATTTGGAGTAATTATCAGCTTAGGGGTATTTGAAGGTATTGTTATAGAGAGGTTATTGCTCTAGAGAGGGTCGCTCCCGAGAGGTTATAATGTTTAATTATGTTGTTCACAGCTTATAAGTTATAAGCCAATTCACTGTATGACTTATTGTGATACTATGCATTCAACTTGTATGACTTACTGTGATTAAAGCACATGAAACTCCCAATCACTGTATTAGGATAGTAATCTATTCATGTCATCATGTATGCCTTATTGCGATAATTGCAAGTGGACTAGTTTATACACTGTGATGTTTATAGATCTCTACATACATGTATAGACTTACTGTTGACTCAATAAAAATTAAGCTTATTGTGTTGACACCAGTCATTGGCAGTCATTTGACCTCCCAGACCCCGGGGAAAGGCAGATATATTTTTCCTTTTTAAACCCTGGGTAAAATCCCACCGGATGGCATTGAAATATGAATGTGTCATGTGGGAGAAAGCTGATGGTAACCCTTGCCCCTGACAACTAATTATTGTCCCCAGGGTATTGGTTCAGAGAAAAAATCCTTTGCATTTCCAGGACAATGCGGAAGATTTCCCCGTCAGCGCAGGGGAAGCTGGAAGGTAAAAACTCAGCCGTATTCCCATCCCAAGGGTGGACCTTGAGCGCGGTTACAACTGACCTGTGCATTATCCCTGGGGCGGTTCATTTCAATTTGACTGGTACATTATTTACTGACAGTAAAGTGGATTTGTTGTTCCAACTTCAAGAAAAGAGACTCAATATTTTTTAAGGCTTACACGAATATGTGCAGTTCACATCTACGTTAAAGAACCAAGGAATATATTGCAAATGACCTAGGGTACGAAGTGGAGTTGGTGCGAATAGTCCTTAGTCAGTTTAATTGAAAACATTCCTTTGCGATCTAGATTCTATATTTCTATAAAACGCACTATCAATCCTAACCTCATATATTTCAAATCATTTTATTGCACAAAAACTCGTTTATTGACTTACACAAACTATAAAACGAAAGCGAAACTGAAAATTGATAGCCAGACAGGCACTCACTAAAAACCTTGCTCATTTTGTTTGGTAACGATTTTTCCACTAAAAATACTTTAATCGAGCGTAAATCTTATCAAAGAACTTAACTTCAAAAATGAGCAATTTAGCATCACGTAGATTTGAAGAAATCTCAAATTTACCTTCGATTTCAGCCCATTTTGAAGCGTCGGCCGCCATTTTTCAACTGGTGGGCGATGAGGTCCGAGTATAGCCGAAGCTGCTGCCGTTACCAGGGGTAATATTGAGTACGGGCGAGTACGGATTACACCAGGGAACCCGATTATGCTCCGTGTAGTTATGTTGTGTTATATGTGGGCAATGCTCCGTGTAGTTATGTTGTGTTATGTGTGGGCAATGCTCCGTGTAGTTATGTTGTGTTATGTGTGGGCAATGCTCCGTGTAGTTATGTTGTGTTATGTGTGGGCAATGCTCCGTGTAGTTATGTTGTGTTATGTGTGGGCAATGCTCCGTGTAGTTATGTTGTGTTATGTGTAGGCAATGCTCCGTGTAGTTATGTTGGGTTATGTTGACTTGTGTTCTTACTGTTTTCTGTAACTAAATTGTTAGGTAGAGTGCTGCCTTCAATGTCTGATTTTCACCTTATTTAAAACTACAAAATGTATATCTGCTAAGGTTTATATTCAACTTTATTACATTATTCTGTTGGTTTTTATGTAACAACCATGCAGGGTTTAAGTTCTATTGAACAACGCTGCAGCTTCTTCTTTTTCTTCTGTCGATACTAAACATAATCCTTCTCGGCATTGTCGTTCAAAAAAAGCGGTTTCGAGCTATAACTTTAATTGAATGACACTTTATCGCCCCGTGTGTTGCGGTGGCCTATAGATAGAGCGCGCACTTCTGTATCGATAGGTCCAGGTTCACTCCCCGTCGAGACCATTGGTTACTTTTGTCTGAGTAGGAATAACTCGCATGCTCCACCAGACCAAGGTGCAAACTGGTATCCGTAAGGGCAGTGTCGAAACAAGTTTGGTATTCCATGGCACCAAAGATCGATCCAACAGGAGAGAAATAGTCTAGTGAAACGCAAACGCAGGGTACATGATGTAGTCCAGTGATCAGGGAGGTTCAAACGTCAAAAGGTGGTTGAACGGCTGAACTTCTAAAACAAGTCCTCTAAAATTGCTAACAACTTTTTTAACCCCTATTGAAAGACGCTATCACGAGCTATAACCTAATTTGAGCGACGGTTTCTCTAGCTATAACCTTCCGCCATTTCGAGCTATATTCGTTGAAACAGAGGTTATAGCTCGTGACAGTGTTGCTAAATTGATTCAAAACAGTGTTATTGTTCAGATAGAATTTGGCATACATGTACTTAAATTTGCGTACATTTTTCCAAGTTGAAACGGATTTTAGACCTGATTTAATATCTGGAATATAATTAGATATAAGAGACTCATGTTTCTATATCGCCTGACTGCTAAACAGGCTGGCAATCTGTCAGTGGTTTGTGCTAGGTTTCTGAAATGACGATAAATGTCACCATATATAGCTTTAGATGTTTGCCCATAATCAAATAACATATTCAATGCCTCAATGAACACTGGGACGCATTGTCAGTATTAAATTCAAATTTGAGCCCGATTTTCCTGAGAGAATACTCGGCCCGGTACTGCTGCGTAACGACTATATAGTTAATGATTGCTTGGCAAGTCTTTGAAGAACAAAAGGTTGGGGGAACTGATACACAGGTGAAACAATAAAATCGCATGGCACTAGGCAACGTAACACATTGTGACGGTATTAGGGCCCAAACACACAGCTTAGGTTTCTACTCGTTAGAAGAAATAAATATTTAACATTTCGTGCAACTTCGTAATAAGCATATTAAAGTTTTTGGCGAATACTGAGTCAGTATTGTTCTAGAACAGATCATGTTTGAGTCTCGCGGAGTATCGTTTGACCTCGCGGTAGGTCTACTAATGCATGACGGGTAATCCAAGATGGCGTACAAAATAGTTCAGAAGATGTTACATTGTCTAAATATATAGCCCAGTGTTTGAATCCACATTAGGAAAATATTATATAACGTACTTAGGGAAACCTGACTCTGAACCATGTAATTAGTTTAGAAACGAATGCCTGCTCATTTTAATCATTTCAAAATTTATGATAGTAATACGTATCTGTTTGATAATCTATACATTTGTTTACGATGTTTTCAATATAACAATGCGTCTAAACAATAGCCTGTAAATCTATTCAATGTCTAAACAAGGTAGGTTGTCATGTTCTTATTAAAAGATTGCCTGTTTTTCAGCCCGCTCATATTGCGAGATGTCCCGGTGTGTTTGCACGTGTTTGAAATGACGAACCAACTATCATTAGTCACGGAGCATCTAATATGGCTGACGGGAATGCTAAGACATGGTAATGTTGCTGGCGTGAAACGTTGGGATGCGAACCAAGACAATACCCGATATATGATATGTACAAAGTGACTAATGCTTTTGCTGAAGCATACTGCTAACCTTAAACAATATGGTGTTGTTATATTACATTGACGTTCATTATGTATGATATACAGTCATATAAAACTCTAGAATCACTCGAGTGCGAGCACGAACATGCTTGTATTTGTCATGCCAAGTTTTGTTTTTCCTATCCAATATCATAATTCGGAATGCATACGTGTACGTAGTTGATATCATTCATGAATTTTAATATGGACACTGGTTCACACCTGTCTTTGAAGTTCATCCGGGCCGTACAAATACATTTGCTTGAAAATGGTCTGGTGCGATATATAGTTGTAGGTGTGATATGCTTTGCAATGCACCAAAGAGACAGATTACTAGTATGGTGGTATCTATTGGTGGATATGACCATTTTAACAATTTGGGTGTGATCAGTAATACCCTACCAATCTGAAAACCAGTGTCATCAGAACTGCATGAGCACGAATAGAAATGGACACGACTGATTAGGAGCACTATTCAAAATAAACACAGAAAGACATGACATGGATATCGATCGAAATGAACACAAATGGACGGGGTACCAATTGAAACTTATCACCTATAGTCATGGACACTAATGCATTTCACATATCTTATGAATAGTGAAATGTATTGGCGTTCATGATTAGTTTTGCTTTGCATTGTACAATAAAATGACAACAGCAAATACCATAGAAACATTCAGCAACATGGCTTTTCCTTCGTAAATTGTAAATCACGTCGAAATGCACATTTCATTGATGTTCTTAAATTGCCTAGTAACCAAACATGTGATAAATATAAATTATTTTCTGAACATAATCAAATCATGCTTGGACTGTTCTAGCATATGATACCAAATTTTAGCATAATGGATTTCTATTTATCGTGTCATGCAATTTCAAAGTGAACAAAAATCCATGATTTTTTACTTTACTTTTTGAACCTGACTGTGTTGTAGTTCCCGGATATCGTAAATACCACGAGTACGGATTAAACCCTTGTATAATGTAAATAAGGATTACTTTTGTTTATTTCGTTACAAAACGGTTTTAAACAACAAAACTATAAATGATTCATTTATTGCTTAAGAAATTCCACCTGTAGTCGTGTTACACTCACATGTCACAGAGAGCCCTTACCACCATGGAAAGAAAAAAGGGGCCCGCGGAAGATGACTAAGTGCCGGCACAAACTACCATACTGCATAATTGTCAGAAATGAAAGATATATTTTGTCACATTGTTATCTGCTAATCAATCTGTCAATTAAACGGTTTGATTTTATCTGATTGACTCCCATCAACATTTAAGGGGGGTAAACAATGTACATGTGGTGTAAGGGATTTCAGGGGACACCTGTTTAAAATAGCGGGAATGAGTCAGTCATTAAATGATACGTTATTTATTGTCCTGTGTAACGTGATTACGCGACACATATTGAATGAAGAACTGTTAAATCTTTGTTTAGAAATGTTTGACAACGTTTTGGCGGTAATTAATGACTAACTGCACCTTCGACAATCCACAATTACGTTCCACGTGCATTCTGAAACGAAACTAACAATACGATTCCTGTTTGAACGAATAATGTTTAAATATACAATGTATTTATCAAGGGACAATGATTTTTCTTGAAATACAGCCGCGGGAAACAAGCTTCTTTGTAGAAAATTGAAAAACTCCATTGTCAATATACGTATAAGACAAATATTATATTATTGTTAAACATGACTCACGATAGGAATACTTTAATGATAGCCGCATCACATGGTGTCAAAACAAACAGAACTTCATTAATAAAATACTACACAACACAAATTAGACAAGTAATAATAAGTTACAGGGAATATGTCGTTTTTGTTGATAATAATGATACTTGTTTGTGCTCAAATTAAACTGACCTGGTATTCTATTTGTAAAAGAAATGTTTTAGTCATTATTCCTGTACAATAACGCTCGTCTGTATTTTGTTATCTTATTTGCTATTTGAACAATTAAATTAATATTAAACATTCATTAAAATCACGGTATGAATTAAAATATTATTTTCAGAACAATATATATAATAATTATACTTTTAAATTTGTTATGCTATGTTCCGGAATATATTTTGTAAAATGATTTGTACATTTTATTACGAGCAGTATATCTGTATAATAAATTGTCTTTTATTATACAGTGAAGTTCCGCTTATAAGACCCGTCAAAAAGTGGTCTAAATAGCGAATCGGTCTTATTAGCGGACCTTTTTTGTTCTAAATTTAATACTTTGGGACCTTAAACTGGCAAAAGTCCTCATGATTTTAAAATAATGAAAGTGGTCAAAGAATTGAATTATTATTTATTATTATTATTATTATTATTATTGAACCATGACCATAGCCTCATTGACATTTTGACAATAATTAGTTGTGAACAATAAAGCGAGACCAGCAGCTAGTTGGGAGTGCTGATTTATTTGCTTTACAGAATGAAAATGATCTTGGCATGCCGTTATTTTCATTAAACACTTGAGTGTGTCTCTATTTACAGGCCTGTTTACTATGTAGTACCCCTGGTACAAGTTTTGGCATCGACATACGTGAAGTATAACATGTAGACTATATGATAAAACACGAGTTGTTGTATTAAGTGTTTTATCTAAAACACCACTAGAATCAGATCACGGAACAATAAAACATCAACATACGTTCAAGCTGACAGCAATGATGTGTAAACTTTCTGACAGTGCAGGCTAAGCTTCGAGTACTTCCTTATCAGAATGATGTTCAGCATTAATTGTACTCAGTATACCGTGTACGGTGGTAAAGATAAATAAAGATTTACGGTATATTCCGGCTGACTTCATGACTGACACGACGGGTAGGGCTTACTATACTTAGTTCTGTCAAATCGAATGGAAGGGGAGCACAACTTATAATGACACAGAGGAAGTCAGAAATCTAATCATGTGCTCGGAACATAATGCAATCCGTTAGAAGTCACTTAGATCCATGTACAGATGTATTTCGAATGATCCACTATGTGCACGGATAAAAAAAACGCATTCCATCGGAGATGACCGGCTCCACGTTCGATGACTCCCAATCAGTACTTATATTACGCTTACCATTAACTTACCATTTTAACAAGGAATTTCGTAAACCGCCGATAACCATTGCGCCATTGTGCCATTGCGCGATTTGCGCCATTTCACCATTGCACTATTGCAGCATTGCACCGTTGCGCCATTGCACCAATGTGTCATTTCACCATTGCACCATTGCAGCATTGCACCTTTGCGACATTGCGCCATTGCGCCATTGCACCATTGTGCCATTGTGCCATTGCGCCATTGCACCATTGCGCCATTGCACCATTGCGCCATCGTACCATTGCACCATTGCACCATTGCACCCTTGCGCAATTGCGCCATGGTGCCCTGCGCCATTGCGCCATTGCGCCATTGCACCATTGCGCCATTGCACCATTGCGCCATTGCGCCATTGTACCATTGCGCCGTTGTGCCATTGCGCCATTGCGCCATTGAAGTACTGCACCATTGCGCCATTTCACCATTGTACCATTGCGCTATTGCGCTTTTGCGCAATTGTGCCATTGCTATTGCAACATTGTCATTGTCCCAGAGTATCATTACACCATTCTATTGTAATAGCCCACGACATCATTTAAAATATATCTCGGACTTCTTGATGGAGAATATCAACAAAAATGAACACTGACATCGAACTCTAGCAATGGTTTCTTATAACTCAACTGTAACATGCTTATGTTGTTTCATCTGACTCCATGCGTTTTCCACATATAATGACACCATGGTTCTTTAGCAACATACTAGGAGGGTGTCAGTTGCCAAAATACTCGCACGACTATATTTCCAATTCCTCGGTCTTTATGCATTGCAGTAGATTTACCGGAGACAAACGGAAATGGACGAGCTTTCACGATTGGTGGTTTGCCTTGTCCTGAAAACATCAAGCAAACATATACTTATCTGATGTTAATTAAAATATTTATATTTTATTGAAACACTAGGAGACATTCATATTATGTTCTCTTTAAATGCGAGCATTTGCCAATAAAAGAATGAAACATTTTACTGTAAACTAACCTTAATTTCAAAATTATTTTACAAATGTGTTCATCAATAATTTTATTGGAGCATAAAGTGTACCACATATTCATCACGAAACTACGCAGATGTTATTAAAATGAAATAATGTTTCCAAGACAACTAGGGTGTTCAAAACCTGTTCTGTTTCCGCCAGGTTTTTTGTTTTATTTTGAACAACACATCGTTTTTAAGTCAGAGAAAAATAAACTGCAACATTCGTAAACAACTAACAAAAAAGTCGGCTACAAAATGCTTAAAGCTGGATGTGAAAACTGTCAAACGACTTTCACAGACCCTCATCGCAGAACTAAAACACGCAATTCGTGATGATATAAAAAGTTATGGCTAAAAGCCAGAGCCCGTATATTTATAAACTCGGGATCATAAAACTGAGCTCTGGTGAAGTATAGGTGGTCCGATCAGAACAAGATGTCCTACAGTATGATATACGTGGATTGTATCTATCTAAATAATACTTATATACGAGTATATTAACAACCGATATATTCTAAATAACGTCTAAATAATAATAATAATCATATTAAAATATATGCTCTGTTCACGCCACTTTCAGTATAATGCAGATACACCAAACAAGCAGGGTACTCGGTGGACGCTGGTCCATTACTCTAGAAAGATGAATGATAACCGGGCGCTGAATTACGGACACTTCCGTTCATAGAAGTAAAATATGCGAGGTTATTCAATTGCAACAAGACGCATACTACCACCATGTAAGTAAAATGGATGCAACCGAATAAAATTTATAACTTACAACATGTAATTCGTTTTTTTCGCAATCCACAAGGTTTAACTGTCAATATGTAAGGCCCTATTGCTGAGTGGTTACGGGATCAAGAGACCGATTGTCTCAGCGAATTCCGGTAGCGGTCAGACAGTTCTGATATGTCAAGTATAAAATCATGATGTTTTTATGGAGCATAGCAAATATGGGATACTACATTTTAGTTTTTTTATATTTTTTATTAAGTTGTCATATTTTATATCTAAAACATAAACCGAACTACCCTTTCGTCTACGTCAATAATATCTTAACAAGTACATGTATAACGGTTTTCAACGGTGGTCCATCATTGAGGTCTTTGATGTATCCTGTTCAGAAATGCATTCCGTCATTGGGACTTAAGATAGCCTGCATTATCTGTCAAGAGGAATTAGTACGTCTTGAAATTCTTAGAAGATATAAAATAGTTCCTCTTTTCTTGTAGGTCTATATCAACAAAAACAAACACACGTTTTCAATGATCCGGTCTGATGCGGATTGTAATGGAAATTACCTATGACCATTTCCGTGAAGTATTGCGTAGCGACAAGTTCTTGTAGATCAAAGTCATCCAAACGCTTATTGTTATTTTCTTCAAGCATCTCTGTAACAAAGACGATGTAATTTTCTGTTAAGCTATATCAAGTATTTTGGATTGAGTACAAACTATAAAATTGACTAATTGCGGAATATGCGTGCGATTTTGATTTGTCTTTGATGTGTTATCACCAAGGCAACCTAACGGGTTTTCACGTTACCGTCTGGCACCAAGACGAACTCTGCAAAAACGGTTTCTTTGGCACCGAACGGAATTTAGCATTTTTAGTCTGAAAGACGATACTGATATTTTGTTATCATTCGTTTATTTTAGTTGAAACATATTTTATTTTGTGTAGATATTGACACTGTCTTATTTACAAACAATTCGTGTGTTTTGGTTCAAATAAACAAAGCTCATCATTAAATTGATTGCCCATCACCAAGTGTTTTTTTAAAAATCATTGGTATTTGTTTTTTACTGAACGAACTCGTATCTTGATGATTGGTTTTGCTTCAACACAATGCGTATCCAAATTATGACTTGTCCGAATTCATGTACAATGGTGCCTACACGGCTAGTTATTGTAGCTGGCGTGGCATTACAGTTGACAAGGGCTATGAAACCTGTATGTGGGATTGTGAGGAGATTAGGCCTTATTATTCTAGGAGGTTATCCTAGGGTATTCATTTAACATATACATAATTATTGCAAGGCCAAACCTATTTCTGTATGTCACTTTTTCTACGATTTGTCTTATTTCACAACACCATTTGTTAAACATATTTTTTTTTGTTGAGTACTGTTAATAAGTACGGTGTTATGCACCCAGCAACTCAAGGTCATATGCCCGTATCATTGAAACGCCATTGGTTCCAATTCCTTACATTGGACCGAACATTGTGGTCGTTCCAAACGCATGACCACCTGGGGACTGTCACAGTTTTAAAGCCTACCTCGTGATTGCAATCACTATTTCTACACGTGTTAAAAGATTACTAAACCATCATGCGACATGACACTTATATACACGTAGCTACTGGGACGCTTAATTAATAAAAAATGAACAATTTATTTAGCTTAATCGACACGTTTGAAGTTATTGTCCTAGGCACAACTAACAGCGTTGGTTAACCTTTTTGCATGATTTTCTTAATGACTTTTAAACCGTTACAGATTTTCACGGTTTCCTAAACATATAATTATTTCCTATCTAATTCAACAAAATCGGATACAAATACCAAATGGTTCGAAATGATTTTTAGACGACAGGTGTGGCTCTCTATTCACACTAAGATGACCAAACGTGATAACAGAATGTTACTGTAAAACAACGCACGTATCATGCACGCATCACGCGAGTTTTGTTAGTTAAGAATCAATTATTGCTAAATCAAGCCTTATTACTATTCGTTGATGACATTATGATTTTAATCCATCAATATTGTTCCATGGAAAACTAACCATCTTGAACGGAAATGTCAAAACTGTCAGTGAAGTTTGTGGTTTCCGTTTAACAGTGAAATCTCGCTAAAGCGACCCTTCTTTGAGCCACAATTTTGATTTTTGTTTCAATCGTTTAAGTTGTAGAATACATACAATGCATCCTGATGGAAGAAACCACTTTAATAACAGCCTAAATCACTGAATACATGTATTTCTTTTCATTTTGAAACGCCGCTCATATATTGTTTTATTTTCAAGAAGGATTACATTGTATACTAGTTGGAGGGTTGGAATGATATGATCCTTTATTGTTCACATAAATTTTAATCTGCATCATGACGACTTATACTTTTCATGTTTCTTTTTTTCTTCATTTTGCAATATCATTCGGTGACCTTTTGAAAATTAATACACTTTAAAATGATGTGACTTTCATGTTCAAAACATAATTCGGTTAAGTTTATGTTAATGTGATATGCTTATCAAACAACACCAAATTTTCGCAAATGTAACAGGCAGTGACCCCAGCGCCATTGTGTAATGGTCTGTGCATTATTGCGTCAAAGTTTACGGTTTCCCTGGTGTCACTCGATGATACATGCAGAGTATAATATCTCCGTTATCAACCAGCAAATCTACCAACATGCCTTTGTGTTTACCTAACAATCTCGTGACAAGCATTCTCCTACATTGATTGCTATCGTAGATAACAAAATTGGATGCTAATTTCATTATAAAAAGTTCCGTATTATTATATTCAAACGAAGTAGCATGGTACCCGGTAACTGTATAAGATATCAGATATTTCTGACATATCCGTTCTTCCTGCTTGGGCATCAACTACTTCTGGTTGTGCAGGCTGTCGGGCAGCAGATTTGTATTCTTTTGCCAGCAATGCTGCTATTTTTACACTACATTAATTTTTTTGGTGACACCTGTGCATTGTGGGATGCGTTTGGTGTGTTCAAATATTTGTTCCTTAGTCGAGCATGACTTTAAAATTGGCAAGATCGTTAATTGGTTTGCGCTATTCTCTTGTGTTTGTGCAGTATGAATTTAATCGGTTACAGAAGTTCGTAAAACAAGTCATAGCCACGTGATGTTTTTTTACAAAATGCTGTGTTTGCAGAACGGGTTACTTTATTGTTGTGAATACATACCTCATCTCCGATGCTTTTGTTTTCACTTGTGTCGAACATGGCCGGAAATAGGGGATAATAAAGGGCCCTTTAAAGATGCTGTCATGTGTCGCAATGTCATAAAAGTTGCACAGTTTTGCCGAGCAGACAGTTACGTGACTGTCAGAATGACACGTTCCAGCCTTTCATGTGGCAACAACGTGTGGCCATCAGACAATTGTTTATTTTAAGTTCATTTGAGTATTTTAAAGTTGTCGGTTCTTTTATCTTTAAAAATCGTTATAATGGCAGTTTACCAAACAGCCTGTTTTCAGGATGATAAATTGGAATAAAATTGAAAATTAAGATATAAAGCGTTCTTGTTTGGGTGGTCTGATAACTGTACAGACAATATGGCTACGGACGGGATTGCGCATGCGCCCCGCGACCGACCCTCGCAAATTCACACCATTTTTACTAAACTAACCGTAGGATGCGTCAAGAAAAACGATTTTATCTCATTAAGGCCGCGATTTTGTTGGCATGTGTTTCAAACTACTGGAACATATTAGAATTGAATAGAATTGTATCAAGTTTAGATAGATTAGCAGCGTAGCGATAAAATGTAAGCGGAAACGCCGAAATGTTCCAAATCACTTCTGAATTTTCGCGGAATAAATCTAAAATGCAAAGTGCTAAATTTGTTAGCTAGGTCATCACGGCACGGCATAGAATTTGAACGAGAAGACCTGTAAAGTCATGCCGATTAATCATAGCTGTAACATATCAAAATTTATATTTAACCGCATAGTTGCATTCATTTTTCAAGATGACAAAACTCAGACAAGTTCCCGGTAACCAGTAACCAAGTTTAAAGATTCAACAATCGAGTTAGAGCTTGGTGAGACAGTACCAGATTTTGTTTAAATAAATAAAAACTGCTCACATGTTTCAGATATACACCATAGTATTGCGAAATAGAAAAATAGGAACTTAAAACTTAAAACTTAAAACTTAAACTTAAATTAAAGAAACAAAAAACACAAATAACAAACTGAGTTCCAAGGTTTCCAAGTTTGCAACAGTGCGGCAAAGATTGGTCGAGCTGAGATTCTTGAAGCAGTGCTGATGTATCACAAACTGAGGTACCAGCTCTTAACATGCAATAATAACACAATGGTAAGTTCACAAGAAAGGCTACCATATGTGAGATTGTCAGCTAATAAAGTTACCTTCACAACATATTGGTCATTCTAAGAACGACTTTCCATGTATTGTAGACCTTTGGAAGGCCTGGAAAAAAGTTTTATTCTAGGTTTGCCTTCTGTTTAAAAATGGATTTTTAAACATTATGTATAACCCATTTGCTTAAGGTTACAAATCTCATTTTCGTTTTGGGTTAGATAGTTGACAATGATACTTCGTGCGTACCCGTACCATAACAATGTCAAGAAAGAAGTCTTACATCATAATTATATCGATGGCTTAGAATGAGAAGGTCGTAACTACAAAATCGATATATTGAGAAAACAAGAGAAAACTGTCTGTAATTTACTCTTTACCTATGGAAAAAACATGTTTTTAAAACTTCATTTTGGTAAACATGACAATTTCCAATTTTCAGAAAAATATGCTCATAAGAAGCGCCTTGTGGAGCAGATTTAAAATATGTATGATTCTTATAAGGTCGTAAGTAGTTGTTACGACATTCTCTTTCTAAGTCAGCGATAAATACTAGACATAACTCCGTATTCGTGGTCTACGAATGATAAAGTTTAGTGACAAATACGTCAATGAAAACATGACGTTCTTCAGCCGAGGTTTTACTTTATTGAATAGTTATCAGAAAGAAAACAATATCTGATTTGCTGACTAGAATTTGACGTTGTGAGAAAAAAAGATGTATTGAAACATCGATACCGGTTCTAACAGAAGACGTCGTTCGCGTATCATAAGTTCATAACACATTCCTATATTCCCCAGGAAATCAACCTTCATGACTCCGAGTATGTAAATGAACGTCGGGAGTCCCAATCCGTGTCGGCTGGTGACGTTATCGGCCTTACAGTTTACGAATTGTCACAAAAATGTATAGCGTTAGACGGGCTTGTCAGCTCTTAAAGCGTTTTCTAAATGTTTGAATACAAATTAGGACTAATGAGTATAAGATTCTCGTCTGATAATCACCTAGCAGTATTTGCCAAAGAGAAAGTGCTTTCCATTTGTAGTCTAGATAGGACATTTAAAGACATTTTCTCTCGGAGTTCGGAGCCGAAAACCAAAGCAGCGATATACTTATCAGACGAATGGAAGATCGCGTTAAAGAGCATTTACAGTGACACATCATAAATAAACTCCAAGGTTATTTCGACAATGCCAAATAAATCAAAGTATGATTAATTTTATTCAGAGATTGAAATCAATACACAAAATATGAGGAAACGGACTGGGAATGCAGCATTCAAATTAACCATCCGAACACAGAAAACAGTAACAACACAAATGAACGAATGTAACGAAGCTAAGACACGACTTAGTTCCCTTTTTATTTCGTGATATATCATACAGCGGCAGATTCACCTCCGCCAAACTGTTCTTATTGCTTTGTTGTAAAGGCAAACAACTTGAATTTAACTTTTTCCATTTTTCAAAATCACTATGATTTTCGAGATGGTGCTCCCATCGGGACAAGGCGTAATTTGAGCCTAGAGATGTCATGAACGATACATAATTCACATGTAGAGTGGCCTCTCAAATATGTCTGATAGTAACCCCCATATCTTCTAAACTGTCCAGCCCCACTGTAAAACTGTCAAATTGTACACACATGGGTAATTCTAGAGTAGTGGTCTTGAAACTGTAGCTTTATGTTGATGATATCACCCGGAGATATCGTGCAGAATTAGATGGCCATATTGTTCTGGCCACAGTTAGTGTTTGGGCCAGTTTTAGTCGAACAAAAAAGTATTAAATGTTTTAAAATTCTTAAAATTATGAAAAGCAACATTAGGAGTTAACACATGTAAAATGCCAATAAAACACATGGTCCATAAGTGTTTGACACTAGGACATAAAAAGTCTTGAGGTGCTAAGTGCAACATGAACTGCAACCACATGGAACGCTTCTTGCATCAATGCTTGTGCAATATAAATACCCAAACAGAGTCTATTTACATCAATACATGTTCATTGCACATACTTGTATACTAGTGTATGGCAAATTAGGAACTACTTGCTGCTTTTTGCTTTTCAATGCTTTTACAGATAAATGTTTTTGTTGTTTCATTGAATCAATGTATAAACAATATTTGTTGTTCTTTTTATATTGTCGTATAAATTTGTATTACAAGCTACACAAACTTCTGAGTGCCACTGGAGCCCTGGTGGTCATAAACAATATAATAAACATTTTTGTTTAGCAATATAATTAAATTCTCCTATACATCTATGTACAGACATGGAAACTGTGTAAGCACTTGTTACGGTCATTGTCGAAACTCCGCTTACTTGTTTGAAATTTGGAACTGAGAAATATAATTATAAAGTACGGCACATGTGGTAGACAGGGGGGAAATATGTATCATGCATTTCTATTTATTCCGAGTTCTCAATACTTCCTGGTTATGCATTCTGTCAAAATGCACTCCGAATCTGCCAAAAAACAAAACATGCAAACTCTGTTTACAGACGTCGCCATTGTATAGCTCTGAACATTTAAAATGTATTCATTGAATCTCCTTACTTATCGGTTGTCCAATCGGAGACAGAGAACATGCTTACGGTACAATAACGGAAACCCACGGGCATTAATTAGCGCCAGGTCAAATGTTGTGTACTATAACACACTCTGAATTTCGTCTATAGAATTCGATTCTATTGTTGTATCTAATTTGATGAGGAATTTCTCTTTATTGACATTGTTCTAGTTTATTTGAAGATCTTTCCAGAGGCTCACTATATTTACATATTATCTATCCCAGGTGAATAGGCTTCTAAACTGATGTGATGTTAATTGGGCGTATGGCAGACACTTCTTGTTAACAGACCGTGTTTTGGTACCGGTTTTATACCGTGCCAGGCATTCGTGTTAGCAATTAGCCCGTACCGAAATCATCTTTCGGAAGACCTCTTCCTATGACCTTGGGAGCAATTCCTCAAATTTGCAACATAACAGAAAGTCGACGGCAGAATGGGTGTTTGTGTCTGTTTATAAACTCGTGGTGTGTGGTGAGTTAGATACTAGCCCACCGTGGAAGCTTCGCGTACTAGTAGTTGGTCAGAGTAAACATTGTTACTGTACCTTCATTGGCTTACCGCGTGATGTTATTAAGAGTAATGCACTATTTATAGTCAAGTTCCATAATGAATAAGACTTTTTGAATGTGTTTGTTTTAACCTACTGACTGACTTATGAAGATACTTAAATTACGAGTACTTAATCAAGCAAGTCACATGACAGTAACGGTAACTTAAATATGTTTTATACTGCAGGCTTGAAAAGGTTGATGCAATATGTAGTAACTTACGTGGCAAAATAACAATAGCAGAATTGTCTCAATAAAAAGACAATTGTAACATTAGTGTATCATTGATGCTGGTTAACAAGGATGACATGTATTTATTACAGCATCACTCCTGTAGTTTGTTTGATTGTTAGATAATTGTAATGTTATACCACTGCCAAATGTTGTCATCATTGTTCATCATATTAACCTCCCACTCGTGCCTGTACGTACTATAATCAGGAGCACCTGTTTTACCCGTATATGGCCTGTATACGGTAATTATTATACAGTTTTACAGTTTATTTGCTGAAATTAAGGCATTATGTCCACGGTTCATTACTATGTTGTGTCAACCAAGTTTTACAGCAATAAACGGTGCAATGACACTCCGTTACATACTAGTACCCAGTAAGTATTAACTTCTTGTGTGTCTATCATAATTATGGTCAGCTTCACCATCTACCGGATTGTCACCGGTCAGTTTTCATGGCAATCTGATGATACTGTTGGTAAATTAAGACCATTATGGCTGGTCAATAAAACACGGCCAGAGGGCATAAACTTGTCGCTATTATTGAGTTATTTCACCATGATGTACTAGCGATTATCTTTATTACCCTGTATTTGTGAACTATTATCGCATAATATGTTCTAAGAGTATTTACTATTTAGCAATTCATCGGTTGCAATGGTATATTGGCGTGCTCCAAAGTTCCCGGATGGCGTAAAGCGATGACGCCCACACAGTTAATTTACGGTATATAATTATTTGTGTATTGCTACATTGAGTACTACAGTGGGTGTCAAGGTAATTGCATTGACTAAGCTATAGTTTGGCCTCTCCTTGACCAATATTTATGTTCAAATTACCTCAATAATTGCTGTTTGAATGTAAATGAATCCATGTAGATAATGTTACGTCTCTTTGCGCTATGGTGGTCGTCGCGTATGTGGATTTTATTTCTGAGCCAAAAATAACTTTCACCTGTTTACAATAGTTTGAAGAAAATCGTTTTCCTCTCGTTTACGATTGTCTCCCTTTGTCTGTGAAAATTCGTGTCTGAAACAAGAACGTGTCTGGTATACGTTTTGTGTAATTCTAACAGCACATTTCTTGCTAGCTTAAGTGAAATTACAGAGCCGAACATTGGCTAGAATAAAAGTGTTGTAAATTTCTAGTTCCTGCAGAAATAAAGCTTTTATGGGTTTAAGTAGACAGACTAGGGTTCAAGGGACGTGCCATCAGCAATAAAATATTCACCTACAAAATATTCACCATATTAACCAGGTATTAATTTCTTTCCTGTACTTATTACATAATTTCTATGAAAAGTGATGTGATAAGTCATGCGTTAAATTGCTCAAATTGTGTAAATCTTGCGCATCCTGTTCACACTTGGAATCTGCATCATTGCGATGTTTGAATGCATCGATTACACATTCATCTTGCATATCTTTGAAGTCGTCTGTAAAGTTGTGAAATATTGTGTTTGTACAATCTATCCCATCTCCCAATCATAATCCAATAAATAAAACCATGAACCCCGTCATATTTCCTCCCCATCTGCGTCCGTCAATCAGTCCCCATTGGATAGTTCCACCAAGGCGATATACGCCTCATTTCCATCGCTTCGAGTTTCTCAAATTGGTGTCCGATAACTAATCAAATACACAGCCTTATATGGCATAAATAGTGAACGATTCGTCCACTTAGCACATGGCCGTTTGCCTTGACACATTAACTTTTGTTAACTAGATACAACGGTCACTTGATCGCCTCTGGGGAAGGGTAAAGAGGCGCTTGGTTAAACTTGATTACGTACAACAAGCGGAGAGATAAGCGTGAAATTATGCATTATATTACACATCGAGTTGTCATGTTATTGCTACCACGCGTCAGTACTACTTGTGTACATATAAATGAAGAAAATAAAACAACACTAAACTTGTTTGATGTTCAAATTAACTTTTGGTTTTGTGGTAACCAAAGAGAATGGACGTTTATATTGTGAATTTGTGACACAACGCTATTACATGTAATATATGAACCGTATGGTATCCAGTCAACAATTGCGTATGAGACCACTAGTAATACGCACTAACTATTGGAAAGGATCCTTTTCAGGGCTTTTGAAGCAACACTTTCATCTGTTTGAAGTGAAATTAGGGTTGTTGATAAAAATAGCGATCCCGGCAGGACTCGAACCTGCAATCTCCTGATTCGTAGTCAGGCGCCTTATCCATTGGGCCACGGGACCATTTTACATACATGTACTAGTATGTACTACAAGACAGGCAAACAATACATGCACGTATAGCACGTTCCTGTCAAATTATCAAAACAGACTGTATACAAGCACTCTAAAAGTATGTCTACAAGCGTATTCGGTTTTAAAGGACACGATAAAGAAAGCGTGAACGGTTAAGGGGGGGTCCATATTGAAAAGGGACTGTTTTGGAGGGGTTAAGTCACATGTAACTGTATCAATGATGACGAAAAAAAAGTCTTTATCAATGATACAGTTTCCTGTGGTTTACCCACACAGCTTCAGCTCTCAGTTGTTATGTTGAAGTACCCGATTCGATACCGTGTACAGTGGTTCTTGTTTCATATCCCATTTCTTGTAAACCATTTCCATATCGTTGCTTTAGAATGAGACAGTCGTAAGTACTACTTACGATCTTTACAGACTGACACATATTTAATATCAAAATTAAAAGGCGGTTCTTATGAGCCTGTTTTAATGAAAATCGAAACTTGTCATGATGACCGAATTGAAGTTGAAATAACTCAGTTATACTGTAGGTAAAGAATAATTCTTGAACAGTTTTTCTTGTATTCTCAAAATATCGATTTTGTACTTACGACATTCTCATTCTAAGCCAGCGATATCCATGACTATTTCACAGAACCCCATTTTACCGTTGATGGTGTTGGGCTAAATTGAATATATTGATTGTTGATGCATTTTCTTATCCGGCCACGTGTGGATAATGTCAACAACATCAAATACTGACCGTCACTTAATTACACTTTCATGTTGATCAGTCGCCTCATTAATGCTTTGTATCTTACCGCAACTAATGGCTGTAAAATTACCACAAGATTTATATAAACAATAGCGGTCGGGGCTGGTCGGGGCTGGACCGACTTTATTGCTAGTGTAATCATTACTTGAAAAGAAATCTGACCAATTTATGAAGTGTATTTAATGTGAACAGTTAATGTGAATTAAGTTGTATTGGTTATTCTACGGGTTCTTGCTCACTAAATAATGGTGCTTTACACTTTGTGCTTGGTGGTGGTGCGTGTTTGCTTAATTAATATTTAATTGAAGCTGTTTAGTGATTAGATCAATGACTTCCTTTTATGCCAGGAGGCTGGTTTGCAAAGATTATCGATAGCAAAGAATCTTTGTTTATTCAGCAACATCACTTGATTAGACTGTCCCTGTAACTGTTAGAAAATGTTAGTTTGATCCAGTAACCCTTTTATATAATAGTATTGTCCTCTTCATCTAAAATTGTGCAATTTCTTGAAAGCTCCGAAATGTAGGTTTAAATTGCAGCCGCTCAACTATTGTAGCAAATCGTTGAATACTTATTTCCATTTGAGATCGGTCTCAGTTCACAAAAGATCGAATCTAATCTAAACAGGGCGGCATCGTTGCTTTAAGCCATGTGAAGTCTAGAGTCTGTGTCGGTATAGTTGTTCAGTTTTATATCAGATTATTTGTCTTAGATTTGCTGATCAAAGCCTTTTTGCAACACAATCTGACACACTGGATCTCATAAAATGTTCAAATGAAGAGTAAACTGCTACTTTCAACTAATGTACCTTCAAAATCCAAATACTTAGTTACGACTTTTGACGACGCCAAAAGTATTTCAACATTGCATGGCAACACACTATGAAAGCCACTTAGAGCGTTAAACCAAGAATTCCGTCTATGCTTTAAACTTCAGATGGTTCCAAAAGGCTCCAAGAAAAATTCTAACTCCGGGTTTAATTCCGACAGACAGACCATCAAGTACCTCCATTATCGTAATGATAGTTGTAATTTCACGTTATATTGAGACCTTTGCAGCTTGTTTGTTATGATAGTTGAACTATATGTAGTTTCAGAATTGTTTAAATTGACGTCATTTATCATCAGAATCACGTGACTGGATTAAATAAAGACTTGTCAGAATTCGCTACTCTATAAACTATAATGCACTTTGCCTAATACGATACCAAAATGATAAAAGTGTTTCTCCCCGGATTGATGACTGATGCTTGATGCGAGAAACAGCAACAAAAACTTATGAAACAAATGTGTTTTAAGGTACAACTACCGATCGTCATATATTCGAATTTGTGAAGCTTCTACGGGAAACATGTTCCGCGTAATCCCAGGGCAGGAAATGTGCGTCTTTATACACACTTTTGTCTAATGTTGTTCAACAGTATCATTTTATAAACTATCACCCTTTTAAGCCAAAAGGACAAATCAGAATTATTTTGAAAAAGAAAGCTCGATTTCAACTTCAATTGATTATATATACATGTAGCTGACTGTGCGTTTATTGTACAATTCTATCAAAGTACTATAGTTGATTCAAAGATCTCTGTCACAACCGCGTAAACAAACATTCACCCTGGTCGATTATTACAGGTGTGTAAGGATTAAATTCTACCATCAATAATACCTTTAATTGATTAAAAAGCTGATGGTCCTATAACATAGTGGTAATACTTGCTGCAATTAGCTTTTCAGAAATGGAACATTATGGCGGTTTTGACAGACATCTTTGAATCGACAATAGTATGGCAAACGACAAACATTAGTCCAAAATGTGTTTTATACAATCTCGACAGCTAAGTGAGGCATGGTGGAGGTTCGACTTTGAGTATGTTTTTGTCGGGCATGTTTGGTGCTTCACCCCGAAGTCAAACTGTACCCCAAAGCTGAAGCTTGTATAGATCTGTATTTTGATACTCTTCATTTAAAATGTGAGGTCGCGTTGTTTTGTCGTTGCAGCGGATACCTTCGTGAATGAGGTGTCAAGAGTTTTCCACATACATGTACCACCAATAAGCCGAAAATCCTGTTTCATGCTCTTCAAGCCGTAAAGAAACAAAATATAACTATTTATTTTCCTTTTATTATTAAAAACAGAAATGTCCCACCACGACAAGCATCATGTTTTCATCCATTTTTTTCGGTACAGCAAGCTTTTCCCAGAACATGTTTTTATCTCCATAGTGATACTGGCTTTGACAACAAAAAGATACGTTGCTTCTTAACCCAGCAGGAATATAACACAAAATTCTCCCTGCGCCGAAAAGCAGGCAAAGATCTATTAGTGCCAGGCTAACCGTCCTCTCTCCTGACAATTTATTTCTTCAAATTGGGCAAATTTAAGACGGGATCAAATAGTCTTCACCCCTGCGTGTTATATGTGATTACATTTGGCGCCAAAGAAGATGGGAAACAATGCAATTACATGATATGATCTAAATGCAAGACTGCTAGCGGGACGTCAACGTTTTACTGCCGAAACAAATGCAAGCGTCTTGAACCATTGATCATAAATTTATAAATAAAGCGTTTCCAGAAGTAGAGAGTCGAATTTTTAGGGCCACGAAGCATACTTGTTTTTTTTGCTTTTCTTGAAATTGACGTGACGGTAAACTCACAATTTTTGGGAAAATCGGACTATATTTTTTCCACATTGAAATGTCATTCGAATAGATCACAGCTGTGGAAGTCCTTCTCGCAAATAGAACATATTTGTCCAGTAGAACTTATTTTGGTATAATTTGGGCGCTCATTAAATCGAATTTATTATATACAAAAATAAATACGAATATCATTTACATAATAACGTTACTATCATAATGATTTTAATGAACACCCTTGATAATCTAATTATTTATTTTAACTAAGGTACCGGTGATAACATAACAGATAAGTAATTAATATAATTATACATTATAATAATTTCTTTATTTACCACTTAACAAATTATGCCTCGATCGAAGGAACCTCATGAATGTCTCATAGGCCCGCACGGTCCCCAATTCCCAACGGGGGCGTGTTCAACCGAAACTCTTGTAATCATGATCGCTGAATGTGGCGTCATTCGTTAGTATCATTTTATTCTTATCTGTGCTTTTGTTAGTATTAAGACTAATTATACAAATACTAATGATAATACAAGTAGTGTTGTACACCTTTAATGAAAATCATGAGAATACTAATTATTTTTAGACATTTCACAAAAATGATAATAATTACCTTTTCCCGTTTCATTATATTAAATAACCAAAATTAGAGCAACAACTTAAAAAAAACATATAAAAGTTTAATTTGAGTTTTTTTTCTTTGTAGCAGCTCACTTCTTTGGAATATCTGTGTGAAACAAGAACAATCGTAAGGCTGTTAAACCGGAAGTTATTTCGTCACATTTAAGCGTTTTAAAACAATTCCGTGTTTTCCCGGAGCGTTTGTGGCCAAAAATATTGAATGCGAAGCATGGCTTTTCCACTAAATGGAATGAATACGTTGTCATATAGACCATAAATCATAAAGCAGTTAATGTAATCAATGTCCCAATAATACTGTTTATTGAAAAGACAAAACTCATAATAATATGTTGCAAACTCATTGGGACTCCGGAATTTTACAGTGTAAACCTCAACGCTGTAATTATCACGTGACGGGCATGCGCAGTGGCATTTGAAATTTGAAATATGGCTGTCTAATTTTCACCAGATATTGTTCGTATTGAGACCATTTTAGCATATGAATGAAGGCTTTTGTTGCCGTTTATGGCTGTTCATATTTTAACCGCTTCCAATGATTGACTAATAACAGGTTCTGGCAAAGAACAATCATAGTTTGCGGCAATCGACGGGGATGCGGAAGCCACAAAAATGGGCAACGGCGGTTGGAAGACGTTAATTTTCTAATTTAGTCTGATTTATTTGAAAATATTAAGCAAATTCTATTTTCTTTCACATGAAATATGCATTTATTAAAAAGAAGCATCCGAAACATAACGTCCAAGGAACATGACAAAATCCTCGGCGTAATGTGTTTTTTGTAAAACGTGTTAATTAAATAGAAATTTGTGAGAAAGTGATTATTAAATTCTAATAAACGATGAAAACGGTAACCGAAGACACTTAAAACAAACCATTCCTTTCAGACAGCAATATGCATGGCGGATAATGAAAGATATTCATAAATTCAGTCTGCATTGTCTGATGCTGTATGGGATGTTGAATGATTATACAAAGCATAAGATCATGTTATATGTTTTGGAAACAAACAAGTTAGACGGCACTTCAGAAATTAAGGGGTTAAGACTTATTGTGTTTTGATTGAAAATACAGCACAATCAGCACATTTGAGCATGATTTTATTAGCTGTTTCCTTAAAGTCCAAACCGTCCGAAAATAATAAAAATTGATTTATTTCTACCTTTATGTTGCAAGTACATGCAAATACGTACATGTTGGGTATATACCTTTTTGAAGCCTGCGAGTTAATATAACTGAACGACCGAACGTACACTATCCCCAAAAAAGGCAAATATTGAAATGGGTCGAAATGTATCTCCACCCCCGAAAACGGTGCCCTCCGACTGTTGTTTTTATTAAAAAAGAGAGAGATTTAAATGATTTGTTACAACAACCTGTTACTCTGGTGTTGCGGTGCCAACGATACGCTATTCCATAAATTCTATGGTTAATTCGCACATTTTGTTAACCCCAAGTCACTGTACGCAGAATTATAAATATTATATTTCCATACTGAGATCAAATTCAACATTAATATTTCTTAACTTCACAAGATTCGTCATTAAAATCCGCGCTGAATCACGCCCCATAATTCCTTCTCTGACACGTTTAATATCTTACCGAGGCTTGTCTACAAACAGTCCTAGGAGCGCGAACACTGGTCCGCAAATGTTCACCGTATGATCAATTCCGCAATAAAATAAGTTCTGGTGTATCAATTTATCAAGAAACATTTGAAAACGATTTTAACATTAATATAAATGACTGCTAACAGGTTGAAAGTCTGTAGCCACTTAGTAAACATTGATGGTAGGGTTTTAAAACCAGGCAGTGATACTCCGTTCTTAGACAGGTGTGATTCTTACGCACGTGTAAAACACACGGTGTCAGGACCTCAAATAAAGTTGGAATTATTTTCACGACGTATATCAGCAGGAACAAACGATTAAATGAAAGGAAATATGGTAATGAGATATCAATGAGCTTTCTAAGAATTCAACATTAAATACATTAAGTATCGTGAGCTGTTTTAAAAAGTTATTTATGCGCCTAGATTTTGAAAACCGCTGCAAACGCTCAGAAAGATGCGTCACGTACCGAAAGTTCGCATTCTGGGATTGGTTATTAATGGTATCCCGCCTAGGGAGTGGGAGGTGGGATCTTAGTAGGGGTCCGATCTGATACAGCCGGTGGCCTAGTCACCATCTCGCGAAATTATACTTACAGTTTGTCTATTTAACAAGTGCCTTGTTTCTGGCTTTATTTAAAGGATGGAAGTCCGGGTGTAAATTACAGTAAGTATAACCTTAACATTCTAAGGCCATAAATCCTTCGGACACCGGACGCTGTCCGTGTTTCCGTAGTGTACCCGAAGTCTTGGCATTGTGATGTCGCCAGCCGATGACTTATGTAGCAATTTAAATTGTCTAACGAGGTATACTTTTGTCCCCCGTCACTCAATGAACGACTTATGTCCGCCCGGCCTTCCGCCCGATAAAACCAAGTACGATGATCGCAAGGCGCGGGATTGCATTTTGACCCCTGGTATGAGACGGAAATTGTCAACCTTTTAAATCAACGCGATCCTGTAATGATTATGCAATTTCAAAGTTATTCATTACGTAAAAGAGTTATTAAATAACATTAAAATGAGTCTTACTGTGTCACATATTGACACCGTTTGGTATTCTAGTTAACCAAGACGATAATTGGTACCTTTGTTCTGAAGAAACAAGTATTTAACCCCTAACAGTGAAATACCAGCCCCTTAAATAGTCGACTAAGAATTAAACAAACAATGGGACCCTTTCAAACATAGCACCAGACTTTTGATAATCTCCGGAGCGGTATTATTTGGGTTTTATTTCCCTGAAGAATACAAATAACGGTACCGATGAAATTTGAGTGCTTTGGGTATGGACATTATGTCAAGATGAATTACTGAGGAAAACAGAAGTAGATCAAGCGATCCTGGTGTGAATCGATGTCGTTAATGGTGTCATTTTCAGGTTAAATGATCTTTAATATGAGAATTAAGACTCTTTGTCATCTGGATCTAACGAAACATTTTTGAGGTTTTTGGTAGTTCCTCCGATTTCCAAGCATACTAGTATTCGTAGATGAAATTCTAAATTGGTGTGGTAAACTAGCTAGGAGGCTTTTTGGAGTTATTTTCAAAACTTAAAGTAAGAAATTATATAGTACATGTAGCAATATGAAACAATATATTGCAAACAATTTCTTATCATTAATTGAAGCATATTTACAGGGTGTCTCAAAATACATGTCCGCTTGTTGAAGGGTCATAACTTTGCTAAATAAGTTAGTAAATTGATAATCATAGTCTCATATGAAAGCTCAATTTAAACATTGTGTGGTGATATACATCATGTGTCAATACTCGAACATTTGATGACGTCATATACGTTATACTAATGTCATTAGCAACGGGCGTTCTAAAATGTCCAAAGAGGCGGGTAGCATAGTTTGTACCTTAACAAGGGTAACATTTGCATCACATGTGGGCATAGTAGTAGTCAGTCGTACCCTACTAAGCACATACTGGCTGAGAAAATGATCAGGGGTTATTAGAAAATGAAATCGGAACATCGTACGTATTTAAGGGAGGAACACATTTTAAAAACAATAAGGACTGAAAATTTGATATTTACACATTTTTAGGCACATCATATTCATAAAAGATGCACCAATTGCCTCGAATGAACATACTGAATTGAATGTATAGCGGTATGTCTAGCTGATCTTCAACAGTCCAAACATAGTCATATAATGTAACTTGAAAGTATAAAATAGAACTTAATGAAGTATCAATCACCAAAAACTGCCTTGGTATGAGAATGAATTTGGGTTTGCTACTTTTATTGAAATCAGGAAAAAGTAACCAAAATATCCTAAATATGCATTTCTTCTTATACTATTTGAAAGTTAGATTATACAGTTGAAGATTAATAACTACATCGAAACCCAAAATATCAATTTGTGGAGAAAATGGAAAAATCATATCCGACTCAAAGTTATGTGAACGTCATTAAAATCGTCAAACGACGTCAATCACAGGTTTTTACCGAATTGGGGGTAGCTACTCAAAATGCATTCTATAGGTTTCGTATGGATTATTTTGGATAAATGTTTCGTAATTTCTGCATTTATTTGAATGCCCTGTGATCATACATATAAATCAGATATGTAAAGCAATACATTACGGAGTGATATGTCCTCAACAAGCGGACATGTATTTTGAGACACCCTGTATGTCATGTAATTATAGTTACATGTTACATGATTGTCATTTTCACTATAAACAGAAAAAATGATGTTGTTGCTTAAAACAAACTATATTGTTTTTATTTTATTCCCTTCTTTATCTCATACTTAAATAAAGACTTTAATTGAATTTAATTGGAAAGTGCATGTGTTATATTCATAATATTTAATTGAAGACTTTTAAAAAATGAAATATTAAAACCCTTTATTGAAAATAGGATCTGATTGAGTTGGAATCAACACAAAACAATTTCTAAAATTAAGTTACCATATTTTCCCAAGAAGTACGACATAGTCGACATTATAAAGTAACAAAACATGTTATTTTAGTTTTATTTGTTAAAATAAAATCATTTTTCTTAAGTTAAAAACGAAAATTAAATGTTATTGTATTATATTATAGCTTTTATTGATGATGATATCATTGATATTTTTGTTTAGACAAAAAATATAAATATGACTTTGGAAATAAATGTGTCGGGATGACATGTTAAGGCACCGCAGAAAAGTCTGTCAAGACAACCAGACTAGTACTAAACTTTCCCACAACTTACAATGGATGCCGACCATCACTGTGGTAAAAGTGGTCGTGAATCAACCACTCAAAGAAAACTTGTTTCTTTGTCATCTCACACAATTATTTAATCATTATTAACCGTTTAGAGAAAAACTCATAAAAAATAACAAAGAATACTTCCAAGATGTCAAATAGCATTCATTAGAACGCGCATAATTCGAAAATATTCATCGTATTGTTTTGTAAATGACAATACGCATGCGCGAGTCACGTGCTTATGACGTGATGAGGATTTAATAAATCTCGCAGCGAATAATACGCGATATGCAAGCTATAATTTAGTTTTCAAACTAGTCGTAAAAACCCCGATATTTCCGTGTAATGCGGTTCCGATCGGACGATATATTTTCATTTTTGAAATATTTTGCAATGTTATATCTGTCTGATAAATGCCTAATAGAATTATCACGCCCACAATGGCACCGTTTTGGACAAAGACAATTATAGGGCAAATTGTTTATGTCATGAATATGATTATGAAATGAAACTTTTAATGACTTTTAATAACTACTGTTTTCAGGTCCCTTGTCATAACGAACACATCGGACTCAAAATGAAAACTGGCAATAATAAATATGCTGATTGTCTTCAAATGTTATGACAATGGTGTTTATGACTGTCCGTACATCTTTTTTCAAGTTTTAAACCATTTTTTTGTTCAATTTTATAGATTCTACATTTCGTAACTATAAACTCCTACTATTTGACTTCATAGAACAAACATGCATTTGTTAACGTACATACATTATTCCAATGAAAAAAAACAACAATGGATAAGTGTTGCGTTTCTATTTCCCCTTACTACTAGTATATTAATACGGTGACTGAATAACTTCTATTCTATTTTCAGGATATTTTAGCCGACTTTCTAAGTGGTATAATGATGACCAGAACGTCTGGTAGTGAAATTCAAGAATCATCAACTTGTCCTACACCGTATTATTAGTATATCGATCCTTACCTAAACACTGAATAATATTTCTTAACCCCGAGAGAAAGACAGTAAAAAGAAAGGGTCCGGTTTCGATAACACAATTCGTAAATCGAATTATAATTGTGGCAAGCGGCCCCGTGCTGTGGTCTAACAAGATCCTAATTAATTTAGTCATCGACTAATTGCTATGCATAAGCTCCCCGTACCGCGTAATTAGATAAAATTTACAAATTGTTCTATTGTGGTTTAATAAAACGAAAACTTTCTCTGATCAAATATTGGCACATTGTTTCTTTATTTCCCCCGAGTGTATGGCTCTGTAAGACGATATTATCATACTCTGAAGGATAAGACTCGTTAAAACTAGGCAAATAATTACAGCCGATAAAGTGTCGGCATATTAACCAACTTGACCATTATTCTTGCATCAACAGAACGAGTATCCGAACTACTTCACTTCATTCACATAATTCGTTACTCACTGTATAGTCGTAGTGTATGTATAAACGAGTCATATCCTGATTATCGCAAAACTTCGTACATACATGGTCAGTCATGCAGTATCACACCACAGCAGAATATGTTTGTCGAAGCTTACTTGTAGAATGTTACTTGTCAAAAGTAAATTGTCGATGGTAACTTGTCGAAGCTTACTTGTAGAAGGTTATTTGTCGAAGGTAAATTGTCGAAGGTTGCTTGTCAAAGGTTACATGTCAAAGGTAAAATTGTCGAAGGTTACTTGTAGAAGGTTATTTGTCAAAGGTAAATTGTCGAGTGTTACTTGAAGAAGGTTACTTGTCAAAGGTAACTTGTCGAAGCTTACTTGTTGAAGCTTACTTGTTGAAGGTTACTATTCAAAGGTAAATTGTCGATAGTTACTTGAAGAAGGTTACTTGTCAAAGGTTTATTGTCGAACGTTACTTGAAGAAGGTTACTTGTCAAAGGTAAATTGTCGAAGCTTACTTGTCGAAGGTAAATTGTCGAAGGTTACTTGTCAAATGTAAATTGTCGATGGTAACTTGTCGATGTTTACTTGTCGAATGTTATTTGTCGAAGGTTTGTAGAATAATTCGTTATCTAAAACATGTGCTTTAATTAACCGTTTTAAAGATAACATATAAGTACCTAATTGACACATGATGCAATGTCACTTCAGATGGTCACCACTACCACAAGTTTGCTCGTATCTGATTCTGTGTGATTATAATGTACAATATGGCGAATACAATACCTTAGTTCTTGGTCACGTGGCATCAGAACGAAACTCGCGAGATTCTGCGAGATGGATCCAATCACTACTCAACAGACAAAAATAACAAAGCATCCCAAAAATCACATCTTCGCGAATAAATAATTAATAATTGATAGTAAAAGACAAGAAAACTGTTCTACACAGAATTTCCATGGGTATAATTTGGGTATAATTTTGTGTCGCTAAAGGAACACACTAACGTACGAATTGTCTGTAACTAACCAAATCATGTTATCCGTGTAGTGTGCGTTATTGACAGTGCGTCGTAATTAAGTTTGTCGGAGGAAACATTGCATAATTAACCGCTGGGAGACGTTCATTTCTTTTGAAACAAAAATTACATTAATATCGACTGATGCTACTTGATATTTGAGAAACTAATCTAAGTGGTATTTAACTCAAGGGAACGGTTAATATGGATAGCACAGTTTTACATGCATCGCGTGATCTGATAGTTTGTGAAATTGACTAATTTTCAAATTATGATAGTGTCTTTGCAGTAATTTGATTGAGCTACGTAACGTTTATCAGATACAATATCGTTCAAACTAACAGCATAATTAGGTTGAACCGGCACCGACCATTTGATTCAAGTGCATGATAAGGCAAACCGCTTGACGTGTAAGGCATTTTTGTTCCCCCTTTTTTGATGGAGACTAATTTGGAGATGAGAAATAAAGCCATAAGATGTGGATAGTAAAACATGGTTAAGGAATGAAATCATTGGGAAATCACTGAGAAATAAAACACATTATCAGTGCTCTTTTAAAACGGTTCTTGTTATGTTAAAAAGAAAGTCTGTCATGATTCCTGTTAGAATCGATGTTTTATAAAACATTACAACTTCCCCGTTTAAGTGTTTGGCGAAGAACACTCTGCTGATAAAGAAAAATGACGAAAAAAGACATTGGTGCAATTATTTAAGAGCTTTGATGAAATATATATTAAACTAAATTACGAGAGCATATTATCATGCATACATCACAATGGCTTCTGATGCGTACATGTATGTGAACTAAATGTACTGGAAAGTAGTGTGTCAGTTACTCTATGTGATTGCGTAATCTCATTATAGAGGTTGAAAACAGAAGCAGCAAAAAGAGCTGCTGCTATTGATGAGACTGCTACTTCTCACAGAGACAACATTTGAGATATGCTGTAAGATCTGACAAACACATGTGAACGGACAAACACAAATATTTTGTTATTACCTTGGTCAAGAATTCAATTGGAGTTTCGTCCCATCATCGGACGATGCATTTGGTCAAATAAAACCGGAGTTATGTGAGTCTCATTCGACATAATTATGCGTTGCTACTCATCGGTCGGCCTCAATCAGCACAAAGTATAGCCTAAGCATCGGCAACATGAGCAGCATTAGGGCTATTTATGCTGTTGTATAATTGAATATACAGGTTTATTACGACTCTTTAGCTATAATTGATTTTATAGGTTTATTACGATTCTTTAGCTATAATTGATTTTATAGGTTAATTACGATTCTTTAGCTATAATTGATTTTATAGGTTTATTACGATTCTTTAGCTATAATAGATTATATAGGTTTATTACGATTCTTTAGCTATATTTGATTTTATAGGTTTATTACGATTCTTTAGCTAAAGTTGATGTTATAGGTTTATTACGATTCTTTAGCTATAATTGATTTTATAGGTTTATTACGATTCTTTAGCTATAATTGATTTTATAGGTTTATTACGATTCTTTAGCTACTTTATATCCTCCTTGTACGCATTTACTTCTGTGACGTCACCATTCCATTCTATCGCATAGCAATTAACGAACACTTGTCGAGCTGCCACAACGTATGACAATAGTAAATAACTTAGATCTTAATTAAACTTATCGTTATCAAATAATTTGATATCTTCTTAATTATCTCAAATCAAAGTAGGAGAATAAAATACTTGGTCCGCAATGTTTGCAATATCTCACTTTAGAATCACATATTTTTGTATCTTTTCAAAATGAACGGCTCGAGTGTGTAATAGTTTCATTCGCGCTATTACACCTTATCAATTTTTAGAAGACAATGGGTTAATCTGAAAATCGCGTAATCAAGATATTTTGTGAAATATATCACCTCATGGGGTTTGCGATTTTTGGAGATAAGTTCAGATTAGGATCAAAGCCCCTTTTTGAAACAAAAAGGTTTCAGCGTTATATGAAGTAACTTCATCAAACAATATTAAACAGATTGATTCATATCATACTAATCCAGGCCAAGAAAAAGGTGTTTTGGTTTTTGAAAATGGTTCGTATTGGTCGGATAATATTTCATATAATACATTATCCTTATTTTTTGAAACATTTGTTTCGATTACAAATTAGTCTTTTATACCACATTTTCATTTAAAGAAAAAAGCTAAAAAGGGTAGAAAAACAGGGAACAATATTTGCAGTGCGTTGTACAGAAGACGAAGTTTATGCACATGATTGCCCCAAAACAATCAAATTTTGACAAGCCATTCTCTGTATTACATCGCACCTGGCTCTTTCCAAGGAAGAGCATGTAATGCGAAATACCCGTGTGCAGAGCCTTGCTTAGACTTTGTTGCAAAGCGCGTCCTACCATTACATAGTTTTCAAAGGGACAAACCATTTTGTGATAAATGGTTCTTTTTTATCTCAATCAACAATGGTATGGCTGACGCAAGTTTTGTTGGGTCAAAAAATATTTATGCAATGTCGGTTTCCAGGCATGTTGCTGTTAAAATTGTCACCATAGAACGTTTTATATGTATAATAAACTAAACAATAAGGGTAAATGCAATACCTCGATCTGACCGTCCAAGTACGGGGACGACGTTGCAGTTTTAGGACAACATTATCCATTAAATGCACGAGCATCTAACACCATTGAAACTGCATGTTGCACAGCAATTACTCATACACACAACACCAATGCAAAAACTGCTAGAAACTTGGTCGGTTTGATCGCCGCCCAATACATATGGTCAATAAAGTAAAGGGGTATATCAAAAAGTATAAAAACATTACCACAGTGGGCGCCCGCAAATCTTGTGCACTTAGTTATTGTGTTATACTGCTAATGTCTTGCATTTATAAGCATATAGGAAAACCTCATTACTATGGGGTTTTTTCAATCACAACTGGACCAACAAGTCCTTCACAAGGGTGTTAAAGGGTCAACAAATTTTGGCATTGGTAGCAAAAAATCAAGTACATGTATATGTCACAACATGCAGTTAGATAAAGTTTAAAACTCGGTCGATTTTGGACTGTAGTGATTTGGGCGATTTGTACATACTGTTTGTTCCAATCAAACCTGATCACCTGATAACACCAGGATTAGATTTATACCGCCAGATTTTTAATACCGATCCGATTGATAATCTCATTTATCTCTTAAGTATTTTGATAGAGTGAGATATATAATATTGCGCCAAATGTTTCTGTGACGAGTCGTGATTTTATAGATAATTTTCATTGTGGATATAATTTGATCAAGTGCCTATCTGTTAAATTGACAAATTTGATTTGATCTATCCTGATAGAAGATATGGAATAAGCTCACTTGTTATTTGGATAAAAATATAATAAAGATAATCATCCTATAGCCATTTACATGCGTCAGTGCTTTTTAAAAGAATTTCCAACATAATGATAGGCAAATTTATATAGAATTTGTTGAACTGGCAAAACGCCGATAAAACCGCCGCCAAATATGCTCCACTAAGAATCTTAAGGCTGGTGTTTTGTAATAAATGGGTATCAGTGATTTGCGTTCATGTTAGGTTGCAGATCTCGGTGTGACTGGTCGTATTAAGGTTCAAATCATCCTGTTAATTGTATTTGGTAAATATAACAGGCGCATATACTAGTTTGGTAGCTGTCATAGTTTTTTGGATAAATGTGCCCCAAATATCGCACAAATCAATTTGGTAGTTACAATTGTCTTTGGATAACGGTGCCCCGAACATTGCACAAAAAAGGTATGAGAAAATCCGACAGGGAAGGTAGCACTCAACCTAACCAGCCGAGCACATGAATAAAATACACCACAACACAACTACCCTGAGCAATGCCCAAACGCCAGAGAAACAATAAAAAATCGAAGTCCCCACCGAAAAAACTCAATTTCACAAAGAAATTATAAAATAGCGGTTATCGCATGAGACCGAATGAAACACAGCCAAGACTCAATCAAGTTCACCAAGGTCCCACTGCATGGCGACACAAACCAATCTTAGAGTTACCATTGTCTTTGGATAACGGTGTCCCGAGCATTGCACAAACCAATCTTAGAGTTTTCATTGCATTGTCTGTTGATAACGGTGTCCCGAACATTGTACAAACAAATCTTAGAGTTGGCATTGTCTTTGTATAACGACTCCCCTGATATTGCACAAACCAATCTTTTTGGCATTGTCTTTGTTTAACGGTTCCCTTTACATTGCACAAACCCATCTTAGAGTTACCATTGTATTTGGATAACGGTGTCCCGAACATTGCACAAACCAATCTTTGAGTTACCAATGTATTTGTATAACTGTTCCCCGAACATTCCACAAACTCATCTTTTTGGCATTGTCTTTGCTTAACGGTTCCCCGAACCTTGCACAAACCAATCTTAGAATTACCATTGTATTTGTATAACAGTTCCCCGAACATAGCACAAACCACTCTAAGAGTTACCATTGTATTTGTATAACGGTTCCCCGAACATTGCACAAACCACTCTTAGTGTTACCATTGTATTTGGATAACTGTGCCCCGAACATTGCACAAACCACTCTAAGAGTTACCATTGTATTTGTACAACAGTTCCCCGAACATTGCACAAACCAATCTTAGAGTTACCATTGTATTTGTATAACAGTTCCCCGAACATTGCACAAACCAATCTTAGAGTTACCATTGTATTTGTACAACAGTTCCCCGAACATTGCACAAACCAATCTTAGAGTTACCATTGTATTTGTATAACAGTTCCCCGAACATTGCACAAACCACTCTTAGAGTTACCATTGTCTGTGGGTAACAGTTCCCCGAACATTGCACAAACCAATCACAGAGTTATCATTGTGTGTGGATAACGGTGTCACGAACATTGCACAAACCACTCTTAGAGTTACCATTGTATTTGGATAACTGTGCCCCGAACATTGCACAAACCACTCTAAGAGTTACCATTGTCTGTGGATAACGGTGTTACGAACATTGCACAAACCACTCTTAGAGTTACCTTTGTATTTGGATCATGGTGTCCCTAACATTGCACAAACCAATCATAGAGTTACCATTGTCTGTGGATAACGGTGTCACGAACATGGCACAAATCAATCTTAGAGTTACCATTGTATTTGGATAAATGTGCCCCAAAAATTGCACAAACCAATCTTGGAGTCACCATTGTATAACAGCGCCCCCAATATTGCACAAACCCATCTTGTTTGTCTTTGTATAACTGTGTCCCGACATTGCACAAGTCCACCTGACAGTCGCCATAATTGTCTTTGGATAGAGGAGCCCTGAGCATTGCACAAAACAATCTTAGAGACACACAAACCAATCTTAGAGTTGCCATTGTATTTTTGTAGAACGGTGTCCCTAACATTGCACAAACCACTCTAAGAGTTACCATTGTATTTGGATAACGGTTCCCCGAACATTGCACGAACCACTCTTAGAGTTACCATTGTATTTGGATAACGGTTCCCCGAACATTGCACAAACCACTCTAAGAGTTACCATTGTCTTTGTATAACGGTTCCCCGAACATTGCACAAACCACTCTTAGAGTTACCATTGTATTTGGATAACGGTTCCCCGAGCATTACACAAACCAATCTTAGAGTCACCATTGTATTTGGATAACGGTTCCCCGAACATTACACAAACCACTCTCAGAGTTACCATTGTATTTGGATAACGGTTCCCCAAACATTGCACAAACCACTCTTAGAGTTACCATTTTATTTGGATAACGGTTCCCCAAACATTGCACAAACCACTCTTAGAGTTACCATTGTATTTGGATAACGGTGCCCTAAACCTTGCGCAAACCACTCTTAGAGTTACGATTGTATTTGGATAACTGTGCCCCGAACATTGCACAAACCACTCTTAATGTTACCATTGTCTTTGTATAACGGTTCCCCGAACATTGCACAAACCTTTCTTAGAGTTATCATTGTATTTGGATAACAGTTCCCCGAACCTTGCACAAACCAATCTTAGAATTACCATTGTATTTGGATAACTGTGCCCCGAACATTGCACAAACCACTCTAAGGGTTACCATTGCATTTGTATAACGGTTCCCCGAACATTGCACAAACCAATCTTAGAGTTATCATTGTTTTTGGATAACTGTGCCCCGAACATTGCACAAACCACTCTAAGGGTTACCACTGCCTTTGTATAACGGTTCCCCGAACATTGCACACACCACTCGTAGAGTTACCATTGTATTTGGATGACGGTGCCCCGAACATTGCACAAACCACTCTAAGAGTTACCATTGTATTTGGATAACAGTGCCCCGAACATTGCACAAACCACTCTTAGAGTTACCATTGTCTTTGTATAACGGTGCCCCGAACTTTGCACAAACCAATTTGGTACTTTTCATTTTCTTTGGATAACGGTGCCTCGAAAAGTGTACAAACATATTTTAGATTTGCGCAAACCAATCTTAGAGTTGTTCTTAACAATCTTAGAGGTACCTTTTTTAACACATGACTACATAGATGTTTGACTGACAGACTGTCTCAGTAGGATGTTGTGTTTTTAGCAGTTCAGTTGCATTTGCTCTTCTTTATTTTATGTTTGTCCTCGTGCATTGTGCTTCCAACTTTGGATTTTTTCTGGTGTTTGTTTTGTTAGTGTATGGGTACTGCCCTCTTTATCCGGTGTGGTTTAGTATTCTCAGAAATCCATGAATACTACACAGTTAGGAAGCCACCCAGTCAGCTTTCCAATAATGTATGAAAGTCCACCATCAACAAAACAACATCTTTGGAAAGCCTAATTCCAATAAATGTTACAGCAAAAAAGGTATAGGTAAATCCGACAGGGAAGGTAGCACTCAACCTAACCAGCTGAGCACAGAACACCACGACTCAACTACCCTGAGTAATGCCCACACAAACCCATGCCAAAACGGCGACCAAATGAAGCACAACAACCCCGGACGTGACCTAGTTTAAAATACTAAGGACAGTGACCTAACGTTGTTCGATCTCAAGAGGCACAACTACGACTTGACCTTGTTAAAATAATGGACAAGGTAGGAATGGGGTGGGAAATAATATTACATATTCCTAGCAACTGCACCGAGCAATGCCCACACACAAGCGGAAGAAACAATTAAAAATCCAAGTCCCCGCCGATAAAATGCAGGACTTGCAGGTAGTATGTCCATACAGTTATTGGTTAGCACGACTAAACGCTTTCCAATTAGCCAGTTTCAATGTTGCGTCAATGTGGAGTAAATTTAAGATTAGATACAAGTTAATTGATTGACATAAAGTAAAGAACAATTATATGAAAGTAATAATAATGTAGAACATTATAAGTTTTAAAGCGCCATTAGAAAAATGCTAGAAATGGGTGATCGCGTATCTGGAGTCACCATTAGAAGATGCTAATATTATTCGTCTTTTTATCGCATTGCCCTGTATATGACACCAAATATAAACGTTAAGGACATAAAAATGTAAATATATTTGAGATTCTTGAACAGAAATAATGTTTTTGACGGATTTATTGTCTTAAATGAGTATAATTTACACACGAACCTTGCTGTATATTGTCATAGTTCGTGCCTGTCCAATATACACTCCCTATCCGCGGTTATAACATATCTTGAAAGGACATAAATTGTTCATATCTATTTAGTGTATATTATTAGTCATTACATCTCATAAGTATTCACAAATTCTATGCTTGTTATCTTCTTTTATTATCTATAGAATTGCTAAGCGTTCGTGATTTAGGGTTTATTTATGATTGTGCTCCGTTATACTGGTTGGGCACGCGCCATAAAATAGACCCCCTCTATTAACCATCTATTATGCCTTATTAGCGGCAGAACGTCAAGTCTTAAACACAGTTAATCCTCCTTACCACAGCAATACAAAGACCACTTTCACCAATTTGCATAAATTCGTAGCATTGTTTCAACTCGGCGGTTCCATTTAAGTATCAATGCAATCAGAAGCGCTAGACTCCATGACGTGTAAGGCGTGTAATTTGCCCAGAATTATGGCAGGCAGGGTCTCAAGCAATAATTCAATGTATGATTATGATAACAATTTTTCTTCTCATTTATGTCTCTTTATGTCACTGAAGACTCGTTTGGCAATACATCAACAATTAAGCGCCCGTTTAACCACGAGGGAACATTTATCAAGCGTCTCCAGTCCGGCTCTGACATCTCGGAATTATGACAGTCGGCGTCAAATAGGTAATTTGTTGTTGATCCCGTCGAAACAAAAAATCCAAAAGAAGGCATGAATGTGCGTGTAACACAGCAGCGACTAACACCGCGAGAGATCAAATAAATTTGTGTCGTCTAGAGCACTTTTTCTCAACAGTTGGATCCAAATTACTTTCTACAAAAACGACAAGCAAAAACACTAAATCACATCATTGCTTAGTGGCGGTGTCTGTGACGAGGATTGCTTTCAGGATTGCAGTAATTTCTCCAGCATAAAAAGTGACTACAGTCTTTCAGACAATCATCTTAATAACGTTCGTACCCTTGTAATTTGTTGCAATATTTGTATATATCTGAGAACCTTTGAGGGAATAAATACAGCGACAATGAAGTGTGTTATATTTACTTTATCTATATGCCATGTTTAAAAAATGGTATAAGTAACCGAGTAAAAATAATACATATCTACTCAAGGCATTCTTGTAGAAAAAGATGTTGCATTGTTTGTCCGACTGTTTGTGAATTCCGTATCCATCTTATATGTAATATCATTTCTGTTGGTCAATTGTACCAAATGTTGCACTTCATCCTTTGTAAGTCGTCTACATAGCTTGCCTTCTTGTTTCAGTTTTCGTTTTAACCAGATAATTGTTGTACCGGAAATCATCAGACAAATAATGAAAAATATCGTGACCCCAATAAACGTGCCATCCCTAACACAAGGACAAGATCCTGCTTCTGTTAATTGCGACATCGCTTAAAATAAATAAAAGGAATAAATAAATAAATAAATACGCTTTATATTTTAGCTGAATATTCACCGCCCTATACAAGAATAAGAAACGCGTATAGACAAGATGAACTTGAAAATACACATTTCAAAGTCAGATGTAGAAGTATAGAGGAATAGATTTACTCCGGAATTCAATGCAGTCTGGTTTTCGATACATATTTTTGAAACATATTCATAGATGAATCATTGCGCAATGGTTATGTAAATCACAAAGAAATATTAGCCAAGGATTAAGATCAACACTATTTGTGTACCTCATAACAATTAGTGGAAACACCTAAACATTGTAAATTCCGGATTATATCTACAGTATGTATTTCCAAATTCTGATTGAGACAACTAAATGACTGTAGAATGCCTAAGGCACAGGCCTTAGGAATTTTATCACAAATCCGGCGTTTGACATTCACATTTTCATAAGAAAAAAGGAAACTATTCAAATATATACTATATTGAATTTATGAAAATTTTGGGAAACAAAAACTGTAGCTTGTGATATAATTTCTTTCCTAAGGCAATGAATTATTGTTATACATGTATTGTTAATTACTATATGCGTACCTTGCATTTCATTGTCGTCTTCGAGAATATCCACTGTAGCAGTGACATGCATATCTTCCATATATTCTATATCTATGTCAGTTGTATCAGCTCGTCGTTCTCTAGCTTCTAGATTTATATCGTCTTTGACTTCTTGTAATTTGTTACATTTTTGCTGAAAGTGTTTAAAACAATATTGGGGATGTATCCACACCACGCTTCGAAATAATTTGACTTTTTAAACAATAATCTTTGTTTATTATTGGTACAACGGACATTTTAACAAGCATGACCAAAAAGATAGAGCCAATAAAAGCTTGTTTTGATTTCTTTTGCAAAGAGTTTGAGCATACATCTTAACACTTCTAAAGTTGCGATATTATGTATAGAAGAATTTGTTTCACATAACTAGCACACTTTTGTGGTTTGTGCCATTAATTGGCATTACACAAGAACAGAGGTTGTTCCATCCGATTGCTCGTCGAATGTTGCTTGGTGAAGGTTTTCAAGCTAATTCATTGGGCCATATGGTTATAATTTACCGTTAAAATGATTTAAAAGGTTTTGATATACAACTGGCGTAATGTCAATTGCTTACCACTGTATGGTTTCCTATGTGTGCACTTAGAGTACATCTGAATGAAACAGTTACTGTTCCACCACGTAGGTCTGTAGGTTTGAATGCTCTAAACTTTGCCTCAAGTTTCCCTTGCCTCACGTAAGTCAAATCTGGAAACATCTCTCTGTCCATAGAGCAACTGTCAACAACGAACCACACAATAGTGATGAATAAAAATGAACGCACACAAAACCCATACTATAATATGTTATGATTATAATGAAGTTTAGAGGGCTTTCATCATATCTATAGAAGTGAATTTTTAATTCGTCCTTTGCCATCGCGGGCTTCTGGTTTAAAGATGCATACTTTTAGTAAGTATAATAAGTTTATTTCTTTAGTACGTATGCCCTTTTACATCTACTTGTGCATATGAATGAATTTGGTTTTGTGTAGATACTATCTGTGTTACTTGTCTTTATTTCAATACCCAATACTTTATATTTGCGTTGCACCGTGTAAAGTATGAAAAAGCAATCAATAGTTTCTAAAAGGTGGCATTTTGACAGCTCCGAACATGTTTCACCATGAGCATTAGGAATTAGACAACACCATTGACCGATAATCTTGTGTACACGTCGCCAACCTGTTTGACATAACATTCATATAGGTACCATGTTCATGGTTTAGATACATTTACCAATCCTTACCTATCTTTGATTATTTGGATATGGTCAGCAAAGCATGCTTTTGCGTTAATATCAAAGTCATCTGGAAAAAACAAAAACTATATTTAATTAATTAAGTACCAATTATTGTCCCAGAACAGCATATTGCAAGAGTTCGTCAACCAGGTTGGAGAATATTATAAAATTCAATTAATGTGACATCGACATCGCTCATTCCTGTTGAGTTGCTTTCTTGGCCTTTGGACCGTAGCCGGACACACACTGTTGTTGCTTTTGCAGCTTTGTTCTCTCAACGTGGCATTGGAACAAATACTACCCGCTTGAAAGACACCACGAGCGATGCACCAGGCATGCTCAATGTTTAATCACATGGTGAGGACACTGGTGGACACAATCCTGGTGGCCTCTGTATCAATAGATCTAATTTGCCCCTGCAACGTCGTAATTACCATAAATTCTATAATATATATTTTTGTTTAGCATTTACCTTTGAATTCTGGTACAAGTTGTATTACCATAGTTATATTATCGCTGAGGCTGATGACTTGACCGGCAACATTTTCATCATTCCGTAATAGCAACATTGTCGCTCTGGGCCTCGTGGTTCTATTGATACCTGGTTGGTCGTACAACTCGCTGTTGAGATAAATATTCAGTATATACAGTCATTTCTGCATGTGTTAGAAGCCAATTGTATTAATTAGGCAATTATGATTTAGTGACAAACAAAACGTTTTACGATGGCCATCCACATCAAATTCGTAACCAGTGCCGTCAGAAGTGAGATCTGAAATTTTCCAAACGTCCGATCGCGAATAGTTTTCTAAAAAATGACCGACCGAATTTTAAAGTACCAGACCCAAACTAATTCCTCTGAAAATGTTCAGAGGCAAATTCGCACATTTTCAACACAAGATTAAAACGTGCCTACACATATATTTGATTGACTGGTCAGTTAACTAAATTTGCAGCTTCTTAAAAGTTCTAAAGCTCATAGAGATCTCAATTCGAACAGTTCAACTACAACAGTAGTCATTCTAGGTAAGAATGTAACGTACCTATGCCTGATATCTCCTCCTATATCGATGTCATCAATATCTGGGTAACACGTCACTGGTATTTGTTTATCTTCCCAGGTTTGATATAAGGACTTCTTCTGAATAACAACTTTGAAAGTTTGACCCTAGAGAAAAAAGAATTCATCACAGAAACAGTAGATGGAACAACACATAATGTTATGCCATAGAACATCAACATTTCGCACAACGCACCTCAACTATAATGTTAAAATAAGTTTGTCTTAGGCCGCCAAAAAAGAAGAAATGGGTGGACAACATTGAGGAGTGGACGAGGATGTCATTTGCAGATACGCAATGCATTGCTCAAATCAGACAGATGTGGAGACAGCTGATAAAGACTATCCTGTTGGTCCCTACGACTCCAATCAGAGTTAAGGGAACCCAGGTTATATACTTATAAATACCACATGTAAGTTTCCAACATAGTAATCACCAATCGAGTCCTAAAAATAGCATTGGTTTTTAATTACCATTCATTTGGATTCATGTATATACATGTACTTGTATGAGGCAACGAGGCGGAAGTTTGTGTTGAGGAATTGGATTTTTGGAAAGTTTGGTTTGAAGTTTAACACGTCTTTTCGTATTGAAGCTACTACTAACTCGTAGTCAATACTTATTTATACAACAGTTTCTAATCATCTTCGGACTGGTTTGTTTCTAAGGTCATTCCCAACGAACGCCAATGAATTGACTTCTGTCCGCAGCTAGTTGCTCCACTTGACCCCATGTCAAGATCGTTGTCAGTTCTTAACTTCTTATATATTCAACGATAGTAAAATAGAACTACAAATCAAACATACCCACTGGATGTTACATTCCTCAAAGTCAAATTCCACCTGTGCCTCTACATGTTGTGTGTCATGACGACAATCTGGTCCCCGGTCCTGTATGTAGATAATACCACCATCTATGGCACCATGCACTGTCAGAGTTACCTTCCCTTGTAAGCAACTTGTTAACTCAACTGTAGTAAAGTTAAACATAATATACTCAGTAATAAAGTCTTAACAAACGTCTTACAATGTTCAGTATATATAGGGTCTATCAAAATACATGTCTGCTTGTTGAGGACGTATCACTCCGTTATGTATTGCTTTACATATCTGATTAATATGTATGATTAAAGGGCATTCAAATAAATGTAGAAATTACGAAACAATTATCCAAAACAATGCATACGAAACCTATAGAATGCATTTTGAGTAGCTAACGGTATTTGGTAAAAAACTATGTTTGACGTTGTTTGACGATTTTAATGACGTTCGTTGCTAATGTCGTTAGTATAACGTATATGACGTCATCAACTGTTCCAGTATTGACACATGTTATAATTCACCCCACAAGTTTTAAATTTAGCTTTCATATGAGACCATGATTATCAATTTACTAACTCATTTGGCAAAGTAATGACCCTTCAACAAGCGGACATGTATTTTGAGACACCCTGTATGAACAGTTTTTGCACTGGCTTAAAAAGTGACGATGCTACTAGATCTACAATGCATGCCATTATTACAATTTGATGCTACAGGGTAAGTGAGAAAACTGAACGCTGAAAATCCGGATAATGCCAAAACCGATCAAAATTGGTCCTGAAATTTGTCTTTCGTTAATTCAATACTAGTATACAAAAATTCAATACCGACCACCAACTTGCCCCTAAATAATATATTGTTCTATACTAACTATAGAATAAAAAAAAGTTACCAATTTTCTAGGGCTCTTTTCAGCTGTTAGGTCGCTCAAGTACCCTTTGACATTTTAACTCCCCTGGTCATTGGGCTACATATGGAAACCTACACTCATGTCTCCCTGTGGAGACTATTTCTCTCCTGTGGTGTGGCAGCCAACATCGATCTGCGGCGCCCAGGAATAGACACTGCCCTCACAGGTACCATTTTACACCATGGTGGAGTGGAGCTGTGGGTCTTGCTCAGAGATTTTGACCAGTGGTCCAGAGGGGGATCGCACGCGGGACCTCTCGATCCCGAAGCGTGCGCCCTACCTCTAGGCCACCGCTCCCCACTAATAAATACCGAACAATCACAGTACTCGGATACCTGTGTGGATTAGTAGTCATATACTAGTAGCAATACTTACCTACTGGTTGGAATTCAGCATTCACACTGACTAGTGACGTCAGTACAAACAATATTGAAATGAACTGAAGAAAACAACATAACATTTTTATTGTCGTAGAATGGAATAATTCGATTGATACCGCAGTGCTCATTACTAATTATGCATTACAGAGTAACATTTAAAAGCGCGGCTAAGGACCCTGTTCATTAGTATCTGATACCAGACCAGTAGATACACGACACTTATTAAACGAGCCGACTAATTGGGGACGTACATCTATCGACCTTCGAACCTTTGGTCCAAGTTTCCAAGTCGGCAGTCTTTACCACTAAGTTACAGGAACTTCTGTAGGAAACATAGTTCTTGTATAGACTTAACCGAATTTCTAATTGGCCACCCTAAAAAATATTATATCATCTGATATTTTATATTAATAAATCTTAGGCTGTGTTATTTGTTCATTCCACACACTAATGTATCGATTTCCGGAAAGAAATAGTGTATTAATGTACAAAATCATCCATGCGTAACGGTTTGTGCGAAATTACTTCTTTGCACGTTGGCCTCGTGCACAGCTAGGAATAATATCGTATTTGGTATGAGTTTGTTTCCTGTTGATTGACTTTTCTTAAAACACTATAATTTTTGAGAATGGGCCATGTGGAACACGCTCATGACGTCAGATGCATGCATACGTTGAACGAATTTCTGATTAGCCACGTGTTTTATTAAATTAGTTTTAAAAAAGCTTTTAGAAGAATACAAATAATCGAAATCCCGATACTGCCCAATTTTATTGATAGAAAATATGTTTCTCGTAGTATTTCGAGCTAAACCCCACGTTATTAGAAATATCCCTTTTTTCAAATGACGTTTTGACGTACATGTCTGGATTTTGATGCTGGTCCTCGTCATTGTGCGCCCCATATTACTTATTCTTACCAGTACCAATGTTTTTCATTAAGCCAATCGCCGGAGAATACATTTTGACTAATTTCAATAATCAAACATGTCGGGCACGTGAACCACGTGCGCGTAAGCCATTATGCACTAACTGTTCTGCATGGATGATTTTATACATGCATGCGGAATTAATTTCTTAAAATCGATAAATAAGTGCATGTAATGAAAATATCCACAATTGCAGAAATATTGATTGAATATATCGCATAATATTATATATATTTCAGTGAGTGGCCAATTAGAAATTCGGTTAAGTGTACAACCAGCAGATATGTACGAGAATTTTTGTTTAAAAATATTTTAAACACACTGGACAACAGCATTTTTTTTTATCATATGGCGATATTCCTTTGAGTACATAATATATGTACAAAATTATATCATAATATTACAAAACAAATATAAACATAAAAATGGATAGTGAAAAAAACATTAAAAAATCGAACCTGTTTAATATCCATTGTAGGCCTTTCATGAATACTGTAAACTGTTATGGTTTTACAAATTTCAACTCTTACAAGTTTACCATTGATTTTTACAAAGCTAGAAAATAGTGTCAATTTTCATGAAACAATAAAAAATAAACAATACACGTTATCTCACTAGTTAGATCTTCATAAAAAAGAACTTATCTGTAAATAGTTAGCATGAATGTGATTATCTATTTGTGTTCAAAGTTCATGCTTTACAATCAATACTTATTGACTATAATAAAAAGCCCTTTAATAAACCCACAACCATTTAATAATATGCTCACCGCCATAATCAACTCACGATTTGTTTTTATTTTACAATATCGCATGAGACATGTTTTGGGTTATATTAATCCAATAAATTGAAAGGCATGTAATGGTTAAAAAAAAAGTTAAGTTACCAATTTTCTAGGGCTCTTTTCAGCTGTTAGGCCGCTCAAGCACCCTTTGACATTTCAACTTCCCCTGATCATTGGGCTACATATTGAAACCTACACTCGTGTCTCCCTGTGGAGATTATTTCTCTCCTGGGGGTGTGGCAGCCAACATCGATCTGTGGCGCCCAGGAATAGACACTGTCCTCACAGGTACCATTTTACACCATGGTGGAGTGGAGCTGTGGGTCTTGCTCCGAGAAATTAACCAGTGGTCCAGAGGGGGATCGAACACGGGACCTCCCGATCCCGAAGCGCGTGCCCTACCTTAAGGCCACCGCTCCCCAGTGGTGTGATATTTTCATTTCGTTTCAAAATGTTGAAAAAAGATTGGTGATGTTATTGACATTATAAAAGACCTTTCTATAGGAGCAATTGCTTTTCAGGAGATACAGTCAGATTAACTCGGTACAAGGAGGGTCCTTGCGACCAAGCATGACAATGCAGTGATGAAATATAATAAAATTATATTCAACGTTGTGTGATATTTGTGGATATAATGTGTGTGGTACATTTGATACCACGTGATGTAATGTGTTGGACGCATTCAACACTGCATTTGACGTAACGTGTTTAAATTGGCGTTATGTAGTACGTTGTATGTGTGAGACAATTGTATGTATCCCTGATGAAGACTTTACTTAAAGTCGAAATGTTGGATCAGCTAAACTGGAGTTTGTGTTGTATTTTATTATATTTGAGGCAAATGACGTAATTAGGAGAAAAATAACAAAATACATAACCGAATACAATTTAAAATAGATTTAACAATGAACTCTTTCATACCATAACTTCTTACAGTTATTTAAGCACATTTTTATCCTTTTATAAAGCACAGTTTGATTAAGGTTAACATCGAAAGTTGATATTGCATGTTGGAAGTCGTAAAATCCAGATTGATTGGGAGGTGAGTTTAGGAGTAAATGATTATACACGGCTTGGTCGGTAAATGCGCAGATCGGCGTGAATATGAAATGGGTTGCTATTTTACAGTCGGCTATATTTGTTTGTGGTAACCCTTAATCAACGATTTAAGATGAATGGTCGTCTTATTTACAGAACAATGTATCTTTTTTGTGGGTGCAGAATTATCCCTTATCCATTACTAATCCCGCCCATTTCAACGCTCGTAAAGGTCACAGACGTCGGACATATATCTTAATAGAATTATATGTTGTCAAAAAACGTATTGAAAATAGTTTATTGTTAATAGCGGTAATAAAAATTCAAATCACCTGTAAATTGCAGTGATTTTCACGGTCGTGTTGTCTTCATAGGACACCTGTGACGTGTGATGAAAATGGCTGATAAAGTCGAAATCTTAATTTACTTATTGAATTCTTTGAAGCGTTTTGAAACAGAATATCTCCGTCTGTCAACAGACGTTCTTTGAAGACACCAGTGACAAATATACCCGGTTTGGTGGCCTAGGACGATAAATCTATCGGTAATGTTTCAAACGGTTCGGATGAAAGCACATCCGAAACTATGTCCTCATACCGCGTATCATGTGACTAAGGCACATATCGTGCTTTGTTACATAACGCCGCGTTATTTTTAATAAAATGAAATACGACGCTTTTTATGAATCTGTTAAAATAACTGTTATGATTCATCAATGGTTAAGCTCACTTTCAAAGTGGTGAAGTCATTATTGTGTTAGGAAATAAAAGGTATTTTAATAGTCTCAAATAAAGGATTTGATACGGTTGGTGAAAACCACCATTGAAATCCTATTCCGATGACATATCTATATTGCAAGCCAATAAATAATTTACGAAAATAAAAATACATGTATTAATATCAGAATCATATCAACTATGCTATTGTAACCTTGAACATGAATGCTTATTTTACTTGCACCGTCACCATTTGACCGCACATGCATTGATTGGCATCGAACACGCCACTGTTATAGTAAATAAAACATAATATAACATTACTTTTTTATCGCTCGTTGCTATAGCAACACAAGTTGATACAACAACATATAACACGTCGTGGTTGTTTATACTAATACACATGTATTATAATACAGTTATTCGAAGCATGACATAATGTGTAAAGAAAGGTATTTTATGGTTTTTATGCAGTTGGTGGAAGGGTAGGACATAATTCCGGCCAATATCGTATGCACCAATAGGTTAATTAAGCCATTTATTTTCGATCAATTGGTTGGGATCCTCACTTAATGTCATGTGACGACACATATCCCTAATCTGTAATTCAATGACAGATGTATGTTTCACTTGACAAAATATTCTTTGAAAGCACTCTGAACTAGCGTAATTGATAGAACACGTGGCAGACACCCTGTACATCCAGTGACCCTACATGTAAGGTTTGTTTGCTTTGATAATGAAAGATGCCCTGTTCGTTCCCCGTATGCTTACTTATTTATTAAAATTTTTAGTCCTCTTCGTCCCCAATGGGACAAAAGGCTGCTATGTCTATCTCCACTTATGTCTGACTTTGGCCATTTTTCTGCACTTCACCGAAAGACAATCTCATATCTGATATTTCTATCACCATGGTCCTGCGCAACGTTCTTTTTGGTCGTCCAATTTGTCTTCGTCCATGCGGTGTCCATCAAAGTGCAAACGTTGGTATTCTTGTTTGAGTCATTCTCAGTGCGTGAGCCGTATGTATCAAAACTTAATTTATCTGCGAGCAAGAACTTTCCAAAAACAACAACACCAATGTAGACTTTGAATTGGTACGTTTTACTGTTTTCATTGTTCTATATGTATCACATGTGTAAAATAAGAGAACGCATCCGTTTCTTGCAGAAGAACCAGCATCAGTCCTTGGTGTCAATGAAATTGCTGAAAATAAAACAAACACCAAACAACAACAAAATACGATGAACTGCTGAACTACGGTGTTCCGTTTGGACAAACGTATTTTTTTCGTCTCCCTGAACCTGAACTGTTGAGTTGCATTGTGAGGCACCGATCTCCCGAAGCATCTCGAGTAGAAATCTCATCTCAAATTGAGAGTTTGCTGTAATCAGAGTAAGCTATAATACAAATGGTTAAGACTATATTTGAACTGTTTGTTTGTATATTCGTATAATATGTCTGCAGTTTTTGTTGAGTATTGTCTACAATGCCAAGTGGGATCGTGAGAACAAGTTACCGATCACCTTGCAGAATCACGTGACAGCCTCGTTATGATATCAGTCATGACGTCATTTTATATCCTTATTTAATCAAACATGCATTAGGTCATTATTTGACCAAATAACACGTTATATCATTATTTAATGCCATGATATAATGTAGAATCGTGTAATCTATAGTTTAAACCGTCTGTTCACAAAGTGGGATTAACTATTACCATCATGTCTTTAAATGGATGACAACGATATTATGTTTCTCTTAATTCGTGCAAGAATTATCACAATAGCACATTTGGTGTTTTTGCCAAATTTTCAAATATCATTTTAATGAAATTAATCCAGATTAAATGCTTTAAGGCTAGTGGCGGTTTACACATATGGATAAACTCGAGCCGACTTGAGCCATATAAAATGACCCATTGCACGATATGGCAGTACATGATACCCGCTGGGTGGGGTAATTGGTTGAAAAGTTGGCTTCCGCAGATCATTATCGCTGTGCTTAGTTCGGATGTCGACAACAAATTAAACAAGATGGTGGTATGTGTTACTGTGAAATAGCTATTAAGTCGCGAAAGCATCCTTACAGAATCTAATTTGAAATAGATTCGGATACGTGTAAACAAAGACTAAATCAGCCTAAAAACGTAAACACCCATTTTAATTGTTCATATTAAGAAATTGATAGGTGCCCATGAAAGCATTATCCCAGTACTTCAAAGGATACGTTCATTTTGTAAATCATTAGACAGACATAAGTATTTTATTACACTGTTATGTTCGTCACCAAGCCATCAACATAGTTTGGGTAAATCTATCTAGATACATGTATGGTGAAACAATATCACCTTCTGTGTGTTAATCTGATGCTATCAACCAGTACTACTTCCTTCCCGACAATGTCTTTTATATTGTAATCACATAATGATGATCCTTAAAAGTTAAAATGGAATCACCTCACTTTCAATTCATGCTGTCAACTTTGTCATATTTGCATGTTTGAGAAAGAATAAAATATATGTTCCGTTCTGCTCTGTTTAGCAGTTAGCAGTTATTGAAAAATGCAACAAAGTTCCTTTTGAAAGCTACAAAAAGTTATGTAGATAACGTCAAATACCGGTATACAAATGAAGATAAAATACATGTACTTCTAGAAGTCATTCCATACACTTCATACGACATTTCTACTCTAAACATGTCTACATTATGTATGAACAATATTTTTTTTTCATTCAGTTTACATTCAATGGTCACCTTGTCACTCTAATCTTCCAATGATCAGTTTAAGCAGTTTGTGTATTGCTATTCTCCCTTTAACAATCTACTGGCTGATTGTTGCCAACATTCGTCTGTTGTTTGTATCGAGTCACAGCGAGGGTGCCAATCTGTTATGGTACCCCGCCACAACAACACAACGTCATTTATACACCGGAACCACAACGGTAAAACTCTACACTGTAGTTGTGTTATATGCCAATCAGACATCCGCTCCACAATGAAAGAACACCAATCTGCTACCCGCGTCACAGTACGTGTACGCCAACCTGACGCCGACGACTCAAAGACAGTTGAAAGTTTTACATGACGTCATTTTACGTGCGTCTTCTTTTCGTTGTGTCGCGCGCCAATCAGACGTTTGCTCCACAACTACAAAACGACTACCCCACGTATGCATCACAATTAGGGAACGCCAATTTGATACCATACAATGACAATATAAAGTCACTTGGTCAACGACGCCAATAAAAGGTCCGTCCCACAACCACAGAACGCCAATCTGACGCTTGTGCCACGTAGACAAAACAGAGTTTGAAAAAAGCTACCAAAAGTAAAACGCTCACTCTCTTTGAGTACATGAATTTACATGATGGAGTTTTGTCAAAAGTGCAGGATGTCGATATACAGTGCATTGCTGGTCTGACTACGCTGAAGTCGAGATGCATGTTACATGTCCCCGCTTCCTATCGTTTGGCGTTCGACATCAAACATGCAAATGGAACGGAACGGAGGGGGTTTCCGTTTCGTTCGTTCTGCTCCGTTCCGTTTATCCTCGTTTCGTTCAGTTGTCTAGTGTTATGTGTTGCTCAGTTGCGTTTTTGTTCTGTTAAATTGTGAGATTTGCAATTAATGGGAGGGAATACAGACAAGACTACCATTCTACGTTCATATTGTAAGCATAACCAGAATATCGACATCTTTATTTATACGAACTTAGGTTCCTTTCGTTATCATTTCTCCATATAAACAAGACTTTAAACACCCCTAGGAGTATTTATACGCCACAGCTTACTCGGATCTGTGGTTTTGTTAATTGTCAATAAAATAATGATGTAGAACAACGAAATACATAGATTTCCTTAACGCTGCATTATCTTAAACTGTGTCATAAAAACCTGTGGTATAATTAACGACTTATTGTAACAATAAAACCGTCACATAGCAACTATTATGCGATTATTTACATTTTGAAATCAACCACATGTCCCTAAGTTATGTTCTTACAGGAAACTGGTGTATTGGTGAACATGTTCCGGTGAGCGAAAACAACGAGTTGTACCTGAGCTAACACACGAATATTGTTATGCGCCAGGGGTTCTAAACAATTTACTCGCTGGTAGCGTGACTCTCTATATGTACTCAAATGGCCAAATGGTAGCGTGGCTAAATATCACGCATTATAGTACCAAGACTATATGCACTCTCAACTAATACAGTGACTGTGTGCGTGCTTCACTGACTAATTATAACACTGGTAGAGTGACTCTATATGAACACCTGACTTTAAAACGCCTTGCGTTTCAAAACCCGGATATCTATATCTGAGCAGGGTTTAAGTATACTGGTTAGTTGTATGAAAATGGTAATATGTGTGTAAAATGTAAGCATATGTACAGATCCCCGCACATCTATAGACACCAGGCCAACCAGTACTTCTTGAGCTGTCTGTCAGTTCTCAGGATGTCTTGTACTTGCACAGGAACTCAGCATCAGCTCACAGGAACTCAGCATCAGCTAACAGGAACTCAGCATCAGCTCACAGGAACTCAGCATCAGCTCACAGGAACTCAGCACCAGCTAACAGGAACTCAGCATCAGCTCACAGGAACTCAGCATCAGCTCATCTGCATGTGTGTGTATGTGTGTGTGTGTGTTCATGTGTGTGTGTACCTGCTCAGATGGGGGGGGTTGGTCTCCACGGGACAGTTAAGGATAAGATGGTTTAACAAGAATGACTGAATTTAATATTCACTTAACAAGAATAATCATACATAGAACAAGTCTAGATTTCAATGTAACTGTGAGTGCTTTGATTACTCAAGCATAATTTAGTGATTTTTGACCTAAAGTCTATCAAGCGGACTCAAAAGTATAAATTCTCACAAAAATCACCAAAGTACTTATTTAAGCTAAAAAATCGCTAAAGACTCAATAAAAGATAAAAAATACTGTTATTTATCAACTCAGACGGGAATTCTACATAAAAATGTCTAAAAATAGTTAAATAGAGTTTTGCCTTGAAAAAATTCTAAAGTGTGGAGACCCCGAATGACGGGAGCCTCGCCTTATATACCAGACAGCTTGCGCACAAAATTCTGTGGCACACAAAATGTGTACCACAAAATTTTGTGCGCAGTACACAAAATTCTGTGGTACGCAAAATGCGTACCACAAAATTTTGTGCGCAAATCCCGAATCTGATTGGTCGAGAGCTGCACACATAAAAAATTTGCGTACTGGCAACCATAGAACACCTTCCAAAATCTACAATCAACCACAAAACACATTAAGACATCATAAAATCGGTCTAAATCAATGCAATGAAATTAAGTATAGGGGCCTCTGTATCAAAACGCCTTCAGCAGCGGCCGTGGTATACAGGTTTTACGATATTTCAACATTTAGGGGTGTCCGACCGTTGCTACGGAGAACAAGTTATATGCGCACCGTTTCCGGTTGTTGAAGTTGACGCCAAGGACGAGCGAAAAATCGCTAAAATGCAGGTAAATATCCACCAACGTGATGAGAGTACTTGATTTTCAAGGAATAGCATCATTTATACATGTACTGATCGTAAAAATACGACTATAGCAGCCTCCGTTGCTGAGCTTTCTACACGAAAGCAAGTGCACCCAAACCACTTCGTACCCGAAGTTTCGTCCCTAACTTTATGTCAACAAATTGAACAATGTTTGTAAATTATACATGAGCGTTAATAGGAAGACATGTGGTCGGTCAAACCTGGCGCACCACATCACTCCCCCCTTTACAATGTCAAAGCTCCGACTGACATAAAAATGAATTTACAGTAAGCCAACTCAACTGCTTAGAATTAACAACAAATTAGAAATTCATTAAAACATAAAATAACACTTCCTAAAAGCCTTATAGGAAATTCCCTGTGTCCTCCTCGACTAGAATGTTCACTTATTAAACACAATTTACAACTGTCAAATTTCAGTTACACTAGATTCACTATGTTCACTTTTAATTTAACTCAGAGTTCACTGTTCCATCCAAATAGGTCCGTCTACTGTTTGGCTCATCATAGATCCTGGAAACGATGATGTCGTAACTGTCTTCCCTCGCTGGGTTTCTGGTAGTTGCATTGTTGAGCGCAAGGTCCACTGGGAGACGTTCCGCGCCCTTTGTAGTTGTACGTAGAGTCCCCATCGTCTTCTCATCCGGTGCTGCTGGCATATTTCCTGTGAACAGCCTTCGGCTCGTGCCTCGGTCGTCTTCTTTACTTTGCAGCTTGTCAGAGTTTTCTTCATCCCCAATGGTCTTCATCATCATATGTGTACCTCCTTTATCTCTGGGTCTCCTGCATACATTGTTGCATACTCTAATGGATTTGACAGTAATATAAGTACTGTCTTTGGACCATGGTGGTACACATGTTGCACTGTACGCTCTTGTGGACTTCATGGAACTGCAAGTACCGCCTTTCCCTTTGGGTCTCACATCTCTGGACACACCCGTCTTGCCTCTCTCGGTCTTCATAGAACTGCCTGCTCCATCTTTGCCCTGAGATTTCACACATCTCACCATACTCAACCGGTCATATCCTCCACCATTGTCTCCGCCATCCCGAATGCTCACAATTCTTTCACTACATCTTCCACTCAGCTCCACCCGGCACTCTTCATGGTTCCACCGCTCCTTCTCTACAGCTCCATCGTTTACCATCTCTGTTCTAACTGGGATACACATCTCATCATTAACAGCAACCCTCCTGGACCTGTTCCTTTTCCCCACCTGGAAACATGGAATTTCTTCTCCGTCCAAGACTATCATACCCTTGCTCAACAGCAAATCAGCTGGCCCCCTCTGACTTCCCATGAGTATGTCGAACCCCAAAAGAACATCATCTTCGATATCAGCAACCACTATTTCATGTACTGTCTCATAGGCGCCCAAAGTCATATGGAAATCTGCTCTCCCCAATTCTCGGATTGGCGAACCGTTAGCACTCCGCAAACTCCCTGACTTCTCCAACCTAGGCTTCTTCCCTTCTGGTATCTTTTCAAACACCCTGGAGGACATCACAGTCTTCGCAGCTCCAGTATCCGCTGTGAACAGCACTTCCACTCCTTCTACCAGTCCCTTAACATAAACCCCATCACTGAGTTCTTCCCTCTTACTGCTCTTCTGTTCAACCTGAGGATCTTCACCATTCACTTTCTTCACCTCTGTCTTCTCTGTGTGGCTGACTTCAACTAGTTGGACCACCTCCCTGCCACTGGGGTAGGTCCCTGGAAGTTTAAATTCTGGTTCCCTTCTGATTCATTCATATCGCCTTCTCTGTTAAAGCCTCTGCCTCTTCCTCCACCTGATGTCTCTCTATCTGGACAATCACGGGCGTAGTGACCAGTCCTGTGGCAGCTGTAGCACTCTACAGACCTTCTATACTGAGGTGTCGATCTTCTTTGTTGCGTTTCCCTTTGGGCTTCTTCTAGCTTGCTCAACCTCTCAATTACTTCTGCTAACAGTTTCGCTTCCTTTGATTCTGTCTCGCCATCTCTATTGGCTGACTTCTCTTGTCTGTTTCCCTTAGCTGGTACCCTCAACACGGTGTCATTGTCTGGTTCTTCCTCGTCCTCTGACTCTATAGCCCGTCTCATCATCCTGTCTTTTCTACCTGCATTGCTACTGTTCCGAGTCTGTATAAAGTTGACTACATGGTAGACTGCGTCGTCTATGGTATCAGGTTCTTTGTGAAATTCTACTTCAAATCGTATCTCATCATCCCTCAGCCCATCCAGGAACTTCCTAACTAGGTCTTCTTCCCTTGTTCTTCTGTCACGATATCGGTGTGCCTTGTCATACAGCATCTTCAGGTCGGCTGCATACTCCTCAGCTGTCTCTCCAGACCTCTGACTTCTTCTGCTGAACTTTGCTGCATACGCTCTAGATGTCTCGATAACCCTGAACCTATTATGCATCTCTCTGACTACTTCGGGGTAGCTTCTTAGTACTGCAGGTGGTAGCTGCCCAAATAGAAACTGTGCGGCTTGGTCTTCTATGCGCGGTAATAGCTGATCAAGTCTGTCTTCATCATCCCAGCCATACCTCTGTGCTATCGCCTCAAACCTTGCAATCCACACAGGCCAATCCTGCTTACCAGTGAAGACAGGGATCTTTATATTGTCCGATCGCCTGCTGTATCTGTCGCCTGGACCTGTATACTGGAATCTAGGTCTGTTTGGGTTTCTATATCCTCTACTGTACTGTGTGTCATACCTCACAGGGATCTGTGGCTGGATTGAATTACCACTAGCATCATATTGGGGTACTCTCAGCCAAGGTTCAGCAGGTCGCGTGTGACGCATATGAGTATCGTCAGCATAATTCTGGCTTACATCAGGACTGTAAGGATCAAACCCTTCACCTCCTTCATTGCATTCATCTGTAAAACGCACACCTCTGGGGGCTCGCTGTGGTATCGGATTAGCATGACTATTATTATGGGAAATTGACTGTTTCATGACTTGCATCTCCAATACTATATCTCTAATCATCCCAGTAATCTCGCTCAAGGCAGTTGGCTGAATTATGCTATCTTGACCCTGTCCCTGTGGTGATCTAACGCCTGCTGGTTCTTCTGGTTGCTGTGCCGTATCAGGTATAGTAGCTGAACACTCATTCACCATCAGGCTTTGGACACTGCTTGCTCGCGACATTCGTGCAAACTGGTCTTCCTCTACCGGTCCCTGGTGCCTCAGGTACACTTCTGCATCATTAGAAGCCGGCGACCGCTCTGCCATGGCAAACCCTCAAATTGCTGGAGTCGTGAGGTTCGAATCACTGGATCCCTTATAATAATATAGGATCCCACCGCTGCCACCAAAATATGTTATGCGCCAGGGGTTCTAAACAATTTACTCGCTGGTAGCGTGACTCTCTATATGTACTCAAATGGCCAAATGGTAGCGTGGCTAAATATCACGCATTATAGTACCAAGACTATATGCACTCTCAACTAATACAGTGACTGTGTGCGTGCTTCACTGACTAATTATAACACTGGTAGAGTGACTCTATATGAACACCTGACTTTAAAACGCCTTGCGTTTCAAAACCCGGATATCTATATCTGAGCAGGGTTTAAGTATACTGGTTAGTTGTATGAAAATGGTAATATGTGTGTAAAATGTAAGCATATGTACAGATCCCCGCACATCTATAGACACCAGGCCAACCAGTACTTCTTGAGCTGTCTGTCAGTTCTCAGGATGTCTTGTACTTGCACAGGAACTCAGCATCAGCTCA